>JZKD02S1673253.1:1023429-1065552 GCA_000966675.3 Picea glauca
CGTAAATATGTAGATTTGAGTGGTTAAATCTGTATAATCCAAGTGTCTTAGAGGTTTTTCAGAATGCATTTAGAAATACAATTTAAACAATAAAAAATTGTGATTTCAATCAATTTTATATCACTAAATTCCCGTAAAAAATGACAAAACATACAATGTTCTGACAAAGTCAAATATTTTAGGATAGTTTAAACTCTTTATATTTTGTATTTTTTCAATAATGGTCATTAAAATCTGGTTATATAATTGTGAATATAACCACAATTTTCTGTTATATAAATTGCATTTTTAAATGTATAAATGAATTTAGTGCTAAAAATCACTGAAATATATTTTATAGACTCAATAACTCAAATTTATAATTTCAACAATTCATAACTTAATTTCAAACAAAATTGATTGGAAAAATACCAAAAGAAATCAATACATAAAATGTTTAAACTACCTCTACAATTTATATGAAACCTAAAATTGCAATTTCAACTTATAAAAGATGTAATTTTATCAACCTATAACTATAATCTAAATTTCTGCGGAGACATTAATAGAAAAGGTGTGGATATTTATTGTTTTAATTCATGGTTAATTAATTAATTGTTGCACCAACATACACTTTACAATGGAGTGTGGGAGAGATGTTCATGTAACCTAAGCCATTAAAATAATAATAAAACATTACTATATATATAATAATAATAAATAATAAATATTATATATAATAATAATACAATAAATAATATTAATATTAATAAATAATAATAAACTAGCTTAGATCCATCTTAATTATAGATTTATTAAGCACTAACAAAGATCAAATCTCTTGAGATACTGAATTTTAAGTTTTTCTTAAGTTTTGGGTTCTAAAAAAAATTTACATCTCTAAAAATTTGATAAATCCTTAGTTAAAATGATCTACATTGGTTTTAATTTAATATTTACTATATATAACCCATGTAAAGAAAATAACATTATATTAAAAATGTTCTTTTTAAAAATAATTATTTTAATATTTCCCTAATAAAAATAATACAAAGCTAAGTCACTAAATGTGTAAAGAAAGTAAAAATAAAACTGCATACAGAAAAGTATTAACTCAATTTACTTGTCTATATTCAAGTGCCCCTGATTAGAAAGCTCACCTCATTAAAAAATCAAACAATTCTGTGGTTAAGGGAAAAAAAGAAATCTGAACAGGCAGAGCTCACCCGAATTGATCAGGAGCTGGAATTTTACCAAATTCAAAAGCTACAGGATCATAGACGAGGGGATACTGACTATAAAATTTGTCGGCTGGAAGAAGCACGAAATTTGCACCTTCGGGAAGACGAAGAGAGATGGAGATTGAAGAGTCCTATGCTCTGGCTGGCCGGTGGTGACAAAAACACCAGATACTTCCATCGATTAGCCTCCTCTAGGCGAGCCAAAAAGTATCTCTGGGACATAGAGGATGAGAACGACATTTTTCATCACTCTCAGGCAGATCTCAAAATCGCTGCTTACAACCACTTTAAAGATTTTTATAAGGCTCCATCAGTTCCATCTCTAGCAGCACAGACAGAAATTGCAGGTCTTTTCCCGAAGTTGGTCACACCTGAGGAAGCCTTGTCTCTAGAATCACCCTACTCTAAGGAGGAATTGCTAGAAGTATTAAACAACTTTAAAAAGTAGAAAAGTCCCGGTCTCGATGGCTGGTCGGTCGAACTGTTTATACATTTTTTCGATCTCATGGGACAGGACCTGCTGGATGTGGTTGAAGACACGAGAAGCAGAGGGAAAGTAAATTCCCAGCTAAACAATACTTTTATTGTTCTGATTCCAAAATCAAATCTGCCCAGGCATTTTAATGATTTCCGTCCAATTTCGCTTTGCAATCTCAGTTACAAAATAATCACAAAACTAATTGCCAGAAGACTTCGTCCCTTTCTCTCTAAGGTTCTTTCGGAAGAACAGCTTGGCTTCCTAAAAGGAAGACAGATTCTTGATGTCATTGGAGTGGCTCAAGAATGCATTCACTCGATAAAGACAAAAAAGAAAAAGGCCATTCTTCTTAAATTGGACGTTAAAAAGGCTTTCAACAGCATTAACTGGAATTTTTTGCATCTTGCTCTCATTCAGAGCGGAGTGGGTTTCACGACAACGAGCTGGATTATGGGTTGTATTTCATCAGCCACATTGGTCGTCCTAATCAATGGTGAAGCTTCAAAGTGTTTTCACTATGAGAGAGGGCTCTGTCAGGGATGCCCTCTCTCACCTCTTCTCTTCATTTTCATCTTGGAAGGCCTCAACATTTTACTAAAGAACAAACAAGCAGAGGGGCTTTTGAAAGGGATAAAAATCGTCGGAATGACTCATATTTTGCATATCCTATTCGTTGATGATGTTTTGATCTTGTCAAATGCAAATCTTGTTGAATGGACCACCATTCATTCTATTCTAACTGCTTTTTGTGATGTTACAGGATTAGATATCAATCTTCAAAAATCGGTCTTCCTTGCATCAAATGTCCAAGATCCATTGCTTACAGATTTAAAAGCGCTGTATGGAATTTCATCCCTGGAGTTATCAAAGGGCTTTTCATATTTGGGACACTTCTTAAAATCCTCCTGCTATTCAAAACAAGACTAAGCCTGGTTAATCAACAAATTTGAAGACAAAATACTAAACTGGCATAACAGATTTCTTTCCATGGGAGGAAGATATGTCCTGATAAAGGCTATTCTGGAAAGTATTCTGGTATACTGGATGGCCTCAGCACATATCCCGGCAGCGATTTTGATTTCTCTTTGCCAACTCATCTTCTCCTTCCTTTGGTCGGGCAACAAAAAGAGCAAGGGTTTTCATTTCTGCAAATGGGAGGTGTTATCAAAACCAAAGCCGATGGGAGGATGGGGCCTAAAAAATCTCTCCCTTTTTCATAAAGCGCTCACGGCGAATACTCTGTGGAGAATTCTAACTAAACCGGGCCTGTGGAACAGAGTTATCTTAGCAAAGTATCTCCGTCAACTCCCGGTTCATCTTTGGATCAGATTTGCCTTAGGCAGCCCCTTAAAAGGTTCTCGGATCTGGAAACATCTCCTCTCCTCTCTTCCGGTTCTATTACAATGGATCTCGTGGATTCCGGGAAATGGCTGCCTAATCGAAGTAGGCAGAGACAGCTTCCTTGGATTGGGGAGTAAAGTCATTCTCTCACCCCCTCTCATAGCGCACCTACAAGCAAATTTTTTTATCTATTTGAACCATTGCTGCTATAAGACAACAGAAGGTCTGTTTGGAGACTCTTGGATCAGTGGAGCAGATCTTCAACTTGCGCCTGAGCTTCTACCCGAATGGGATGGCTTCATCAAGACAATCAAAGAATCGGGCCCGAGATTACAAAAAAAAACGGATACTATTAGCTGGACGGGCGAAGATGGCTTGGGACATCTCAAGGTAAAAAATGTATATCTTGCCTTGACTTTAGGTTGCTGGAAACCTATCAAAGACAGCTGGAGACTCAGAATTTGGAAAGATGACTACCCCTTGAAAATTAAACTTTTTGCTTGGATCCTGACTGAAAACAAATTGCTAATGTGGGATAAACTTCAAGCCCGTGGCTGGGAGGGCCCGAGCCGTTGTATTCTTTGCAAGAAGGCCAACGAATCTACGTTCCACGTGTTCTTCATTTGTCCCTTCGTTAGAGCGATCTGGACAGTCCTTCAATCCGCGCTGAAGATCACCTTTCCTTGGTTGGGCTCCAGTATTCAAGACTGTATGCGCACCTGATTCAAAGAAAACAACACACATAACTTGACCCTTGTCCATCTTTGCTGGTGCGTTTGGAAAGCGAGAAATGAAGAACTTTTTCAAGAGAAGACTCCTTCTTCTTTTAGTATCACAAAACTTATCCTTGCAGAAGCAACAAGCCACAGGATGGTGATAAAGTCTTCGCCCACCAGTCGACCTGCCTTGATTATCCCTACTGATAGAACAGTGGCCTGGTTTGATGGTGCCTTTAAAAAAGGAGGTACACTTTGCAGAGCTGGGGGGGAAATTGTCTTAAACTCTCATTCCAGTATTCGATGGACATTGAACTGTGGCAGCGGATCAAATACAAGGGCAGAGCTTATTGGTGCTTGGGTTTCTCTAGTCTTGGCAAGCAGNCATTCATTCTATTCTAACTGCTTTTTGTGATGTTACAGGATTAGATATCAATCTTCAAAAATCGGTCTTCCTTGCATCAAATGTCCAAGATCCATTGCTTACAGATTTAAAAGCGCTGTATGGAATTTCATCCCTGGAGTTATCAAAGGGCTTTTCATATTTGGGACACTTCTTAAAATCCTCCTGCTATTCAAAACAAGACTAAGCCTGGTTAATCAACAAATTTGAAGACAAAATACTAAACTGGCATAACAGATTTCTTTCCATGGGAGGAAGATATGTCCTGATAAAGGCTATTCTGGAAAGTATTCTGGTATACTGGATGGCCTCAGCACATATCCCGGCAGCGATTTTGATTTCTCTTTGCCAACTCATCTTCTCCTTCCTTTGGTCGGGCAACAAAAAGAGCAAGGGTTTTCATTTCTGCAAATGGGAGGTGTTATCAAAACCAAAGCCGATGGGAGGATGGGGCCTAAAAAATCTCTCCCTTTTTCATAAAGCGCTCACGGCGAATACTCTGTGGAGAATTCTAACTAAACCGGGCCTGTGGAACAGAGTTATCTTAGCAAAGTATCTCCGTCAACTCCCGGTTCATCTTTGGATCAAATTTGCCTCAGGCAGCCCCTTAAAAGGTTATCGGATCTGGAAACATCTCCTCTCCTCTCTTCCGGTTCTATTATAATGGATCTCGTGGATTCCGGGCAATGGCTGCCTAATCGAAGTAGGCAGAGACAACTTCCTTGGATTGGGGAGTAAAGTCATTCTCTCACCCCCTCTCATAGCGCACCTACATGCAAAATTTTTTTATCTATTTGAACCATTGCTGCTATAAGACAACAGAAGGTCTGTTTGGAGACTCTTGGATCAGTGGAGTAGATCTTCAACTTGCGCCTGAGCTTCTACCCGAATGGGATGGCTTCATCAAGACAATCAAAGAATCGGGCCTGAGATTACAAAAGAAACCGGATACTATTAGCTGGACGGGCGGAGATGGCTCGGGACATCTCAAGGTAAAAAATGTATATCTTGCCTTGACTTTAGGTTGCTGGAAACCTATCAAAGACAGCTGGAGACTCAGAATTTGGAAAGATGACTACCCCTTGAAAATTAAACTTTTTGCTTGGATCCTGACTGAAAACAAATTGCTAATGTGGGATAAACTTCAAGCCCGTGGCTGGGAGGGCCCGAGCCGTTGTATTCTTTGCAAGAAGGCCAACGAATCTACGTTCCACGTGTTCTTCATTTGTCCCTTCGTTAGAGCGATCTGGACAGTCCTTCAATCCGCGCTGAAGATCACCTTTCCTTGGTTGGGCTCCAGTATTCAAGACTGTATGCGCACCTGGTTCAAAGAAAACAACACACATAACTTGACCCTTGTCCATCTTTGCTGGTGCATTTGGAAAGCGAGAAATGAAGAACTTTTTCAAGAGAAGACTCCTTCTTCTTTTAGTATCACAAAACTTATCCTTCCAGAAGCAACAAGCCACAGGATGGTGATAAAGTCTTCGCCCACCAGTCGACCTGCCTTGATTATCCCTACTAATAGAACAATGGCTTGGTTTGATGGTGCCTCTCAAAAAGGAGGTACACTTTGCGGAGCTGGGGGGAAAATTGTCTTAAACTCTCATTCCAGTATTCGATGGACATTGAACTGTGGTAGTGGATCAAATACAAGGGCAGAGCTTATTGGTGCTTGGGTTTCTCTAGTCTTGGCAAGCAGATACACCGAAGACATGATACTTCTTGGAGACTCTAAACTGATCATTGATTGGTTAATTGGTCTCGCTGATTTCCAGGTAGCAGTTCTTGAAAGCTGGAAAGAGAGAACTAAAGAAGCTTCCCTGTTGTTCAAAAACCTTGCTTTCAAGCATATCTTTCAGAAGAAAACAGCGAGGCAGATTTCTTATCAAAAAACTCTTTGCTTCTTCCCTCATGACATATTTCCTTTGTTGTTTGGGAGGATGGCAATGAAGGTCCCTCAAATAAGATTAAGATTTGATTGTCTTGGTCATCTTGGGTCTGAAACTCATTGATCGGAAGCGACAATCATGTAATTGAGATGTTAGTCTGGATCTAAGCGTCTTTGATCAGATCTGGGCTGCAAGTCTTGACAGTCATGTAAAGTTTTCAGGCATTTTTGTTATCAGCAAAAAAGAGCAGCCTGTTGTTTTGTTACTGTCTATGTAAATTTTTATATCCTTTTGGAATATAAAGAGTATTTTTCTCGTGGAAAAAACAAAAAAGAGGATGTATGTACACTAAATCTCGTCTGATGTACTTCAGTTAAAAACATAGGTATCGAATCTTCTAGATTCAAAAACAAAAAGATAACAATCACTTAATGTGTGTAGTGATTTCATTGATGTGTATATTTTAATGTATACAATGTGTATAGTGCTTTTATTGATGTGCATATTTTAATGTATATATATAGTGTGTACTTTTACAATTTCAGTGGAAAAAAAATGAATTTAATTTTAAGAGAAAATATATTATAAAAAAAATTATATATTTTGTTTATGATTTTTAGTTTTTTTTAATGATAAATTTATTATTTTTAAATATTTTTCTTAAATCACTTTTAAGAATAATTTTTCCAATATATAATTTAAAAGATATAAAATTCGATATATCTATATCTGTTCTTATAAGAAACATTGTATAACTCTTTAGTACCAATRCAAAAATACAATATGGTTCAAGACTTCTTTAGATAATGTCCTTAAATACTAAAAGAAACGAGTATGCCTATGATATGAAGTTAAACAYTGAAACAATGTTTATTGTTTCATTTAATAACAAATAGTTCCTCATTTCATTTTCTCCCTCGTTCATATATTTCATTCATATAYTACAAGGAAAGTGTTTTTAAAAATTTATAATTTAATTACAAGTAAAGTATTTTTAAAWTTTTATTAAATGATAGTATGCCTATTAATATCATATAATACATGATATATATATTTCTAGGTTCATCCTTAAAAATTATAAATAATTTTCTTTTATTAATATCATATAATACATGATATATATATTTCTAGGTTCATCCTTAAAAATTATAAATAATTTTCTTTTATTATGGTTGTTTTTATTTATTGTWAATATTTTTTCAATTTAATTTATTTTCTCTATAAACATATTATATTTATCTAAATTATAATTATATTTCAAATCAATACAATTATATTAATATTGTTTTAATTTAGAGTCTCAATATAAAATTAGAAAAAGAGAAAAAAAGTCTCATAAATCAAGTATATATTTTAATATTTTATATGTTAAGATATTTAGACACTTAGGAGTTAGTTAAGATCAATTTAGTTTAATGTGATGTTAGGTAAACATGTGTTTTACATTTTACAAAATGACTCTTCTCCGACGATTTTTTCTGGGAACATTTGCCCGAAATCCCATAAGAAATTGTTAGATCCGAAGATTTGAGTGATTATTTCTGTATAATCCGAGTGCCCCGAGTTTTTTTTAGCATGATGAATCCAAATTTGCATTTAGAAATGGATTTTAAACAACAAAAAATAGTGTTTTCGTGCAGATTTATGTTGTTCGATTCCAACGAAAAAAACCATTTCGTATAACAGTGAGACAACGTCATTTTTTGATGTATTTTGTTAGTATGCATTTGTAGTTAGGTAATCCAATGGTCACATTATGTCACCGACATATTGATCCGACAAATCATATTCTCCTATATCTTAACGACTACTTTGATTCATGGCTTAACACTTGATTTGTCCATGATCTTTATTTAAAGAGCATGAAAGGTAATTTGTTAATGATCGATTGTGAGAAACTCTCTTGTGAATCTCTCTGTAATCTTTTTCTTTGCATTAATAAATTTCTTTGAGTGACCACGTTGGCTAGAGTCGTGGATGTTTCTTCGTAGGGTTTTACCCTGTCAAAACATCGATGTGTTGATCTTTGATCTAGTTGTGTGAGTGGTTACTGAAGGTATTCGTCCTTTGTTAGAATTCTTGTGTTGTAGAACATAGTATCAAAGCACATTTGAAGACCCACTTCCATTGTAGATCGAGATCGTGAAATTGTGTTGTCACATCTTTGGATTCTACCATTTCTGTACATTTTTACGCTGAGAAGACTATTATATTGTGTCTGGAGTGCTTGTTTCAGTTATGAATATCTTTCGTTTCACTCGAAAAAGGTTTATGTTTTCCCAAGATACAACCATTTCAGTCAGATCTGGAGGTATAAAGCTCGAATTCACCATTTTTAAATTTTTGCAGAGAAAATATTTTTGTTTTTTGTTTTTTTATTTTTATTTTGGGTTGCTACTTTTTTTATTTGCGTATGCTCATTGCCCTATGCTCTATGTGATCTCAACAAATCAGAAACAGAGCGGAAAGGGTTTTCCTATCTAAGTATGCTATTTTTCGTGCATTTTGTGCGATCTTGGTAAATAAAAAACCGAGGGAAACTTGCATTTTTCGAGTAAACTAATCGAGATCTAACTTTTGTTTCCGTCAATAAGTGAATTTTTTTCTTGTGTGAAAACATATTTTTATGAGCATGCTCTCCAAGTCCGCCAACAACAACAACCTCAGTCCTCTTTCTTAACAGTATAATGTGTTTTAGCTCATTTGGTTAAAAGTTGTCTTATTAAGTAAGAGGTTTTGACTTCAAGTCTTTTTTTAGTTTTTTTTTTTGAAAAAAGTTCATGCATCATTCGTAAAGTGTATTTCATTTAAATTATAAAATTGAATCACTATAAGTCGTTTTAATATTTTATTTAAAGTTTTTATTGTAAAATGTATTTCACTTAAATTATAAAACTGAAGTACTATAAGTAGCTTTAATATTTTATTTTAAGTTTTTTATTTTGCATGCAACTTTGATTTATAAAGTAACTTCATTGTAAAAGTGATCCCCGCTTATTCTATAAAAGTGGGTCACTTCATAAGTAATTTATTTGTAAAAGTGAGGTTATTATAAGGAGGGGTATCTCTACGTGGACCAACTTCTACTTGCCACGTAGCTTTTTGGTTATCATTTATGTCTTTTTTTAAAAATACATAACTTTTACATCTAAAGTCAATTTTCAGTGTCATTTTTTTTAAACGACATATTTTTCAGAGAGCACTCCATTTAGACAACCAGTTTCAAATTTTAAATCTATATTCTCTTCATATTTAATATGGTTTTTCCTAGTGATCTTTTTCTTACCAGTACCAACTACTTCTCATGGAAATTCCATATGGAGGACGTATTAAGAAGTAAATGATTGTATAAGATTACCTTGGGAAAAGAACAAGAATTTATTGATGATGATAAGTATGCCAAATGGGTTAATAGGAATGATGAAACATATGGATTATTCAGAATGTCCATCTCTCCTGATTTAAGGTTTCACCTTCAAGGACTTGATGCCCCCAATAAAGCTTGGGAAAAGCTTGCATATGTGTTTGGTAAGCACAATATTATTCAATCCCACCAGTTGGAAAATTGGTTAATGACTTTAAGTCCAAATGATTTTCCTTGCATTGAAGATTACTTGTCTAAATTCAAAACACTTAGACTTTTGTTTATAGAATGTGAACTAGATTCGAAGGAAGATCGATACGTATATGGAATTCTTGCTAAGCTAGGTAGAGCATATTTTGTTTTTGTATCTACCTTTTATGCCACTAGCGAATCTCTAGGGAGTGCTTATAAATAACACTCTATTGAGTCCTTTTGTGATTCTCTAATTCAAGAGCAAGATAAACTTGTGCAACTTGGAGTGCTCAACAGTACAAGTACTTCCAATAAAGCCTTAATGGTCCAACAGAAAGATAAATCCAAGAATCCCAAGAAGTAACATCCTTGACACAACAACAAGCAAAACAAGGGTCCCAAACTCTCTCAACCAGCTTCGGCTCCTAATGGTGACAAAGGAGCAAAAACTAAAAATAAGAAGACTGACAAACATTACAACTCTTGTGGAAAAGATGGTCATGTGGAGTCCAAATGTTTTAAGAAGGTGGAATCTTTGGAAGAAACTATGAAGAAGCACAACATCAATATTGATTTTTCTTCTTCTAACTCTTCTTCCTATGGACATTCACTTTCTGCTTCTAGTTTCTCCTTCAATGCAACTTCTACTTCTTCTTCTCATGAGTGGCTTATTGATTATAGAGCATCTTATCATATGACTAAGGATAAAGCGATATTTTCTACTCTTAATTAATGTAACACCAAGAGAATATTTGTTAGTAATGATAGATATCTTAGTTTTGTAGAGTCTGGATCAGTTTAGGAAGATAATGGTCGTTTCAATGATGTATTATGTGTTCCAAGTATTTTCTGCAATACTCTATCAGTGTATCAAATTACAAATTCAGATGAAGGTAAAACTGTAGAGTTTTCACCTCACCAAGTTGTAATTAAGGATTTAAAAGATCCTAAGCATGTTCTCGCAATTGCAATTGTTTATGATATTACCACGTTGTCAAATTTGACAACTTTGGGTCATCAGTTTTTGTTTCTCATAGTGATGACTTGAACAAACTTTGGCATGAGTGGTTTGGTCATATAAATTATCGCTCATTGCAACAACTATTTAATCAACATATGGTGACTGGTCTCCATCTTGTTTCTTGCAAAGATGGTGTTTGTGTCGGTTGTGTTCTCGACAAACATTATCCAGACAATTTTGACAAGCGTGCCTCTTAGTACACCTTGACCCCTTTGTATCTTGTTCACAGTGACTTGTGTAGTCCACTTTCTTATCCTTCTTTTTTTGGGTGCAAGTATTTCTTAAGTTCATTGATGACTTTTCCAGACGCACTTGATCTTACTTCTTGAAACTTAAGAGAAATGCTTTTGACAAGTATTTGGCTTACAAGGCCCTTGTATAAAAGAAATATGAACATCAACTTCAAAGGTTAAGAACATATAATGAAGGCGAATATGTGAACAATAAATTTATAAGTTATTTCATTGCATATGGCATCCAAATGCAACACACTATTCCATATACACCACAACAAAATGATGTTGTTGAAAGAAAAAACACACACAAAAAAATGGTTAATTGTATAATTCAACCTAAGAGATTAAATCTTAATTATTGGAAAAAACCATTAACTATGCAAATTACATAGTAAATCGCACTCTCACAAAAGATTTTAAAAATATAACATTGGGAAAAGCATGGAATAAAATTAATTCAGATGTAAGCCACTTATGTGTATTTGGTATTGCAGCATGGGTTCACATTCTTGATGAGAAAATGAAATCTTTTACAGTGTAAAAGTGAGAAGTGCATTTTTGTTGGATATTATGAAGATGTCAAAGGTTACAAACTTCTTCAACCTCATTTCAATGAAATTATTATTTGAAGAAATGTTAAATTTGATGAAAATATCTTGGCCTACAAGCTTAATTCGACGTTTGTGCCTTCTTCGACCTTTGAGCTATCTTCAACATTTGTGCCATATTATGTTCTTATTATGGTTTCTTCTTCTTTAGATGATGACAATGAATATGAAAATACACCTCCGCCTTTTCACCTTCCTCCAGATGAGTCCATTTAACATGAACCTACACCAGTAACACCACTTTCCAAATGGGTTCGTTCAACTCAAGAAACAATTGGTGATCCTTTAGATCAACATCGAACATGTTCATAGTTCCAGTGAGCCTCTTCTATTTTGGCTCAAGTTTCAGAGACTCATGATCCATAAACATTTTCAAAATATTTAGGTCATTCAGATTAGGATACAACAATGAATGAAGAATATCGTTCTTTAATGACAAATGATACTCGGGATCTTGTACCTCTTTTCATAAGATGGAAATGTTGAAAGACACAAGGCTCAGTTAGTTTCCAAAGGATTCTTCCAAGTTCAAGGCATTGACTATAATCAAACATTTTCCCTTGTAGCCAAAACGAATTCCATTTTCTTTGTTTTAGCCCTTGAAGGCTCACATAAATGGAAGGTCCATCAGATGGATGTCAAATATGCTTTCTTTCATGGCGATTTGCAAGAAAACATATACATGGAACAACCTCCTAGCTATGTCCAGACTAATTCCAACCTTGTTTTCTGACTTAAGAAATCTCTCTATGGTCTTAAGCAAGCTCCTCGAGCTTGGTATGCCAAAATGGACAACTTTCTTCTTGACACTGGATTTTCTAGATGCCATTCTAATCCTAATGTCTATACCAAGAAATTAGGAAGCCATCTCATAATCCTTGTTCTTTATGTTGATAATCTTATCCTCACTGGTAGTGACCCTAAACTTTTAAACCAGGTGAAAACTAGCCTTAAGAAGAAATTTGAATAATTGACTTAGACTATTTGCACTATTTATTTGGCCTCCAAGTATTGCAAACCAAGAAAAGAGTATTTATTTCTCATTCTAAGTATGTTTGTGACCTTCTTTGCCACTTTCACATTGATGATTTTAAAGCAGCGCCTTCTTCCTTCCAATTTGGGGTCAAACTTGCTGCCACCTATACTTCTCTTGAAGTTAATACCACCTTGTATTGTCAATTAGTTGGTAGCATCTTATACGCGACTCATATCCATCCCGATATTTCCTTTGTTGTTGGTCTTGTTTCCCGATATATAAAAACAACCCATGAAAGCCATTGGAAAACAACTAAAAAAATACTTCACTATGTTCGAGGTACAATTCAGTTCGAGATACATTACAACTCAGGTGGGGACTCCTTTAATGATTGGTTTTATTGATTCAAATTGGTTCAGTGACCTTGATGATTGAAATTCTACTGCATTTTATGTTTCAAGCCTTGGTTCAGGACCTATCACTTGGGATTGTAATAAACAACAAGTTATTTCTCTTTCTTCAACATAAGTAGAGTACCGAGAAATGATTAATGCAAGTCTAGAATCCTTGTGGCTTTGACATATTCTTTCAGAGTTTGGATTACAACAACATCATCCAACCACCCTCTAGTGCGACAATCAAAATGCCATCAATATCGCCAAAGATCTAGTTCAACATCAACACAACAAACACATTTAGCTACACATGCACTTCATCAGAAAGCTCATTTATGATCGAGTTATTGAAGTGCTTTTTTTCCCTATAGAGGATCAAGTTGCATACATTTTTACAAATTCTCTTATAGAAGTGAAGTTTTCTAAACTTCAATTTATGTTAGGAGTTCAAGAAGTTGTCATTAAGGGGGGATAGAATTTAATTCATCCTTCCTTCTCTTATTGTGTCACTTTTATAAATCCTTCAATCTTATCCCACATTGTTCTTAAGGGGGGATGTTAAGATATTTAGACACTTAGAAGTTAGTTAAGATCAACTTGGTTTAATGTGTTGTTAGGTAAAAGTGTGTTTCTTTAGTATGCATTTGTAGTTAGGTAATCCAATGGTCACAATATGTTCCTGACATAGAGTGATCCGACATATCATATTCTCCTTGATCTTAACGACTACATTGATTTGTGGCTTAACACTCGATTGTTCTATGGTATTTATTTAAAGAGTACGGATGGTCATTTGTCGATGATCGATTGTGAGAAACTCTCTTGTAATTATCTCTGTAATTTTTTTATTTTCATTAATAAATTTCTTCAAGTGGCCATGTTGGTTATGGTTGTGGATGTTTCCTTGTAGGGTTTTTACCACGCCAAAACATCGATGTGTTTATCTTTGATATAGTTGCATGAGCGGTTACTAAAGGTGTTCGTCCTTTGTTGGAATACCTGTGTTGTCGAAAATTATATTTATATATGTATTTTTTCATTAGTGTTCATCTTTCAAGATATTGATCCTACCCAAAGGCACTTCCTCTACTTATGTGTAATGGATTGCAATATCTCATCAACTTTATTGCACTTCCTCTACTTATGTGTAATGGATTGCAATATCTCMTCAACTTTATTGCCCTTTAATGGTGTATTGACTTGTTTCCAATTTAKTTTTTCATAGGTTTATGTGTGTTGTTATTATTTCTTCCAAGTTTTCATCATGGAATGAGTTATACCAAATTATGGGTGAAAATGATTAGCGTTACACAAAATATTGTTGAGATATCCATTTTAGTAAATACTCCCTAACAACCAATATATTTTTAAGGCATTTTTTATTTGAACTTTTTCTTCATGGTATCATAATGGGAGAGGATTAAACTTAACATAAGTAGTTACAAGTAGAGTAAGTAATTGTGCATAGACAACCATAGGAGACAAAATCAATCATAAGGTAAGTTAGTCCAAACAGGAAGTGACTCGCTAGAAACAAATATTGTCATAGTTATGCACAAATCCAATTCTTTGTGGTGATAAATGGCCTTGTCTAGGTTTTACCTAATCCATGCAAGACCAACATGCATGTAATGGTTAATTAAGAAAAATATGGTAGTTTGACCTTGACCATGCTTTGTCATTTGTTGGTCATGTAATGGTTAATTAATCCAAAGATGGTAGTTTGAACTTGGCCATGATTTGTCATTTGTCGATCATGTAATGGTTGATTAAGATAAATATAGTAGTTTGAACCTAACCATGACTTCACATTTATAAGAAGCCACTTTAGTTAGTGACATTGTTACAAGTTTAATTTTTTTTTTGGCAATGCATTGTATTTATTTGTCAGCCAATATTAAGCACAATCTCTCACAAGTCCTTATTTTTTACTAAAAAGGTTATTAATCTTAGGATTTCATGTTCTCTTTCCATCTAACTTGCCTGACATTTAAATTTGGTTGTTCAAACAAATATTTCAGACCATTATGGTTTGTCCTTAGCTCAAACATTTTTCCCATGAGATAATGCCTCCACATATTTAAGGCATGAACCATGGCCACCAACTCTAAGTTGCATGTGGCATAGTTCTTCTCATTCTCCTTTAACTTCCTTTAATCATAACAGACCACATGCCCATTTTATGTAAGGAATATACCAATCCCTTCCTTGCAAGAATCAATGCACAAATTGAAATCCTTATCTAGATAAGAAATATTCAATATTGGTGAACTTATCAATATGTCCTTAAAATGTTGAAAGATTTATTTACATTCATAGGTCCACTCAAACTTCACACCCTTCTTTTGCAAAGAAGTGATTGGGTGCGAAATCTTTGAAAATCCTTCAATAATTATTCTATTATAACCTATAAGTCCCATGAATGACTTGACCTCTATAACAGTTCTTGGTGTTGTCAATTCTTTGATTCCCTTAATGTTTTTTTGGGTCTACTGTTATGCCTTCTTTTGAGATAATATGGCACAATTAGTGAATTTTCTTCTGGTAAAATGAGCATTTTCTCATCTTTTCATATAGTTGATGCTCCCTTAACACATGTAGCACCATATTCAAGTGTTGTTCATACTCTTCTTCTAACTTTCAGTAGATGAGAATACCATCCAAGAAAAAAATCACAAACATGTTCAGATACTCTCTGAACACTCCATTCATCAGGCACATGAAGCCAACTAGTGAATTAGATAACCCAAATGGAACCACTACAAACTCATAATGGCCATACTTTGTTATGAATGTTGTCTTATTGATATCTTATTCTTTAAGTCTCACCTGATGGTAGCCTGACCTCAAGTCAATCTTGGAGAATATTTTTTCACCTTTCATCCAATCAAAAGTATCATCTATCTTTGGAAAAAGATACTTGTTCATAATTTTCACCTTATTAATATGGTATTCTTCTTCACAAAGTGTATTGGGGCACCCCAAGGTGAGACACTTGGGCGTATGTACCCATTTTTCATAAGTTCTTGAAGTTGTATATGCAATTCCTTTAACTCTAGTGTGCTCATTATATAAGGATTCTTGGACACTGGGGTAGTTCCAAGCACCAAATCAATGGAGAAATCAATGTGTCTCTCTTTGGTGGAAACCCTGGTATCTCCCAAAATATATCCTCATATTCTTTCAATATTGTATGGTCTTCAACACTTGGCACTTTATCCTTGGTTTCCTCTTCCATGTGAGTTGCATAAATATGACACGACATCATTTTCCTGAAACTCTTCTTCAATTACATGGATACAATTTCTCTGATGGATAGTGTCCTTGGAATACCCTAAACCGTTCTCAAGTTCCCTTCCTCATTAAGGTATGTGAAATCCTTGTTGTAGCAATCTAAGACAACATGGTGATTATCCAACCAATCCATACCAATCAAGACTTCATATGAACCAAGTGGTATGATGTTCAAATATGATCGATTGCTAACTCCATTCATATCCACTAAGAAATCCCTAAAATCTCATTGATTCTTCACTTGGTTTTGGTGGCTAGCTAAACCAACCAAGACTTCTCATGCTTACATATATTTAACTTAAATATTTCAATTAGATTAGGATCAATATAGTTATGGCTAGCTCTATAATCAATTAAAATACTAGTTATGGGATGGTTATCAATCTTACATTCAACTTCAATCATGTGGGATTGGTAGTCTACTTACATGTTTTCCAAGGCTTCATAAATTCTTGGCATGCTCTTGCCCATGTCTTCTACTACATTAGCCTCCTATATGTTGTAAAGAGTCCTCATTCTCTCTCCCCCTTCTGAGGACAATCCTTGTACATGTGATATTTTTCTCTTCACTTTTGTCTTTTGTCTCGTTCAATCTTTTGTAGTTCGACTATTTGTTTATGGAATTGCATTCTCCTTATGGTCCTTTTCTTGACTTCTTCATCCAACATGTATACTCTTTGTCTCGTGGTCAATATCCTCCTTTTTTTGGCATATTGATAATGTCTCCTTTAGTGTAGATAAACTAGGGTTTCTTTACTGCATTTCAAGCATCTCACAAACAATTACCGCCCATCACCAACACAATTCACACTCTCTGTCAATGAGGGAAACATAGTCAATCGTATTCATTTATGTATAAAATAATCCCATGCTCCTTAATTGTTCTTGTAGTTGATGTTCAATGTTTTTTTGCCACTCTTCTTGTTTTATTTTCTAGTCAAAATTGATTGGTGTTATCATAGGAGATCTATACTCAACAATATGGCCAACTCCTTTATCAATAAGGAATTTGTGCAACAAGGATGGTACTATATAGAATAAGTTATCATGCAGATTGTTGTAAAACCTTCGCTTAACATTGTAGATAGTTGTATGTTCTTCAACTTCTTGTGCCTCATAGATTTCATCCATGATTTTCTCTACCCACTCATATAATTTTGTCCTTTCTCCATTGACTAGTTTGGACATCAAATGTTCATCCTTTGTGACGTTATTCATGTGGTTGGATCAATGTACTTATTTTTTGGGGGGGGATTGCTTTGAGAATTGTTTCTTGTGACTCTGTGAAAAACATAACCCTTACTTGTGTGAGAGTTAGTTGATTCCTTTGGTGTATTTTTTCAAATAGTTTTTTAGTTTCCTCTGCCACCACTCACAAATATCCTATAAACTCATCATCTATGTAGGTGTGCAATTATCGTACAGTCTTGGTTCGTGTACTACCAGAAATGGAACCAACGTTGTAATCTAAGGGATTACACAAGGGAGTTACCAATAGGACACATACACAACATAATTCAATAATATACAATCATGCATACATCGAAGGAGATAGAGGAGAAAAGTAGTAGTGGAACTCATAATCTATAGTAGTGGAACCAACAATACCTAGTTTTGTATTATATGAGGTCAAGCACCACTATTCTCTTTGTTATATCCATGATCACCTCTATTTATACATTAATTCAAATGRAAGGTAGTTGCAACTATTACTAACTACCTTGGTCGGTCGACTGACTCAACTTACATAGTCAACTGAAAATTTACCTTGGTCGGTCGACTGACTCAACTTACATAGTCAACTGAAAATTTACCTTGGTCGATTGGTAGGCCTAGTTGACTTCCTTTCATAGTCGACTGATAATTTACCTTGGTTGAATGCTAGGCCTAGTTGACTAAKTCAACTAGGCCCTCCAACAAATATCATTCAAAGGCCTTATCCCAAGGACAAGATAAACTAAAATGAAATGGACAAGGAATTGTAAGTTTTAAACCCGTGAAGTAAAGCAATGCATACATATTCTTAAGAAAAATAGAAATTAATTTATGGCTCACAATACATAGATATTTACTATGGAAACCCTTAATTGGGAGAAAACCAACCTTCTTTGGTGCCGCGCCTATCAACTATTCATTGTATTAGTTTCACCATTCACAATACAATATATACAATATTTTAGGTACTTTGTAGCTACCAAAGCCCTAATATCTTAATCTGTGATTAATTTAGAAAACCACTAAAAATAGATAAAAACGATAAAATAGAAAAAACAAAAACAAAAAAAAACATTTTGAGGCACTTCCCTGAACCCCGTCGGCTTCGGACTAGCACCCGAAGCCAAATGCTTTGTGTAACAAGGGGGGCCAATCCTGGCCCCCCTTGGACCTCTCGTCGAGTAGCACTTGGTGCACACGCCCACAAAGAGTGACAATGGGTGGGATTGTCATACACAATCGTCAAATATGATGCACCCCCCCCCCCACACACATATGCAAAGAATATAACACCTACCCAACATGAATTCTATGCATTGGTCGAAGCATTGATGTAATGAAACCACTATATTATTGGCAAGAAAACTATTTTACATAGTAATAATCACCCTCTTAAATTTTTTGAATTCCTACTCTAAAATTTAGTATCAAATACATTTAAATTGGGATTCATACATCCAACAAGTTCAATGTGGTTGATCTCCTAAGAAAACCCCTACTAATGCCTTTTGTATCTTACATTTTAAATGCACAACTTATGAGGATTGAAAATCCCAATATGTTATAGACTCTTACGAAGCATTGCAAAAATGAAGCCATTATATCATTGCTAAGAAAACTTTCTTACACATTAATCATCATCCCCTTAATTTTTTTGAATTCCTAATATAAAATTGAGTAGCTAATACATTCAAAATGAACTTCATACATCCAATAAATTCAATATGGTTGATATCCTACACAAACCCCTACTAATTCCCTTTTATATTAGATTTCAGATGCACAACTTATGAGGATTGGAAATCCCAATATGCTATAGAATCTTACTTTGTTCAAGTCATGGAGTCCACCCAGATGGATTTCATGGTTAATACAATGCCCTTATTAGACTACATTCCTTCAAATGGATTTATTTGGAAGAAAAAATAACTATGTGTTCCATTGGATATGAGGTCTAATGCTAGCAGTCTTTGGCGAGGGTTTTGATTGTAGATTGATATAGGGTATTGACATAGTTTATTTCTAGGTTAGTTGTGTACATGAGTATTTGACCACGTGGACCCTCGTCAGCTCCAACATGGAGGAGGTTGCGGGGTGAATTTTTGACTACTTGGAGGATTCCATTTCGGAGAATGAAATGTGTGTTCAACATCCAAAGCCATTTATTCAAGAGTTGAATGAAAAGGTTTTTCTGGATGCTGAGGGGAAGAGACTAAATCTGTCAGTGGATCCATTGAGGTTTAGTATTTATTCCAGGTGTCAAATATGAACCCGTGTAACTTCGGCCTCGATATCCCCTCGGTTCAACAATCACCTGACTTTGAAAAGAATTCCCTCTTTAGTGTCTATCAAAATAGATCGACCCTGGCTCTTTACACGGAGATGCGATTTCTCAATTCATTGTTGAGTTACCTCCTTCACAGACAAACATAATAATTCTAGACTCTTCATGTAGTTTGGGTAACAAAGTTCTCCACGACTTTGACTTTGGTACTCTTTCAAGGAAAACCTTGGGTGTTCCTTCAAAATTCATTGGCAAGGGTTTATGCTTGCATGAATTGGAATGTGATGCAGGAGTACCCAAGTCGAAGGCGAAGGGTAAAAACCATAAAAAAACCCTCAAATCAAAGGGAGGGGGTGTTTCCCTCATTGTGGGTGAGGATATCAGTATAGAAGACATCATGGATATTGGCAATCACTCTTTGGTTGGAAAATTTATGTGATGTTGCATGTATGTGGCATCTTTTGGAGTTTGAATCGAAGAAAACTAGATTCTCTTCTTGGTTATGATTTGGGATTTCATATCCTGGTAAGAGGTTGGCTTGGTTTTGTCTTTAGGGATAAAAATGATGCAAATATTATTCTGAAAGGTTTCTGGTTCAGGGATTCGACCTTGTTAAGTTTGAAACCTTGGTTCCCTCTTTTTGACCCAATGGATTCAATTATGGATAAGATGACCATATGGTTCAATCTAGCAAGGTTACCTATGGAGTGGTGAATAATTGATGGGATTTGAGAAATTGACAACAAGTTAGGGAAAACCCTAACTATTGACGACAATTTTTTTTCATAGAATAAACATATAGTTTCTCTTTTTTTAGTGGAAGTGGATGTTAGGTGTTGTCTCTTAAAATCTATTTAATTGGTATGGGGATCCCATAAATTCACGCAGATGCTCGATTATGTCAATGTGACCTTCAGATGTGCGAGATGCCACTATTTTGGTCATTTGATGGCAGATTGTGAGATCCTTGTGACCAAATCTAGATCTTGGGTTCTAAAACATTTGAATTTATCCCCTCCTCAGACTAAAGTGGTAAAGGTGGCCAACCCTCCGGGTCCTATTGCTCAACTCACCGATATTCCAGTGTCAGAGATGCCTTTAAAAAATTCTTCTAAGGATAATTTAGTATGAGAGGACCCTTCCATTGCTCTCATTGAGAAGGTTGGAATCACTTGTATGTTCAGGAAGACTAGAAGGAGGAGCTCCCATCGCCCCCTCATCTAGACCAAAGGTTTTCCTTCGATAGGGAGAAATCGATAGTTTGTAATGGTATGTATCCTCTTCCCCTTGATGACGTTGTTGTGGACAAGATTTCATCCATGGATTTTGTTGGAGATGCTTTTAAAGTTTTTTCTTCTTTTGGTCATCATGGGGAGTCTGAACCCCCTTTTGTACCCATCTCTCTCCATGCTCCCTGTGTCATGGATGGGGGGGTTGATGTTGATCCTGTAACTTCTCCCACATGGGGTCTTTTTATGGGATCCATTCAATGTCTAGTATGGATGGCTCATAGTTTATTGGTTCAGGCCTCCAAGGTTGTGGGCATTACAATTTTATACCTTGGAAACTAAAAGAGGTCATCTCAATGTCAATTGGGATTGATGATGATCTGTGAGGAGGTTTCTCACATGGGGGGGGGGCAGGGCTAGTATAAAATAAAAATTGAGACATGCCTAGGATAAATCCTCCACGAAATCTCATTAGGGTCGACAAACCTTAATTACTGGGGTAGTTAGAGCGTCAAAAGCCCCATCTCGGGTTCAAAAATGAAAATATTATCGTTGAATGCAAGAGGCCTTAGGATCTAGTCCAAAAAAAGGGTTCTAATGCACTCCATTGGAAAATATGAACTGAATATAGTATTAGTTCAAGAAACCATGGGTAGGGGAGCCTCTTTCTATGATGCATTAACATCTTTGATCAAAGGTTGGAATTTTTTCGCTAATGAATCTTTTGGCAGCTCTAGAGGAGTCCTAATGGGTTGGAGATATCATTTGACTTATCAACTCCTTTTCCATCCATTCATGACTATACTCTGAGGTGGAATTTAGAAGTTCCAGTTTGATATTTTGTATTTTAAATATTTATGGGTCGTATGAGAGTAGGGAGGCCTTCTGGGATAAGATCCTCAGATCCCCTCTCCTAATGGCGCCCAATGTGATTATTAGAAAGGACCTTAATTTTACAATTAATAGTGATTAAATTTGGGGAGTTTATGCTTGTGATGATCCTATAAACTCTTTTTTTGCAACTTCATTGGAGCAATATGGCTTAGTAGACATTGCTTCGGTGGAGATGAAACTCACTTGGGTGAACAAATGAGTTGGAAATGTGGTTGTATCCAAACAATTGGACATGTTTCTTTGGCACAAAGAGATGTGTGATTTGGTGGATAGGTACAAAACCTGGTTGTGTCCTATAAGGTTCTCTGATCACTTTCTGATCATTCTGGAATTATGAGAGAAATAAGACAATCTGGGGCCCCCCTTGTTGGCCCTTGACCATTTTTGGGACTTCGACAGGCTAGTCGAAGACGAAGCACCCGGGCGAAGCAGAGATCGCGGGATGTCGCCCCCTTTTGCGAGACTTTTGTGTTTTAGGGTTTATGTAATGGGTATGGGATGTTGGACCATGGATTTACCCATGTTTAGGCCCTTTTTGTAATATATAAATGAGTAGCTAGGCGATGTATGGTTAGTTCAATCTATGTGATCGTAGTGATACTTGGCTTAGTGCATGGATGTGTTAAGGGTTGCAGAGCTAAGTGCAAGTGTTTTATGAGTGCTTTGTGCGCAGACTGTGTAAGGCTTTGTGCTTTGTACAAAGCTCGGGGAAGGAGGATCTGGCAAGGTACGCGCAGATCTCCTGTCCTATGAGGATTTGGTTTTGTGGCTCTGTGCATGTAAGAAGATTGGCAGAAGATAATAAAGAAGAAGAAGAGTTTGTGGACGTAGCCCCACACTGGGGTGAACCACATATATCCTGTGGTATGTGCTTTGTGCTATATTGTCTTGTATTTGCTTAGTGCACTATTATGATAGATAGATCTATGAATGTTTAGTGCTTATGATCCAAATGAATGCTAGATATTCTTTGATGCTATGTACTAAATGGTTAGATGTGCTTACATCTTGAGTAATACTACGATGTTCTGTAATTAGGGCTTTAACCTGCGATGTGAATAAATAGGTTAAAGACTAATGAATGTTATCGGATAAGTGCTCTGTTAAGTACTGTGATCACATATCTGTGTCCCAGCTAGGTTGTAGACACTTGAGTCTTGCAACCCCCCCTGCCTCTACTTTGGGTGAGACTTCATCTTCTTCGCAGGTGTTGCCGAAAGGGCCGATAGTTAGGGTTTTGTAGGTGCGTTGTTGAAGCATTGAACCCTAGGTCTGCCCCTGTGCCAATAGATGGTTATGTTGCTGGGACATGATATTGTGATTGCTGGGAACTAAAACAAAGAAAAAGATCTGTTCGTAGATCTGTTGTTGTGGTGCGCAGTATTCTACTTGATTTGTGAAGCTCTGTGCTAAGAAGGGAATCGGATCTGGAAAAAAGAGGTAATATCTTAAATCTTTGTGCTCTGATAAAGGTAAGATAAGTGGAAATTTATTTTTCGAAAGAATGAATCTAGGTATGCTTTATAGATTTTGTCCTAGTTTGAAAACTAGGGCACAACTAGAAGAAAGAAGATTTTATATGAATAGACCTGATAGAAATAATGAAATATATGTTATTTCTATGCATATAAAGGATTTATGGACTAACAAGTGGATGTAGGATCCTAGAAAGATTTTTTTGCAGGTTCGTCACTGTGATCCCAGTGCGTAGTACAGGAAAAGTTGGGGATCATTTAAGAGAAAAAGAGGATTGACTCTTTGATATAGTTGTAGAATACCATGACATCTTGTTAAGGAATTCCCTGGTAGAGGTCCTATTTGTCTTTGTTATAAATTCGTTGATCATGAAGTTTTGGACTGCCTTAGAATTATTGCTAAAGTTGAAAAGATGAATATGAAACAAGAAAACCATGAGGAAGGTCAAGAGACTAAGTATATGCTAGAACACCAGAAAGAATCAGAGACTATATTATTGCAGATGAAAGAAACACTGAATGATCACATAGACATTAGTTTATCAGAGATCTTAAAAGAGAAGAATGCATAGAAACAAGAATAGGATACTTCGACATAGACTGTGTTCTGGATAAGAAAACACAGGTGAACATTATGACAGAAAGTACTTGGGAAATTTTGGGAAAACATGTTATGGTTCCTTCACTGGGAGGAATAGGATTATTTAAAGGAAATATGATAACCCTATGTGGAAGACTTACCTATGTATCTATGGTTACTCATGGGGCATCGACGAAAGAAGAATTTGAGGTCGTTAAGTTTGTTGAGAACAATGCCCCATTTTCACTTTTGTTAGGAAGGATCTGGATTGAGAAAAATCAGATCCGAAGAAAAGAAGAAGAGGAATCTCTAGAACAGAAAAAACAAGAATTAAGGGTTTTCATGGCTAGGAGAATAGCGCGTTTAATAGAAGAACAAGAGGACAAGTTGAAGCAACTGAGGACCAGAGACTTAGTTGTTGAAGTTAAGAACATGTAGGAAGTCTTGAAAAACCTGTCCATGCAGGAGAGAAGATCACCTACCCCTAAAGTAATAAGAGAAGAGGTATTTCACTTAAAGCCTTTGAAAGAACCTCATCAGTGCGAAGTTACTATGCTAAGAGAAGATAAGAACAAAAATGGAAAGAGGAACCTAGTGACTCAAATCACAGGAAATAAGGCAAGAAAGCTTAGCAAGAAGAAAGCAAAGTTAGAAAAATTGCAGTAAGTTCCAGAGAAGACTTCGTAGGAAGAAGGCTTGCAGAGCTTGAACCTCGCGGGAATAGCAGAACAACACAGACTGGCACCTCGCCACGATGAAGAAATATGATTGTTGGAGGCATCCTGACCGTTAGAACGATGCTCTAGAACAACTAGAAACACAATTATTGCCGGAAATATCACCATTGGACCATTGAGACTGTGCCATAACAGATGGATTGAAGCATTCCTGCCCATTGGAGGAATCTATTATGACATTGTCTATTTAATTCATCGAATGTTTCATTGGGGACACTTTTGCAAATTGTGATTATCCAAGCCCACAGAGAACTAATTGATATCGCACAGTGCTTACTGAGACCTCACCACCCGTTTCTCTTACCGTGAGAATTTGTCCGCCTACCCGAGATATCTGATCTCGAGCGTGTATGTCAGGAGAACGCAATGAAGTAGAAAATTATGTGGAGGAGATCTTGATAGATATTATGGCGGAGAAGGTCATGTCCATAGGAGAACATGCCTCATCGACGAGAGTATTGCAAGCCTCCCCATCGATTGTATGTCAATCTAGGCCCTCCCGAACTGCAACAGAGAAAAGAATCAAGCATCACGACAACTTGGCGAATGCGAAGCTCATCCCGTCAGTTCTTCTTGACTACATCCCGCCTTTGGCTGGCGTGGTTAGTCGTGATAGTGTGCCGAGAGACTTCGAGTATACCCTCATCACTGCGTACCTCTCAAAGGGGATACACATAGTTGGACTGCAGCTAGGACTGATCCCTGATCTCAAGATCAACGAATTTAACCTGGGAGATAGAAAGAATTATGTGTTGCTCGCACCACATAAGTACTTAACAAAGAAAATGGGGAAGAAGCCGAAGATAGTCCCCCAACCATGGACTAAGGCGATCGCGAGGTCCACTATCCTCAATGTCATGAATATACCCCACTTCGGTAGACATCATGAGGTTAACACGTGCGTTAAACTCCTCTTGTCATGCTACCATGGAGGCTACTTATGGTTAGACAGGCGTGTGACTGTGGATCTGGCGCTGATCCACCTGATCACTAGATTGAGTATGCAGGGACCAGACCCTCAGAAGTTCTACCCAGGGAAGGTTGTAGATTGTGCCCTATCATAGCAAATAAAGGACACCTACGATGATGTGGAGAAAGGGAAGAGGGGCTACAAGGTAGCCTCCATCTAGGATGGCACAGTGCGCCTAGCTTTCCAGTTGATCGCTGGTAAGATCGTCAGGAAGAACAAACCAACGCAAGTCACGGGGTTTGTCTTCGACCGCGCAGGAAAATGTGTTGAAGGAATGCAGATGAACTGGGCGAGCTACCTCGTAAACTAGTTGGAGCAAGTTTGTCGCGAAGCACAAGACCATGGCTACGAGATTCACTTCATCCAATTGTTAATTCTCGTTGCCTTCGTTGTTTGGGAGATGCCAGAAGGAGCGACCTTCCCTGAAGTTGAGTCATTTGAACCACTGGCCGCGAATTTCACTAGCCTCTGGTATTCTAGGGACATGGAAAAACAATGGCAGTCAAATGCAGTGTTCCACACCTATTACCTGCAACCCAAGAGGGCCATTGAATCCTTTCATCGCATGATGCTGAATACACTTCATAGGTTCAGGCCACTTGCGAAGTTCTACGCAGACAGACACTTCATTTACATCACTGCACGCGAGGACGAACACAAGGAACAACTCCAGTCCTATTACAAACTCATCAAGGAAGATATGGAGGAAATAACCAAGGAATGGCCTGCATAATTCCTTGTACCAGTCGAATAGGCAGAACTCTTCGACCCCAACCTCATCAGAAATCCTGTAGTCACTCGAGAAGAGTATGATGGACCAAGCAGATCTAAGAAAAAGAAGAAGGAAGAAATGCAAGAGATAAACAACGCATCCAAGGAAACTACACCAGATTCACCTGGAGGAGGAGTTGACGAAATGAACCAAGAAGAGAAAAAGGAAGAAGGAAAGAAGGAATAGGGTGAAGTGACACCGCCTAAGGATCCCCTCACAAAGGTCGAGACATCCAAGAAAAGAAAGGTTTCCCCGAAGAAGCCCTCAACGTGGAAGAAGGCACGAGCCAATAAGCCACAGTCACAGACTATGCTCACAGTGGATGACATTGACCTCATCATCGTCACTGTAGCAGACACTTCGAAGGATATTCTACAACGAAACAAAGAAAAACAACAGACCTTGTATGACAGGATTGAGGCAGAGCTGAAAGGGGTACATCAATCCCTCTACTAGAGCTGCTCAGTGTCCACTGCGCCATTGTCATTAGAAGCTATAGAAGTGGGAGATGAGCCTTCCCAACTATGCCAATTAGCAGATGTGACAAAGGCTTGCCTTCGTCATGTCCAGGAAGAAAAAGAGCAAGTCACAGAGGCCTTGAAGCAAGCAAAGGAGGAAGCCCTAGAGAAACATCATGTTGTACAACAAGAGAAAGACGACCTCTAGGCGAAGTTTGCAGAGGACAGAGAACAACTCCAGAAAGAAAAATAACAGTTGCTCGCGGAGCAGATGGGAGTTAAAGAAGCAGTCACTCAAGCACTTTGCTCTGTGTCGGGCCTCGCACAGATGGAAGAAGAGACAATGGAGAGCCAAGTGGAGAAGCTCGTTGAAGCTATTCAACAGCTTCAAGCAAGAGTGGCAGGACTGGAACTGCAAGCAGTGCCAAGCACTCCGCAGGAAGTGCGAGATCAGAGGGAAGAAATTGTCAGGAGCGCAATCAAAAGAATCAAGGCACTGGCTTTAGAATGCAAGAAACTAAGTAACCGAAGTGCGCAGACATACGAGCGCCTTGCAGAAAGCCTGGAACTGAGGACATTGGAGTTAGAGCTCCAGGAGGCGAAGCAACAAGCATCAATGGTACAAGCACAGTTGAAACTATTGTCAGCGGTAAAGAATATGAAAAGGTCACAGGAGGTATGCGCAGTTCAGCAATAGGTAAATACCATCGAGAGTAGAGTCATGGAAGTGACCCAGAGACTCCATCCGGTGTAGGACGAAATGTGCACACTTTTTGAAGAGATCGAAGGACGAGGTGCACAACTAGAACAAGTGGTCACCATGGTGGAACAACACTTGGGAGGGCCTATCAATAAGAAACTCATCCAGGAGTTCACCGAGCAGGAAGCTCTGGCGAAGCAGCAGGTCAAGGCATCTTGAGCCAAGCTCGAGGCCTTCGAAGCATAATTGCCTAGATCAGAGTGACTCGGGATGAGTCACAGGTGAGTGTTGGAGGCTTGTTGGCCCTTGACCAAGTTTTGGAGAACCTTGGTCATGTTTTACCATTTTTGGGACTTCGACAGGCTGGTCGAAGATGAAGCACCCAGGCGAAGCAGAGATCACAGGATCTCGCCCCCTTTTGTGGGACTTTTGGGTTTTAGGGTTTATGTAACATGTATGGGATGTCGGCCCATGTATTTACCCATGTTTAGGCCCTTTTTTTAATATATAAATGAGTATCTAGGCGATGGAAGGGTAGTTCGATCTATGTGATCATAGTAATACTTGGCTTAGTACATGGATGTGTTAAGGCTTGCAGAGCTAAGTGCAAGCATTTTATGGGTGATTTGTGCGCATACTATGTAAGGCTTTGTGCTTTGTACCAAGCTCGGGGAAGGAGGATCTGGTGAGGTGCACGCAGATCTCTTGTCCTATGAGAAGTTGGTTTTGTGGCTCTGTGCATGTAAGAAGATTGACAGAAGATAATAAAGAAGAAGAATAGTTGGTGGACGTAGCCCCACACTGGGATGAACCACGTATATCCTGTGTTATGTGATTTGTGCTATATTGTCTTGTATTTTCTTAGTGCACTGTTATGATAGATAGATCTATGAATGTTTAGTGCTTATGATCCAAATGAATGCTAGATCTTCTTTGATGCTATGTGTTGAATGGTTAGATGTGCTTAGATCTTAAGTAATACTGTGATGTTCTGTAATTAGGGCTTTAACCTGCGATGTGAATAAATATTTTAAAGACTAATGAACATTATCAGATAAGTGATATTTTAAGTACTGTGATCACATATTTGTGTCCTAGCTAGGTTGTAGACACTTGAGTCCTGCAACCCCCCCTGCCTCTACCTCGGGTGAGACTTCATCTGCTTCATAGGTGTTGTCGAAAGGGCTGGTAGTTAGGGTTTTGTTGGTGCATTGTTGAAGCATTGAAACCTGGGTCTGCCCTTGTCCCAACACCCATTCAAGTTCAACCCTGCATGGTTGGAGGATGAAGATTTCAAGGATATAGCCTCTTCACATTGGAAGCACTATGATCCTTTATCTTAAAATTTGATGTGTAGTCAATTTGTCTCTGTTATGAAAACTATTAAGGAGCTAGTGGGGGCTTGGTCGACTGAGAAGAATAGAAAGAGGGGGGAATTCATGGTATAATTAGAATAAAAGATAGAGTGGTTCTAGAATGGGAATGTTGGGATCATGATTTTTGATGAGGATAAATTGTAGGAACTAAAAATATTAGAAATTCAAAAGTATAAGTTACTACTAGAGGAGGAGAAGGAGTGGCGAATTAAAGGCCATGCCACTTGAATTTCGAGTGGAGATATTAACACAAAGTAGTTTCATTATTTTTCCAACTACAGAAGGGAAACAAATTCTATTTGGGAGCTCCATGCCAAGGATGGAAGAGAGGCTAAATCCCTTCAGGACTTGGCATCCTTAGGGGTATCACATTTTGGTACGATTTACAAGCAACCAGACTATTTTCCTATTAGAGAAATTATGTCCCCGATCAACAAATGTATCCACCTGGTGGAGGACGAAGAGAATGAGGAATCACACAATACAACGAATTTGGCTCTGATACCAAATCACATAAGGCTATGGATATTTTAAGGATCGACCTAAGACAAAACTTAAAATCCTTTTTTGATCAACCAAGATCATTGCAAGTGCGAGGATGAGATAATACTTCATATATTACAAACTCAATAGCTCATTTATAGACTATCTTTTCTGATATTAGATCAGGATCACTAAGAGAGTTCAAGATATAAAAAATACTTCACATTATAGAATCAAACCAGCAAAAAAACTTCTCTCTTTTAGACTCGATGATCCAAATGAGAGTCAAGACATCTCTTTTATAACATCTAGAGCGGGTAACCAATTAACAAAAACTTGTTGGTGTCGGACAAAATTATCAGCACTAACCAAGACATTTTGTCATTTATAGATAATGGGGTAGATGGGACAACAACTGTTATCTCATCTTGTAAGAGTCCAGTGGACATAAGGGAACCCATCCATCTTTTCTAGATGACGCAAGAAAATATGTTCTGAAAACATACACTGTAGATGATTCATAAAGAATCCCACGAAAATATTTTACTAAAGTTATTTACATAGTGGAGATTTGTATCGTGAACCCACTAAACTTGATTGACACCATTGTCAACCAGTAATACATTACATCATAATGGACATGTGAAGGCCCACTATGCTTCCCATCAGTCATTTAGCGATGAGGTATAGTATCTAGTTGAGGAATCTAGAGAACCGCTCGATGATGCCATAGGAGGGAGTATGTTGAAACATCAATAAAATGGTGATCCCATCATGGCGGGAACCCAATCATTTTCAGGATTACATACATAGCCCCAAAATGTACTTTTAACTTGATACCATGGCGAATTTGGTGTCCTGTGATATTTCAAATGTAGAGTGCTAGTGAATCTTTTGATCCCATTTGATCCCATTTTTGATGTGAATCTTTTGATCCCATTTTTTACACCTGGGATCTCTTTGTGAGAAGAGGGATAGTTCAATTCTACAACTTTAAAACATCTAGAAGCATGCATGCAAATTAGTTTTGTATTAGTGTGTTTTTGTAATAACACACTTGCCTAGACTTCATCTAATGCATTAAGGATGAAAGGATAATTCATGTATGGTAGTTGTAGCTTGGGTAGATTCTGATTTTTCTGTTTTATAATTTGGACAACCTTTTTCATGTTGTCATTCCAGGCTATTTCTTTACTCAGTATTCTCTGTAATAATTTCACCTCTTTAGCTTGGTTCTCATAGAAATTTATGATGTATTTTAGGCTTCCAAGAAACCCTTGTAACTACTTTTTATCAAGTATAACATCTGGAAATTCTGACAAAGCCTTGAGCACATGTTCATGCATCTCTATTCTTCCTTGGGACAAAACCATACCAATATATTCTATCATGGTTTTTGCAAATTCCATATTTGTTTTACTGAGAGAAATTCCATGCTTAAACACCTTATCATAGACCTTTTCTAGGTGCTTTTTATGCCGGCTCATATCTCTTTTTTGCTCATAAAGCTTATTCACATAGAATGTTAGACTAGCCCATGGACTTCGACTAGGTTATATAAGTTTTCTTTTAAGTAATTCAACAATATTTGATTTGCAATATTCCATTTCTGATGGATACATGTGGTTAGATGAATCTTTCTGTGGCTTGTCTACATATCCTTCACAATGAGACAAATATACAAAAAAATTATTTTTCATTCAGAATGCATCTGGATAATCGGATGTACAATCCTCTTCTATCTTTTGCTTGATATCATGAATTACTTCTAATCCATTAATTTCAACTTGTCTGAATATATTTTTTAATCTAGTCAACTTTTCAACATAAATATCTATCTCATCAGTACTAGGCATTCTATCTTACACCTTATTTTGATAAGCTTCGTTGTTTGGCACAATCACTACCTTTCCTTGTACAATCAAGAAAGAGTTACTTCCTTGCTTCATATTGTCATAGGAATGTATTTGTTAACATAATCATGCCCAAGAAAAATTATCAGATCCTGTATCAAAATTATACATATTTATAGAGGTCTTGTCTCCATTTAAATACATAGAAAAATCAAGAGCAAAACCTTTGATTAGCATTTTTGTTTTATTTACAATAGTAAAGTATGTTTGTATAGGATGATAGTAATATTTAGGAATAACACCAAATCTCATACATGAGCACATTGCACTAGTGTCATGTTGTGCATCTAATGAATATTAGTTATACCCTGAGGATTTAATGTCTATTATAATCACAAACCTATCATTGAAGCCCTTACAATCAGGGTACAAAGACATGGAAGATTGATTATCAAGAATTAATGCATGAGCTTTTTGTTTTGGAATCTTAGTCTAAGGCCGAGGGCCAAACAATTCTTCTAATCCCTGATTTAATTATTGTTCTTGTACCTTCTCTAATTGTCTCTTTAGTTATTCTTACTCCACTTTATCTATTTTAACATAGTTAACTATTTCTTGTATCAAGGTTTTCTTTTCTCTAATCATCTGTTCTTTATACTTGATTTGTTTTTTCAATATTTCTTTAGAACTGAATTATGCCAATTCTTCTTCTAAAATATCATCTATAACATGAACTGGATTTTGTTTGCAAAGGATTTCCTTTGATACAGAAACCCTGGTTCTTTGTGTTTTTTAATCTTAGAGGATTATATTTGGAATGAGAAAATGAAGATGAGAGTTGAGAAGTTGAAGATGCGGGTTGAGAAGAATGAACATACTCAAAATATTTATCAGTTGGGTAATAACCGACAATATTCACCACAGTAGGTTGCATGAGGACTGTGAGATGTTGCTGGAGAGAGGAAAGATCAAATTTAAGTTTGGAAGCCAACCGAAAATCACCATGAGTAAGAGAAGAAAGATGAGTTTGGAGAGAATAAATTTGTGCTTGGATTTCAACAGGAGAGGGTTCTCTACCAAACATTTTTATTTCTTGGACCGAGAGAAAATCAATATTATCTACCAAGGATGAATTTGAATAAAATTCAAGAGAAAGATTATTTGTATGAGGACATGCATCAGAATCATAATTTAATGATTATGTGATTGAGAGATACTCAGCATATAAATGAGTACTAACTAATCCCAAGTTTGTTGGATCATAGGCATACGTGAAGATATCCATGAGTTTGTGTTGGAATTTAGTTTTTACTCTCAGATGGCACTGATTAGCCTAGTGGCCAGACTTGTGGAAAATGTAACAAGAATATTTCTTACTAAAACATTTTCTCTTCTTAAAGTGTTTTTTCCTAGGACTTTTCTCAGTTTTGGAGAGTTTTCTTGACTTTTTGAATTTATACTGAGGTTTATATGACCTATTCCTGCACTCTTTACATTTACAATGTTCTTTTTCTATTTTTCTTTACCACAACCATGGTAAGTTTCAACATATATATTACACACATATTTGTCAAATCCTATTTTTTTTTTGACAGACTTTGCAGTTTTCCCACACAAGCATTCTTTCTGCAAAGTAATCACTATTTGTTCCTGCAAACTTGCAAGAGAAAGTTCTTCAATATCAACCTCTTCATTTTGCATCCTTTCTCTGAATAAATTAGGGATCCTTCCAGGCATTGCAGACAAATATTTTCTAAGGTAAGCTAGGTTAGTAGGGTCATTTGATTTGTACAAAAGATCTTGCATAGTGAAGAAGAATTATGGGAGATCCTTAAGATTAGATAATATTTGATTCATAAATAAATCAGAATAAAGTTGTGTATGAATTTTCCATTTCCATAGAATTTATGCACTACTACTTTATTAGTTCTTCCATGGGTTTTCTCGATTCCATCAAATGCATTTTGTTAGCTAGATTTAGTCTATTGCACCATAATTCTAAATTACATGTGAAACCCCATGTCAGTCTTAAAGTGAATTCACCCCATGTGACTTTATTCTTGAATATGTCTTTCTGAGTTTTATCCCATGAAGCCCATCTTTGGATTACCATCATAATCTCATTTTTATATTTACAGTTGAGATTAGTAATGGGAGTGAGGTCAATGTTTTCTTGGCTAAAACTAGAATGAACTTCAGATTTTGTAGGGTCAAAGGGATTTTTTCTATTGCTTTCGTACTTAGAATTACACCATTTTTCCCATGCATTCTGGAAAGGATGACCACTTTGATCATCATCTGAGCCTCTAGGCACTTCACCTTGTTTAACTCCAGAGCCTTCAGGTTGTTCTTATTTTATAACTTTTATTTCTGACAACCGTTCTTTGAGTATATGGATTTTCTCTTGTGCTAATTTTACAATTTTTTCTATCTTTAATTTTTTTTACTGTGGCCTAACAATTCCTTTTAATAAGAAATGTTTACTTCCTGACAATTGTTCAGGCCCGAAAAAGATGAAACTTTGTTTATTTACTTCTTCCAAAGATAAAGGAGGAGAAGGAGACATTTCTTCTTTTTGTAAGTTGTTTTTTAGATCTTCCATTACTTTCATTATCACATCCAACTTTTGATTGATCTCTTTCAGTTCCTTAGTCTGAGTGGAGGAACTATGTTCTAGATTTTCTAGATCTGCTTGCATGCCAGAAATATGACTTTTGGTTTGCATAACGTCTTGAGTCATGTCATATATATTTTTTGCAATGCAGACAAACTGATAGTCAAAATAGTTCCACATTTTAACTATATCTTGTGACCTTTATTCATTGATATTTCTGTATTGTATGAAGTCCATGTCAACTAGAAGACTTCCATATGTATATTTTGGTGCATAATTTCCCAGGCCAAGTGATCTCTTAGGAACTAGGCTTGTCTTACCAAAAACATCCTTTCTCTAGGCAGGCCATACTGAATCATTTAAATTTACTAAGGAGTTATAATATGAAGACAGGTTGGATAGTCTGAGTGTTGTCCCAAATGTTATTGTTGTGAAGAAGAGGAAGTTTATACATTCCTATATCTTTCAAAAGAACCTAAATCTAAAGAAGACCGAGAAGGATAAGGATAAGTGGATTCACAGAATTTACAAGAAGAATGCTTGCTTTTATGGTTAGAGATATGATCATCCAATTCTACAAATCTAGGTCTTGAGGATGTGCTGGGCCTACATCCGACCAAGTTTTTTGTAGACCTTGAAGTGTCAATCTAACCACTCTAGGATCTTCCTAGGAGAAGGATACGGCCATTACTGGTTTGGAAGAGAGTTTACTATTGTGGCTATGTAGGAAGAATATACCTTTGTTGTAGGATGGTATATTTTTCATTCCACTCCTATGGAATTTTAAGTTCTGTGAATCCCAAAGTAATAAGAGTGACATTACCAGGGCCTACCACAACTTTTTCTTATGTAGCGTGGGTTGTAAACTATGGATTAAGGGTAGGAAGATTGGTTGAAACAAAACATAGACACATATTAGTATGTAATTGTGCATCTTTTGATCAGGGCGACATATCAAAAATATAAAATTGAGTATAAGCCTATGGGAAATACATAATATGAGGATCAATAAGGGAAACTTGGAATCTTGGGAGCATTGAAGACCAGACGGGGCCATTGTGTAGAGGTTATTAGAAACCTTCAATTAATGCATTATGAAAATTTATATGTCATGAATCAACAACACAACAAAGAGAAGAAACATTGAGGCCATGTCTTACTAATGGGTTAGTTCCAAATTGAATAATTTCGAGATGGACATACTGAAATGCTTGCTCTAGAGCCCATTCAATATCTTCCTTATGTAAGAGAGAGATTTTAATTATTGGTTCAGACAAAGCTATAGAAACATTTGTAGAAACATAATGGATTAATTTCGATACTCGAAATTTAAACATGGATAAATCATATATTTTATCTGGAATGATCTTTGGTAAGGACCGATTAGCATTAGGTTCAAACTCCTGCACAATCACTCTGGTATTATATAGCAGATCTGAGTTTTTAGAAATTATTCAATTCTTGAACCAAGATTGCTTTTATTTTGGATATATTTAGACAAATCAAAAGATTGGTTTGATCCTAAACCTTGATATGCCATTTTCCTACTTCAAACTTCAACTATATTGTATGCAACCAGGCAAGATAGAAAATAACAACAAGTAAATTGACTGAAACCTGAAGAAAGAGGTAACCAAACAACACGACACGTCGTCTCGGCTTCAACGACTGCACGAATTCCTGAGAGTCTCTATTGGAACTCTTTCAAGTGGTCATGCTAGAAGAAGCTCAGTCCATTATCAAATCTTTTCAAAGGGACAGAAGCCTGGGGGTTGATGAATGGAATGAAAAATTCTACATTGATTTTTTTGATAACTTGGGGATTGATCTTCTCAACATGGTAGAGGGAGTTCGTGAAAAGGGTAAAGTTTCACGGAAGATCAATTCCACCTTTATCTCCTTGATCCCAAAGAAGGATCATCGTGACAATTATAAAAATTCATACCCATATCGCTATGCAACATGGTATATAAAATAATTTCAAAAGTCATAGCTTCTAGAATTAATCCCTTCTTGTCAAAGGTCATTTCGTCTAAAAAATGTGTTTTCTTGGAGGGAAGGAATATACATGAAGCTATTGGAGCTACTTAGGAGGCTCCTCATAGTATTAAAGTTCATTCATCTATGTCTATGATAATCCATGTCTATGATGATGAAGCTTGACCTCTCCAAAGCATTCGACTAAGTGTCTTGGAATTATCTGTACCTAATTGAGAATGGTTAAATGGATCATGGGTTATGTTACTTCTATGTAGATGGTATTCTTAATCAATGGTTTGACTTCCCCCTTTTTCAATACTTCATGTGGGTTAAAGCATGGCTGTCCTCTATCCCCTTACTTATTCCTATTGGTGGATGGAGGATTACGTAGATGAATCTTGGATGCCAAATCCTAGGAAATTATTCAAGGGGTTTAAGTTAGCAGAGACATCTCTATTACCCATCTTTTATTTATGGATGGTATTTTATTCTTTTTCTATGACAATGATTGGAAAGTTAGGAAAGTTTTGGACATTCTCAATCTCTACTGTATGGGTTCTGAAAAGGAGGTCAATAGATACAAATCGATTGTCTATTACTCGTCATTGGATGACCCCCTCCATGATCAGTTAGAACCGATATTTCCCTATGAAAGGGGGGTCTTTAATGAAGGTATTAAATATCTGGGCTTTATCATCAAGCCAAAAAATTACAGTAAGGTTGATTGGCATTGGTTAACTACATGTGTAAATTGGAGGATTTCATTCTAGGGTAACCTGTGGCTATTGAGATCAGGTAGGATGATATTGTTTAAGTCTATATTGGAGGCCATTCCAACTTATTTTCTCCTCTTGGCTCACATTTTGAAAGGTTCTTTGGAACTAATACATAAAATTTGTTTCAACTATCTTTGGCAAGGCAATGGAGAATATAAAGGTATTCATCTAGCCAATGGGAAATGATTTCTTTACCGAAAAAATGGGGTGGATGGGGGTTAACAGACGTTCATCTCTTTTGGAAATCTCTTTCTGCAAGGTCCTTTTAGAGTTTCATTAAAAAAATCATCTTATGGAAGGACATTATGGTGGATAAATATGTTTCCCTAGACACCATTGAGGATTGGGTTTAAAAAAGGAACACGGTGATCTCAGGAGTGTCAAACCAATGGAAGATGCTCACCCTCTCCTCTCATGTTATGGGAAAATATTTAGCATTGAAGGTAGGAACATGATTATCTGTAAGAATTGGGGTTAATTCCATCATGGGATGTGGAGAGGAGGTTTTTCTCCAGGATGAGTTGGTTTTGTTTCTTCAACAAAGAGGCATAGAAACACTCTCTAAGATCGTTGATTTAGAGTCCTCATCCATTTGGAATTAGGGGTGTCTTTCAATTGATAGGTTGGGTTTGCATCAGGCTTGGTGACTGATTTGGGATAAGTTGATCAACTACTTGAAACATGCCCATATACATATATTTGATCATCGGGATGAGATGGTGTGGGTTTTTAACACATTAGGTGGTTTTTACATTGTAAAGACTAGTTACCTTTCTCTAGTAGAGGATATGATCCCTAATATGTAGTGGTGGTGGTGGGTGTTTTGGAAGCTTAAGGCTCCCCATAAATGTTTGGTCTTGATGTGTATGGTACCCAATGACAAGTTGTTGACCTGAGATGTTCTCCAAAAAAGAATTTTTCAAGGGCCTAATGTATGTACTTTATGTAAGGAGTATGGGGAAAACCTTTCACATATTTTTGTCCATTGCAATGGAGTCAAATGCTCTCCATATTCAGGAGATGTGGGAAAAGGATGGTGTATCTCTTTGCTTTAAGGAATGGTTTTTTATTCGAGAGATGAAGCCCTTTTGATCTCTCCCTCTAATGGTAATTTGGGGCATTTGGCATGCTCACAACTTGGCTATTTTCGAAGGCAGATTTCTTCCTCCAAATGTTTTTGCAATGAAAGACGTGTTCGTATTTAAAGAATTTTCTAAACCTCCTAAGGATTCTACTTCTCGTCATGTGGAGCCTTTGGTATTTGATCAAAGTTGGTTGTGGGCATTTTTTGATGGGGCATACCAAGAAGGCACTTGTGGATTTGGATTTGTACTATATATAACCAAGAATATTTTTACTTATTCAAATCCAATAGAGGGGACAATACAAATAATAGAGTCGAGTTTCTAGCTCTGTTTTATCTTTTGAGATTGGATAAAATAAAGCACATTCTGTTGTCATTAATTATGGGTGATTTGAGTCTTGTAATTAACATTCTCAGGGGTGATAGTCAGATTATGAACATGAACCTTATGTTGATATTTAAACTAGTAAAGGATGTCTCCTCTCTCTTTGATCATTTGTCTTTCCTTTATATTTTTAGGGAGAATAATGGAACTAATGATGTTTTGTCCAAGGAAGGGTTTTTGATGCTAGAAGACACTTATTTGATTTCATCTCATGAAAATGGCGAAGTGTTTGTGCTTCAAGGTAGCCTAGAAGACCTTTTGTCAATTTGAATTTATGGCTAAAACGAACTGCGAGCAATCTCTAGTTTTTAATGACTTACACCAATTGCTCTTTTTTGAAAGTCGTGTCAATGTCTTTGTGAAATCAAAGGTGAAAAAAACATATGTTTTAGTCTTTTTATTGTGTACATCATTGTTGAAGAGAACAAGATCTCTTTTAGTTTATGATGAAGGATTTTAATCCTATGACTGTGTTGTAAGAACCTTCACATTGTACTTTGTTTAATCTCAATAATAAAGTGCAATTTTTCCTTAAGAAAAAAAACTGAGTGTTCCATTGGTATTAGTTCACCATATTATTATTAAAGACACCCACTCCACATCCTATGGAGGGAATTTTGGTGTGAAAAAGTGTTTTTTTCACTTGTAGATGTATTTCTTTGGCCTTCCATGCAAAAACAACTAAAATATTACATTTGGAGATGTTCTCAATGTGGTTAAACTAAAAGTGCCAACAAGGTAAATATTGGGTTGTACTAATGTTTGATAGTTCCTCCAGGCCTTGGGAATCCATCTACATGGATTTCATTAGTGGTTTACCAACCACTCGATGAATACATGATTGCATCTTTTTTGGTAGTATGCGTTGAATTTTCGTCTCAAGCAGTTAACTAGATTAATGTTCTTTTACTTTTAAACAATTAGCACAATAACTGCATATAATTGATCACTGAAAGAATAACATCCACAACATACAAAAGATTTACCCTGGGAAACTCTCTAGGGGGAAAACCCAACAAACTTTCTCAATATAGATTCAACAACCAAGAACAATGCCCCTCTCCAAGAGAGAACTAACAAAGAAGAAGATCCTTCTCATACCCTTGACTAGGGAAGAGTAGCGCACCACATAACCAAGATATACCTGAGAAATAGACCAATATTATCCACAACGTCACCTCCTAGCTACAATAATGTCTCCCTCTAAGACTTGCACACTTCTCCTCTTAGCTACAGAGCTAGTGTTGTGTGTCTGTTCAAATGAGGTTCTAGCCTCCCTTATAAATAGTAGTTTGGCTAGCCTAAAATTAGGTCTGGGCCAACTTGTCACTTTATCCTTTTATTTTACATTTTACTTTCAAGGCACAATAGGGACGACTTTTACAAAGGCACAATAGGGCAGACGACTTTTACAAAGGCACAATAGGGTCGTCTTAAAAAATATAATATAATAATATTCTTTAGGGTTTTGTCTTGGTCAAATATAGTAGGAATATCTTTTGAAGCTACTCAAACTTCAACACTTCCTCTTAGCAAGGAAGGTATTCTTCTCATCACGATCATCATCACTACTTCTGCGCTTCTATACACCTGGTCATTGTCTTGTTGTCAATCATGGATCTATAGATCATAGGAAGCTATGCACTTTTACTAGAGTAGCATACCAACTTGCGTTGGAGTAGCATACCAACCTGCGCTAGGGTTAACATACCATCCTGTGTTGGAGTAGCATACCAACCTACGCTGGGGTAGCATACCAGCCTGTGTTGGAGTACCAACCTACGCTGGGGTAGCATACCAACCTGCGTTGGGGTAGCATACCAGCCTGCGTTGAAGTACCAACTTGCGTTGGGGTAGCATAACAACTTGTGTTGGAGTACCAACCTATGCTAGGGTAGAATACCAACCTGCGTTGGAGTACCAACCTATGTTGGGTATCATACTAGCTTGCTTTGGAGTACCGACCTACATTGGGGTAGAATACCAGCCTGCATTGGAGTAACAACCTGTGATGGGGTAGCTCCCACTACTGGAGATCTCATCACTTCCCTCTACTGGGGAACACATCTCACTATTGGATAAAACAATCACTTATCACTACTGGAGAAGTCTTCCTGGACCACTCCAAGATTGTCTCTGAAATACTCAAACTTAACTCTAGATAGGGGCTTGGTCAATACATATGCTACCTTTTCATCAATGGAAATATACTGGAGCTTTACTACTCTATTTTGTACCATGTCATAGACATAGTGGTACTTTATCTCGATATGCTTGGACCTATCATGACACAATAGGTTCTTTGACAAATTTATGCAACTCTGGTTGTCACAAAAGATACAGGTCTCCTCCAACTCAAGATCAAACAATCTTGCAATCAACTTCTGAAGCCACACTGCTTTGCCCCAAGCTGACCATGTTGCCACATACTCTTCCTCTACAGAAGTAAGTGCCATACAAGTCTACTACCTACTGATCCATGAGATCACAACTGATCCCAAACTAAAGCAACATCTGAATGTACTTTTCTGGCCTGTGACACTACCTTTCCAATATGAATTTGTGTAACCTTGTTGTGTTATCTCGTGATACAAGATATATCTAAGTCCATAATCAACTGTACCCTTTAGGTACCTCATCACATGTTTTACCACAATCAAGTGAACATTTCTAGGCTTAACCATGTACTGACTCAATGTGTTCACCGCAAAACATATATATGGTCTTCTGTTCGTCAAGTACATCAACGAACCAATCATCTACATGTATATGGTGGCATCCACTATCTATGAAGTTGTAACACACAAAAAATTCAAGTTAGCTATCATCGATGTAGATATGGCCTTACAAACCAACATACCAAACCTCTTCAGGATCTCCACTGCATATTTTCCTTGGTCAAGGAAAGTCCCATCCGGTCTTTTCCATATCTCCAGACCTAAGAAGTAATGCAACATGCCTAGGTCCTTCATCTCGAACTTTGCAACAAGTTTCCTCTTACTATCAACGATGATCTTCTCACCTCCTGTTAGAAACAAGTCATCCCCATACAATAATAGTAAAAATGGTCTACCATCCACAACCTTGAAGTACAGGTTGGAATCTTCTTTACTCTTGGTAAATACCAAGCTCATCAGGAAACTGTATGATCTAACATATCATGTCATGGGTGTCTTCTTAGGCCCATACAAATATTTCTTCAATTTGTAGACATGAGAATCCTTCTCATGTATCTAGTGGCTACTCTATGTACACTTCTTATGATTACTAGCGCAAGTATCTCATCATAATATTCTCCTTGTTGCTGGGAGAATATTATATCCAGAAGTCAAGATTTGTACATCTTTGTACTGTTATATGAAACATGCTTGATTTGGTAGATCAATCTTGGAAGTGACCATTGAATTCCCTCAAGGAAAAATCCATATCCCAGTCCTTCTGACTAGCTTCTTCCTTTGTCATTGAAACAAGGGAATCTTCCCAACATATTTCACATCTCCTAGAAGTCTCTGAAGCTACGATCTAGTCTTCTCAACTCATGGCATCTGTCTGTTAGTCCTAGAAGACGTCTCTTTCTCCCATTTGATTCTCTCTAAGATCAGGCTCACTCTGAGTCTCCATGCTCCCTCTGAAGCTTGACTCCCTATGATTCTATATAATATTTCTCCCTCTATGTGTGTTGATTTCTTTTGAAGTCTCCTTTAAATGGCCCTGGGGAGGCCGCTTCTCCCTTTGAAATCTAGCTCCTTCTGGGATGGTACTTGGTGGGGCCTCCTGCCTCACCACTGGTGGATCCATCTGATCCTCATGATATGACTCATCAATGCCATATATTGTAATATTCCAGATATAAAAAAGTATGCAGAATAGAAATAAATAGCTAGAAATGGTAGATGAACAACAATATAACCAAAACAACACCACAATAATACCAAAATGATACCAAAATAATACCATAAAGAGAACTTTGATTACTAAGAGAAATGTTCACTTGCCTCTTCAAGGGGGCAACCTCCAGCAGAGTAGGCTCTATTACAATAATATCTAAGACAAAATTTCTCATACCCTCAACTCCTATTTATACTAAATATGTCTATCAAAAGAACCATCTAGAGGAAGATC
>JZKD02S1673254.1:9815-26381 GCA_000966675.3 Picea glauca
ACCAAAATTCTTTCTATTGTCCTTGTGTAGTAATTTCTCTTCTACCTTTAGTGTTGGATGGTATGCCTCTTCAACAAAATGCATCTTATGCAAACTAATTTCATCTTGAATGACAAACTTTAGACCATTCACATGCCTTTTTAATGCATTGATCTTGTTCATCTTCTTCATGTTTGGTGCATATGGAAATTTTGTAAAATGCTTGTGTTCTTATGCACTTTGATTTTTTCATTGAAGGTTATGCAACTATTTGAACAATGCTTGTTTGTTTGTAGATCATAAGAAGAAATTTCTCTCTAACTTTGTAACCATATTTCCCCAACTTCAAATTTTCTCCCTACCCTTTCAAATGCACTCTCGCTGCACAAAATCCCACCAAATGGGAGTGTGTCCCTTCAACTTCGTATTGATGAGTTTCATTCTTTGAGGTCTTTGATTCTCTTGAATTCAAAATACCTTTTAATATTGCATAACCAACAATCAATATATTTTCCTTCTAGCTTCTATCATAGCATGGAACTTCTACATTTATTCCCCTCTTGCTCTTCAAGAATCCTATCCATTGTGTTATGGCGTCTCCATTTTTTTACCTCGCTCTCTGCAATTTATTATTATTATTATTTTGAGTTGCTCTCCTAGACTTTTCTAACTTGTTTTTTCTTCTCTAACTCGACAAATATTTTCCTCAATGCTTGTAACTCTTTGTTCATTACTATCCATCCACCTCTTCTGACCATTTCTTCTTTTCACAACTTATTTCCCATCTTCTGTGATCTATTTTCTCACTTATTTCCCTCCTAGAGCTTCTCAACCTACTCTCAAAAAGATAATATTATACGTATAAGGGGAGTAGTCTACTCATTCTCATCAACAAGACATCAAATGCATATATAGATTTATGGTGATGTGCTTTAACACTCTACTCAATCTCAATTGGTTGATTCTCTATAACTCTATGACAAGACTAGCCAACCAACATGATTCTCTTTGCTGTCATCCTATTTATTCTTGTTCTATCTAGTTGTTCAACTTTATCATATGATTATGTTATCCCTCATAGGTGTGATTGATGTAACTATTAGTGTCTTTGTGTCACTTTGTTTTCCTTGACGATTACATAACTGTTGTAATTGCCATGTTCATGTCCCTTCACCATCCTTATGCATCCTTTTATCTTCCTTCATGCATCCTTGTTTTGCACTCTTGTTGAACTCGCCATCTCTTGTGCATCGCTCTACAATGCACTTCTTTTCTATGCACCTAAAACATGTGTTATTGTCTCATACACCTAAACTTGTCGTTGCCATTTGCTTTTCCTTTTGTCATGCCTAAGTTTGTTCGCATTCAAGGTCCTTGTAACATCCCCTAGACCTAGCTATAGGATAATTGGGAGCATTACATAAATCAAGCAATCACATGTAATTAATAATAAAATCACAACTCGTTTTTTCATTTGCACTCAACGATCAAATATTATACACTGGCAATAACATGTCACCATTTCATACAGATGGCAGACCCTGGCTGATCCAGGTTCTAATTGTCTACGATCTACAATCTCTTGAAAATTCAAATCCAATTGGATCGAATACCTTGTATTCCTTTTGTTCGTTCTCTCTTGAATCGTCATCTACTGCTCGTGAATGCACAAGATCCTCCTTAACTCCGACTATCCCAAATAGTGCAGAGTGGGGAGGACTCGAATGAATTCAATGGATTAAAAATATGCCAACAACTCGCCAAATATCAAATATGAGCATGATTTAAGTATGCAAAATGCTTCGAAGACAGGGCGGCTTACATATCATTTAATCGTGCACCAAAAAGTTAAGCCATCGAGAATTAAAGAAATGAACACATCTATCAACTAACAAACTTAATTATGTTAACCGGGCACGAAAAATTAGTATCACCAGTCCACCAGAGTATAAAGACATTGATCCACTGGAATTAATAGGTCACTGGGGAGTTTTAAACTTTCTCACCAGGGTACCGGAACCACCGGGCCACCAGAAACACCGGTCCCGGGACACAATAGAAATCGTTGTTTCAAAATTCTCCTGGTTGGGTTGTTGGACTTTACATAGGCGAACAACGCGCATTTCCCATCAAATGCAAGTTTTGTCAACCGGTCACCAGCCACCGGAGGGAATAAAGCCTTGTTTATATGGGATTAAAGTCGGTTCAGTTGTACTCCTTCCGGTTAATTCCTTTCTGCATACTAGAACTCGCTTTTGATCCCCTTTTCAATTTGGACAACTATTTCCTCAGATTTCCCCACTATTTAACAACTATACTCAGATTTCCAACCTCTCGATCTCATTCCACCAGCGATTGCTTCCTTTACTCCTCCATTTGGGTTTATTCACAAGTGAAACAACAAATGATCCCATAGTGGGAACAATCTCCTTCACTCCTATCTCTTTCAAAAACTCAATCAATTAAGAATTAGATCTGCATTTTTCTCTCAATCTTCCTCCTGTATTGCAAGGTCTGATCATTCATTGGGTGTAGACTTGTTTTTCTTCTTAATTGTATTTTAGTGATTTCAGCATGAAACTTGGCTTCCTTTTGAACATGAATGTAATAAAAGCATAACAATCTCTTTTGCATATCTGAAGTACCTTCAGTACTCAACTCCTCAATTTTCATCTTCAATCTCTCTTTGATCACACCTGCACATGAAGCAAACATATTAAAGAAAACAATGTGTTCATTAGGTTTTTGAAACCCACTCTCAGTGATCAAAATGACTGCCATATAGATAATTGTTATGACAACTTGAAAGAGAGTTGTCTTTGTTATCGCACAGTTTGTACTTAGAAGTAAATGATAGGTTAAATAAATGTCGCAAACTAGCGAAACTGAGACTATCCTATCAATGTCACCTCGATGGGATAACTCTTTTTGTTTAGGGTGGTAGTCCCAGGGGAGACGTCCCCGGTGACCTGGGGTTTTGAGAAGGCAAAGGCTTATGGATAAGTAATAGTTTCCCCCCTCACAAATCACCACTGATCAGAATGTCCGACTAAACAACCAATAAAGATAAAAATAACCAGAAGTGTACCTGCCCGAGACAAAACAACAAGAAAACTATATATGTGCAAGATCACTTGCTGGTTAGTGCTTCATATAATCAAGGACTTCTGATATAAAGCAATTGACCAATAATATTTATGAAGCAAATCAATGATGTACAATAGCAATGATTACAATATATCACTTCGCAATAAATGCTAAAGAAGCTTCACAATGAACAATAACAATTTATCATCAATGTAACAATACCAACATTGGAAGCAACACTTTAGCCAATCTTTCAATTGCTTAAATAAAGGATTAAATGTTGCAAAGTATAAGTATAAATTCAAATGGATAACAACAACATTAGGGTTAGTAAGTCATTCTAGGTTAGGGTTAGAAGATGTTAATGATTTTTCAAGAGTATTTGGAAGTTGTGATCAAAAGAACTCAAGTACAAGGTCTTAGATCAATGCGCTATTAGGGAAAATAGAGTCAAACTAGCTGCAAATGTTGAAGGGACGAAATGATAGTGATAGGGCCAAAGACAAGAGGGATATGATGGTTGAAGTCTTGCTAAGGCAAGGCTTCAACCTATCAACCCTAGGGGAAGACGACTCACTAAGGTGTAGTAAACCTAGGCCTTAGTGCGTCTTCCTCCTTCTTTAGCTCAAAGGGGCAAAGTAAAAATGGCTAGCTTTGAAGAGTGAATGGTAGAGTGTTTTTATGGCAAGGCTCTAACATTTATCTTCAACAAATAAAATGGCTCTTAGCATAACCTAGTAGGGACTTAAAATAAGGACACCAACATGTGCTTGTTTCCTAGGGTTTAATTCAGCAAATTATAATAACAAAATGCAAGTAAAAAATACCATAACCATTCAATAAAGAAGGATTGCAGAAATTCACTTACATCCACCAAGCATTTATCAAGTCAAACCCTAGTTGTAAACCTTCCACCAAGAAAATGCAGAAAATAGCCAAGAAAAGCCTCCTTTAACAAGTGTGCATCAATAATTTCAACCAAAAACCCTAAAGGAAGGCACAAATTTCATACCTCACCAAGAGTGAGTGAAAGATGATGAAAATAAGAGAGTTTTAGCTCTCTATTTAAACAATAGCAATGACCTTAATTAAATTTTAGGTCACCAAAAGGTCGACATGGCTAAAATACACAATAATATTGTTTTACCTTAAATGTCATAATTTAAAACCCTAATCAAGAAAAAGTGAAGACGTCATTCCCTTTTAGGGTGACATTATCCCTTTCTAGGGAAATGTGGGCCTCCTGGAGAAAAACGTTAGCCCTCCTTGGGCCTTGTTATCGCATAGTTTGTAGCTAGGATAAAAGGCTATAAGGTAGAGGGCCAAATTGGCATAACAGGAACCTATCCCACCCATTGTCACCACGATGGGAAGGCTCTTTCTCTTTAGGGAGGCTAGGCCTAGGGGAGACGTCCCCGGTGACCTGGGGTTTTGAAAGGGCAAAGGATAAAAAGGACAAGGACAAATTCCTCTTTCACAGATCACAGCCAATTAGATAGTCCTGGCTAAACAACCAATAATAAGGTATAACCAAAGAAAATAAAAGCACCTGCTTTGAGACAATACAACAAGGAAATTGATACGTGCAATCTTGGTTAGTACTTCATATAAATCAATGACTATCTGATATTCAATGTGATATTCAATATAAGCAATTTAAAAGTAAATGTTGACGAAGTCAATGTTTACAAAATAACAGTGATAAATGTATCACTTGTCAATAAATACAAGAATGATATGGCATCCAATATAATCAATCAATTCTTAGTCTAATAAATGCCCTCAACTACCACTCAATTGCTCATAGAAAAAATGTTGTTACATCAATGATATAATAGCAAGGAGTGACATCAACATTTAGGGTTAGTAGGTTAGGGTTTTGAGATTCAAAAGTTTAAGAGTTTGTTTGATCAGTTTCACTTCAACGTTTGAGGACTCTCAGATCAGTGCCTTAGGGTTTAATGGAGTCATAAGTGAAGGATGCAAGGGTTGAAGGAGATGAGATTTCAAAGGACTGGAGGGAAAATTTTCAAGGTGTTGCTAAAGAAGGGCCTCAAAAACAGAACCCTAGGGGAGAGAGGCTCACTCCGGTGTTGCAAAAGCAAGGCCTTGTGCTCTCTCCTCCTTCCTAGCAAACGGCTAGCTCAAAGACAAGATAAACATACCAAGACAAGAGGGTTTGATGAGGGAGGTGTTGCTAAAGCAAGGCCTATCAACAAACCCTAGAAGAGTACGACCCTGGTGTAGTAGGCCTAGGCCAGGGACGTCTCACTCTTCTTGGCTTTCAAAAGGCATGGATAGCAATAAATGAAGAGAGAAAGAGAGTGTAGCAACGGCTAGGCTCTCTTCTTCTTCAATGGCTGAAAATTTCTCTTAAAGGGGACATGAGACAAGGACCTACTTGTGTGCTTGTCACCTAGGGTTTTGATTCAACAAATTTATAAGCAATATGCAAGAAATTTAAACTGCAACCATTCAATAAGAAGTTTTGCAGAAGAAGCACTTACAATTCATGAAGAAATAACCATGCAAACCCTAGTAACACCTTCCTTCAAGAGAAACACCACAAATGCCAAAAAATCTCTTCCTTCAACAAGTGCACATCACTTAGTTCAACCAAAAACCCAAATAGGGCGCAAAAAATCAGACCTCACTATCAGTGAGTGAATTATGATGAAAAAATGAGAGTGAAAATCCCTCATTTATACAAAACCTTGACCTAATTTTATGTCTTAAGTCAGGTAAAAGGCCGACAATGCCAAATTATCAAAATCATATTGTTTTACATTAAATTGTCAAATTAAAACCCTAAATAAGCAGAAAAGAGAGTAAAATCCTCTTCAAGGGAGGCACTAGCCCTTTCTAGGGCAAATGAGACATCCAGGAGCCAAACGTTAGCCCCCCAGGGGCCTCTCCAACATGCCACACGTGCCACTGCTGCCCAGTATGCCTCCAAAAGCATCCATGAAGCTGGATGGCATCATGATGAAGACGGGGATGTCCTAAGCCTTCCAAGGCTAGCGTTCCACTAAAAAGGGGTCATTCCCCCTAGGTCTAGTCCTGTCAGAGTGTCTTTGGTGGAACGTCCTCTTCCTCTCAGGTGAAAAACCCCTGATCAAGCTCTGTCCTGTCTTTGCCCCCTAATGGGGTCACAACATCCATCTGGTGGGCTCTTCAGCCCCATGGAGATCCGAACTGGTCATCTCCCCATGTGTACCGATCCAAATGGTACCTGTCCACCGGGCATGGTCCTGCACATCAACAGCTATGCCCTCCATGGGCTCACCAGTCACAGGGATCATAGCAATGTCAATCACATCCCATCATCAATATTATTAAACATATGCATAAAACCCCCAATACATCAGTCAATAGCTCAAAGACATTACAAAAACCTGCAATACAAGATTGGAGAAAAGGACAAGGTGTCATATTGGGCTAGTTTCCACAAGAAAAGGAAAGTTTCTAGAAAGATCTCATCCAAGCCATGTAAGTGAGGTGATGTGGCTAGGGGACGTCCAAACATGTGGGTGCAATGAGGGCTAAGGATGCATAAATGTTACCTGTGGGTGCCTTTGTAGAAGGCGAGTTGTACCTGTCATGGATGCATTTTTTCCAAACCCATTCTGGCCTTTATTCTTTTTCTTATTTTATTTTTTTATTTGTTTTTCCTCATTTCTTTTTTGTTCAATAACTAACCAGGGTACACTGCCTTGGCATGGTGACCAGAGCTGACAATGTTACCCACAAGTACTTTCATAGAGATGAGAAGGTTGGCTCATGATGAGACCCCCTTTCCCTTGGCCATGCAACCAAAGGTCACTTCCCTGGTGTGGTAACCAGATGGTGGCAATGTCATATTGTTATGTACCCATGGACCTAATAAGTTGGCTCGTGATGAGACCCCCCTATCCTCTGACTAGGTCTTGTTTTGTTATTTTTCGGGTCCCTCTTATTTCTTGCTGAGAGACTTTTTACTGCCTTCTCGGGGATCCCTGGGCGAAGCATCTCAAGGTTTTATTTCTAGGCTTTTGTCTTTTACCAACTGCTTTTACCTTCTGGGCCTTTAGCCCCTTCTTCCCACGATATAAAGTGCAATCCTGAAAATAGGTCAACCCAATGCCCGAACAAGGGAAATGGGATAAATGAGCGAGAGATAAGCTGAAACAATGGTGCTATGATGGGAGCAGACGATGGCTTTTCAGAAATCCCCCCAGTGGCAAACCAAGACCTATGGGCACAGGCTTGCTAGGGCACCCTGTCAATTTCCCCAAGCATGGTCAAGTGGGCTAATGTAAGATCCAAGTAGTTGTTAGAGATAAAATGAATCAAATGCATATATTTAAAGGTTTCAATGATCAAAAGTGACACATGCTATGATACCTTGACCAATTACCTCATGAAGCAAGAACCTCTTCTAATACAGGATCAAGCCGATGGTGATGGATGCTATTATTGCTGACAAGACAAAAGATGATGAGTGAAGAAAAGGCAGGGCCATGCTCAGGTCAATCCTGCTCTCGGTACTCCATGTTTAGTATATGTGGGCCTCGAGACATGATCTCCTAGTTATCCCTAAAAGTGGGGATAACAGGCCTCTAGAAGCTGCCACACGTGCCAATCATGCCACAATTGCCTCCCAAACTCCCGTATCGTTGGATGATGTCATAGGAGGTCATGGGTGATGTCATGGGCCTTCCAAGGCCAACGTTACAATGGAGAGGGCACAACCCCCCTGGGTGAGGCTCTTCCAAGCTACCTCTAGTGGAACGTCATGCTCTTCTTCTGTGTAAACCCTATGATCTGTCTCTGCCCCCTGTTGGGGTCTCAACATCCATCTGATGGGCTTCCATTCCCATGGAGGTCCGAACTAATCATCTCCCCATGTGTACCTGTCCAATATGGTACATGTTCGTCAGGTATGATCCTACACATCAACAGATACGCCCTCCATGGGCTCATAAGTCACAGGGATCATAGCAATGTCAATCACATCCAATCATCAATTTTATTAAACATGTGCATAAAACCCCTTTTACTCGGTTAAGTGCTCAAAGACATTACACAAATATGCAAGCCAAGTTTGGGAGAACTGACACGACATCCTATTGGGCTAGTGTTCACTAGATGTGGGATGTTTCCGGGAAAAAACCGAATCCAAGTCATGTTAGTGGATGAGGTGGATAAGGATGTCCTAACAAGGGGTGCAATCATAGTAGGGAAATGCATGGCTTACCTATGGGTGCCTTTGTAGAAGGTGAGTTGCACCTGTCCTGGATGCAAATGTTTCCAAGCCCATTCATGCCTTTTGTTATTTATTCTTTATTGTTTTTTTCTTTCAAGAAGCTAATCAGGGGACACTACCCTGGCATGGTGACTAGTGGTGGAAATGTTACCCACAGTCACTTTCACAGAAATGAGAAGGTTTTCTCGTGATGAGACCCCCTTTCTCTTGGTTATGCCACCAAGAGCCACTACCCTGGCGTGGTAACCAGCTACTTGTAGTGTCATACCGCTAGATGCCCATGGACCTAATAGTTTGGCTCGTGATGAGACCCCCTATCCTCTAACTAGGTCTTGTTTCATTATTTTATGGGTCCCTTTGTTTCTTGTTGAGAAGCCCTTTATTGTTTTCTCGGGGATCCTTGGGATTTATTTTTAGGCTTTTATCTTTTGCCAAATTCTTTTACCCTTCGGGCCTTTATCCCCTTCTTCCCACAAGGTAAGGTGAAACCCTTAAATAATTGTCCAACCCAATGCCCAGACCAATATAATGGGATGCATGAGCGGGAGTAAGATGGAAAATGGTAAGTATGATGGCTATTCATGAATCCCCCAAGTGGAAACTCAAAACCTATGGGCACAAACTTACTAGGGCATCCTGTCATTCCCCCTAGACATGGTCAAGTGGATAAGTACAAAATCCAAGCACCCGTTAGAAAAAAAAAGAACTAAATGCACATATTCAAAGGTTTTGAGGATTAGAGTGACACATACCATGATACACGGACTCATTACCTCATGGAGCAAGATCCATCTCTGCTACGGGACCAAGCCGAGGTGATGGATGTTGTTGTTGCTGACAAAGTAGAGACGTTGAAGGAAGAAAAGATGGGCCCTCCAGGGCCATGCTCAAGTCGATCTGGCTCTCGGTACTCCATGTCTAGGACCTGTGGGCCTCAAGACATAATCTCCTTAGTTATCCCTAAAGTGGGGGATAACATATGGCTCCAACTCAGGGACATGTCATGCTCACCGTAGAGTGCATGAGAACCTCAACATCTCTTACATAACCTGTAACTTGCTTGATCTCAAGAGAAACCATTAACAATCATTTGGGGTGGTGATATCACCCCTAGTTCATATATATATAACTAAAAGGAAGCATATGTACAAATGTGAAAGAAAACTACTCTAGCATGCAATGCAAATGGTATATACAATGAATGTGAATGCCTACCTATTCACATGTACTTACCTGTCATGTTGTTGGCGGGTAGTAACGATTGATGTGCAAAGCGTCCACTGGAAGGTTCAAAGCTTCTCCCTCCATTGTTCCTAGGTTGAAAGAGTTTGTACCTGCATGACTCATGATCTTGTAAGGACTTGTCCATAGCCCATACAACTTTTTGTGCATACCAAGATTCTCCCTTCTCTTATCCCATAATAGCACGAGATCTCCCTCAATGAAGTCTCTTTCTTTTTCCTTGTGATCGAAGGTGTTTTTGATATTCTCTTGGTTTCTTCCCATTTGACTTAGGTCATTTCTTCTAGATTCATCCAACTCTATCAACTGGTTAATTCGCACTTGGATTGCTTCTCCATCTATAGCAGATTGTTGAGCAAAACAGAGGATGGGAATTTGGAGGTTCATAGGAAGTTTCGCTTCTAATACATATACTAGCTCAAAAGGGGTTCTTCCTGTCGAGGTCTTTGTTGTTATCCGATCTGCCCACAAGGCATATTTAATTTTGCTATCCCAAGACCTCTTGTTTTCCCCCATGACTTTCTTGATAATATTCATAAGGTTCTTGTTGCTAGACTCTGCTAATCTATTTCCCTGTGGATAATAGTTGGAGGAGTGGGATATGACAATGTAATACTTGAAACAAAATTATGTTAGTTCATGGGAGCTGGAAGCCTTGGCATTGTCTGTGGTAATCTTGGAAGGGACACCAAACCTAGTTATGATTCGTTCCTCCAAATAATTCATGACTACTTCCTCAGTGGCCTTCTTTGTGGGGATAGACTCTACCCACCTAGTAAAATAATTCGTAGCTGTCAGGATCCATCGGTAGCCATTACTTGAATTATCCTTAAATTCTCCAATAAAATCCAAACCCCATTGTTGAAAGGGAGCTTCTACTACTACAGGTTTTAAAGGTTGTGCTGGGAGTTTTGGTTTACCAGAGAAGTATTGGCAAGACTGGAAAGACCAGACATATCGATGAGTATCAGAAAATAGTGATGGCTAATAATATCCAGCCCTTAGGATCTTGTGGACAGTAGTGCGAGCTGCGAAATGTCCACCACAAAATCTAGAGTGTAACTCTTTTAACAGTTTCTCAGCTTCCTCTTGGTTGACACATCTAAGGAGAACTCCATCGAGATCTTTCCAACCAAGGCCATTTTCGGTCAGACAATATTTCATATCCTTTTAAGTCTCAAAGCCCTTCTTTTGTAGTTCACTAGGTGATCAGGGCACGATAAATTCTTAAGGTAATAGATGATATCGAAATACCACTCGTTGTGTTCTAATTCGCTGACCACTACATTTATCTGTTCACTTTCTCCCATCTGTATGGCCTCTTGGTTGCTCTCAGTTAACATCTGGGTCAGACCTTGTCCCTTTATTATCTTGGTGGGTTTTATCTCTAAGTCATACTCTTGGATTTTGGAGACCCACTTTCCCATAGTACCCATACAATCTTGTTGTGATAAAAAATCCTTTACTGTTGGGTAAGGGACATAAGCTTTGATTTTGTTGTAACCAACATAGTTTCTAAAGTGCTTGAGGGATTTCACCAAGGTATATGCTTGCTTCTCAGTAATGGAATAATTCAACTCTGAATCTCTAAGGAATTTACTCATGAAAGCCACGGGGTGTTCATAATTATCAACGTCTATTTGCAGCAAAACACCTACAATAGTATCCTGGGAGGAAAATGAGAATATTATGAAATATCGTGAATAATCTAGGCTGATCAAGACTGGGGCTTGGGAGATAGTGTCCTTTATATCTTCAAAATACTTGATGGCTTTATCATCCCACCTGAAGGAAACGTCCTTTTTTAGCAAAGCACTCATGGGTTTTATCCTCTCGGCAAAGTTTGGGACAAATCTTTGAATGAAATTAATCTTTCTGAAAAATGATTGAAAGGACTTTTTATTGACTGGGGAGAGGACATATTTTATCGATTGGATCCTTTCAGGGTCTATAGAGATTCCCTCCTTTGAATCCACGTGACCCAAACATTTCCTTCATCTATCCCAAAAACATACTTCTTAGGATTTAAGGAGATACCATACTTCCTACATCGTTCAAAAACGAGCATGAGGTGTGAAATGTGGTATTTCCTATCCTTCGAGACAATTGTGAGATCATCTTTGTAAATTTCTATGATTTCTGTATGAGGTCCCTAAAGAAAAAATCCATTTCTCTCTGGAAAGTAGCATCGGCATTCATAAGACCAAACGACATTCACACATACATAAATGTCCCTTGTTGTTCTTGAGTCTACACTTAAGGCTATAAAGTGCATAGTCTAAGCATCTAAAAAGAGTGAAAGAAAAGGAAGGGGAAGAAACAACTTCCGGGGATGAAGCTATGGACGATCTCTGAGTTGTCTCTGTCTAACTTCCAAATATTCTTGAATGTTGATATCCCGCTCGATAGCGGCCCATGAACGTTCGCGCTTTGTCTGAGTGGTGGCGGTCTTAAGTATGGTATCAAAAAGATTCAAAGCAATGCTGGTTTGATCCGATAGACCGGGTTTGATGTTGGGATGTCTTACGACGAGTATAGTCATGGGGAGAACAGAGCTTTAAAAGAAGGTTGATGTTTTAAAGTGATTATCTCAACTTTAGATTATACGGGGAAAATTCAGTGAAGCCAATTGAAGGGTTTAACGAAATCGAAGGTCGTTTTCCGTAACTGAGTTTAAAATCTTGAAACGAGTGTGAAAACATAGAGTTGTCAACAATGTGGGGCATCAATTTCAGAGGAATCCCGCGCTATAGCAGAAGAATAAAGGACAAGAAGACCTTGATGAAAGCATATAATGTAGAGATCTAAGTAATTCATAGGTCTTGTACCTGCTAGTAGCCGACACAGAGGAAAAACTGTAAATAACTAGATACCTAGAACCTAATCACCACAGTAGAAGTTATACTAAATTGCAGCTAAAACAGTCATCAAAGACGTATATGTAAAAAATAACATGAAGCATGAAATACAGAGGAAAAACACATAACTCAATCTTGATGGAATATGGAGTCTTCAATTCACTTGTATTAATCCTGGCTAAAAAGAACTTTCTCTATTACAATCTACCCTTGGCAAAAAGCATGTTTATTACAATCTCCCTATTATTTAAACAAACTTCTGAACATCTAGAATTTTGATTGTTCTGGAAACCTGTCAGTTACAAATGGAAAATTGGAGCGTTTCATCTCCTCATCTTTGTCTTCCCTCGTAAGGGCGGAGCACCTTCCTTTCTCTGCCCTTCCGACTCTAGAAACAGAACGGGTTGACATATGTCATTATTTAGCACCATAAACCTGCCCCTTCGCTCGCTCGATGTAAATGACACACCTCTCCACCAACTGGGCTATCAACCTGGAAGGCTCTGCATGGTTGCTTGCCTCAAAGGTGTAACAACTCTTCGCCAACTATGGCAACCTTTTCCCTACTTGTCGGTCTTCCGTGATGATAGAGCATAATTGTAAACTTGGTTGTACTAGCCATTTGTCCACTTGGACTATATCAACCTGTGTTATCTGGGATATCTCCACTTTCTCTTTGTCCATGTTTTCTTTGTTGTCCAGCAGGTGTTTAGCTATATTGATTTTTCCCAGCGTCCTAGCACTACCTTCCTTATCAAGGTCTAGCAAACTTTTACTTATCAAGGCGAACGTTTCCTCACAAGAATTCATCACTTCATTAGCTCTCCCCCTGTTTTCTGATATATTCTGATCCCAGACCTTCAACAAGATATTCCCTCTAGTTTGTTTTGCGATGGATAATTTGGAGCTGCCGACCATCTCTATATTCGCCGTAGCTATAACAACATCTTGGAAAGCAACCCGAGTTGCCCCGACTTCTTTTTCTCTCAAAGAAATACTTTCTAACCCTTGATCTATCGTCTGAAAGTGGTTCTGAATGGTTCCTACTTTTACAAGCAAGTCTTGTTGAGCCGTTAATACCTTTTGTCGGATTTCGGCAGCTTGGGATCTGAACATTTTTATGTCTAAAACCTTATTCTCGTCAACATCCAACTTCGATTGTAATTCTATAATTTGTTGCCCCTGCTAGTTTACCTGCGTTTGGCTAATTTGCGCTGACTGGCGCACCTGCTCAAGGTCGGATCTAAGTTTCTTGATCTCCTGCAGATCGGCTATTTGGGCTTGCTCGAGGCTTTTTATCACCTCATCCTTGGCATTTGCTTCAGCAGTAGCCACTTTAGCTTCCAATTTACTGATCAAGATGTTCTTTCATTTTAACTAGGCCTTCAAAGTTCCAACTGAGTACTGATTGGCTATAGCATAAGCCCCTAGTGTTTGTGTTATCTCCTCTGCGAATTCTTCATCTTTCATGGCCTTCCCATCTATCATGATTTTAAATTTTTTAGCCACTACGCCCTCTCTTTGATATAATTCTTGCCTCACCATGGCCTTCCCTTTTTTATCAAAGAAAAATTCGTTAGGAGGTAGCTCCTCTACAGAAATGGACGTCGGTTCTTCATCAAAAATCCACCCCGCATCAGGATTCCCCTTTATGAACTGTAAGGGTGTGATAATAGCAATCGGACTGCTGAATTCCTTGGATGGTTGTTTCGAGGTAACATCTGTGACCGACTTGTTTGACATGAGGGATAGTGAGTCGCCCGATCCTTGCAAGGGTATCTCTGCTTGACCTTGGACCTACTTTCTTGGCTTACCCTTTTCGGGGTTTCCTTCCTGTTTGTAGGGGACTTCGACTCCTTGCTCTGAGGTTCCAGCCTCCCCTATTTTCCCTTGGTTCTTCTCCCTGTTAGGACTCGAGTCCTTTGCACCTTTGGCTTCTGTCTGCTGTGTAACTAGAAGATTTGGGGGAGGCAACTCCGCCGGTGCTCCTGGAATTTCAAAAAATTGGCCATATCTCCGGGTGGCAGGGCTTGAATCTGACTTAGGACTTCAGAGTAGGACCTCACACCCCGGAATATTTCATCATGAGGGGAATCCTCGTGTTCATATCTCTTCAGGCCACAACTCGCCAAGTGATTTCTCACAACCTTACTAGGGTCGTGCCTTTTGAACTCAATATCCACCAGCTTCATTTCTTCTAAAACCATAGCCTTGGCTTTGGCATGGCCAAAATCTAACAAGGAATATGCACCAATGTGAATGGGGAAGGACGACCATACCTTTTTTGATACTCCTTTGAGCTCTTTGCTTATTCCGCCGAGCATAGTCTGCCTGGCGATCTCACGACACAATAGCTTATCTGGCAAGAAAAGCGGTAGAGCATATGGAGGAACAAAGGTGCCGAAAACCCTGATGTATGAAAACTCCACCTCTATATACCAATATGCCACGTTACTCAGGTTGGTCATGATGCTATCCGAAATCCTAAGCGGCAGTTGGCCGAAGATGGCAACATGTAATGGCACCATTACCCAGTTGAAGATCTCGTAGATGTATTCTTTGGCTTTATCCTCCCAAAGATTCGAGTGGTAGACATGAATAGGCTCTGTATTAGATGGAGCCTAGCTCTAGTTCATTAGTGGGAAGGGTGTCATGAAGCAGATGGCATCCATGATGTAAGTAGACATAAAGAACGACACTGCTTTCTTACTTGCCCTCTGTGCTCGATATTCGGTAATTCGACTGGTCAGAATGTCAGACAACAGTTTGGCCCAGTTGAAGGAGAAACCCTCAACGACTGTATGAATGAGCGACACCCATGGGAGGAAAAAATGGGTAGTGTCTTCCTTCCCATATAACTTGCAAGTCATCATCGCTATGTACTTGAATTGTGGCTCCAAGGAAGAGATTGAATAGATCTCGTTAGTATCAGCCCTGAATTTCGCGGGGTGTGAGACCCAATCTTTGATCAGATCGGATAAACTTTTTGCATACTGCTTGCACTCCTTCTTCTTGAAACCTTCTAGAAATTCGGCATTGTGAGTAAGATTCGGTGTGGGTGACAATTTATACATTGCCCGCAAATGTTATGGATTGAAAGTACCAATCGTCACCTTTTGTTCGCTGATAATCGTCCTGGTCGGGATGTCCACATGGTCCAGCACCCACCTGATCAAATCACAATAGGGAAGAAGCTGGGACCTCGCCGCTATTTTGTGCATCTCTTCTTAAGCGACGATTTTGTATTTGGTTGATAAGTCATCCTTCTCGTTGTCACTAGAATCATCTGAACAATTTACCGACTCAGATTGCAGAATGTTGGAAACGTATGACCATGTCTTGACATAATTAATACTTCAAGGCAAGGTATCGGAAACAACGTCTGAACCCTGACCTGTACTCTCGGCAGCTAACTTGGGCATTTTTCATGGAGCCATGATAGAGAAACCTGCAACTGGACCACCTGTCGAAAAAATTGAAAATCACAAACAACGGTTATCCTAGTAAAATGGCTCTGCACGCAAATAGAAATGAAAACTGAAATAATGAAGGAAAAACTCTCTATCTTGGTCATTTAAACCCCTGGTGTCCTTGCCAAAAGAACGATCAAATCGCTTAATAGAAAGATTTAGAAGTAAAAACGAGATCCTACTATCTGTCACCTTATTGCAATTCAAATAAATGTCATAAATGCTTGACGAGTCGTAACATTGGAAATCGTAGGATCATTCAAGAATTCATTCGTAAAACGCGTGCATTAAAGTTTGTTTAAGGCGCTAATTAATTTGGTTTAGTCCTTTCAAATTGGTGTACTTAGTTGCTAATCCCCTTTTTGGTGCTCGTCACATCGGGTGTTTTCGCTCCTAGCCACTGAACCTTAAAAACCCGAAAATGCGATGGTGCGAGGTAACATATTAGACATGATTTCACTTAAGACTTTTAATTAATCCATGCTTAATTAAAGGAAATCGTGACTTCGTGTATCGGGGCTATGAAGGTGCTGCCCTTTGGGGAAATAATCGTCGAGTCGTGAAATCATGATAGTTGTTAGCCTATGGCTTACCTTTACCAATCACTAAGTCTAAATTGTCACCATATATTTGTATTATTCATTTAGGATATTAGTAATATATCCTCAAGTGATGACTAATGAGT
>JZKD02S1673254.1:63100-82121 GCA_000966675.3 Picea glauca
TTGAGGTTCTAGATAGAGTGGGACCTATAGCCTATAGGCTAGCACTTCCTCCCACAGTAAAAGCACATAATGTTTTCCATGTTTCATTATTGAAGAAATATGTACATGATGTTAACCATATAATTGACTAGTCTGTGATCCAGGTGGAACCAAAGGGAGAATTTCTACCAGAACCCCAATGCATACTGGACAGAAAGGAAACCCCTCTCCGGAACCGAACCATTTCACAGGTCAAGGTGCAGTGGAAACATTTTGGCCCAGATGAGGCTACATGGGAAATGGAGGATTCCATGAAACATACATATCCGATTTTGTTTACTTCTGTACATGCATTTCATGTTAATAGATAAGAACATCGAGGATGATGTTCCTTTAACGGGGAGGGAATTGTAACACCCTGTTTCCCCCAGTTTGTAAAAATAACTGGACTAGCCAAGAACTGTGGCAAACTTAGAAATGTGAATGTGTGATGTGAATGGACCTTGTGGAAAAGGTCGATGAATGTGAATAATATTATGAATATATATATATATATTGCAGGACTACTGAGAGGGGATATGCTGAAAAAGAGACCACGATGGCTGGAGAAAGGCGGTGGAAGGAACCTAGAATGGTGGCGTTAACTTCCACTGAAAACAATACCGTATTTGGACTTCACTGGCCCAGAGAACCAAGAGCAGCTCGCTGGCCCCAAACAAAATGTCTCGCAAGCTAGTAGGTAGATGTATCCTCAGGAATTAATGAGGGATGGGGGGGTGAACTGCCCATCCGTAGAGTCGTCAGGCCTGACCAGTGCGAGGGAAATCGCGCCACACGCAACCTCGCAAGAGGATAAGGCATGAGGGAGAAGCGATTGGGGGCAGACGCGAGGGGAGGAGGAGAACTCTGGAGATACACAGAGTGAGTGATAGCAGAGAAGGGGGAGAGTAACCCTCGTTCTCGGTCACTGGAAAATCGAGACACAGTCTCGCAGCATCGTGGTCTCAGCTCGGGGGTGGCTAGTTGAAAATCCTATTGGAATAGTTGAGCCTATGGTTGGGTGGAAACGAGCACCCCTCTCAGCTGTTGCACTTACTTCTGGTGTTATTGTTGATAAGTGTTTTACATCTTGCACCTTGAAATTCATATGCTGACATATATGCTCATAAACTATGAAATTGTGAATGATTACAGTATAAGATTGTCTGTGCAGTGTTTTGATAAGAAATAGTAGATGTATTCTTGTAACATAAAAACCACGCATAGCTTATGTTGATAGATAAATTTATTTTTGCGTAAGTTGAACCAAGTTAGTCTTCCAGTCTGTTCTCGGGAATTTGTTTCCCCTTATCTGTCTCCAGGAATGCCTCAAAATAGATCTCTCCACAGAGATACCCTTCTTGGAAAAGTTTACCAAGAACTTGGAAAAATGACTTGAATGCGCAAGTCTTAGCAACCCTGTACGAGGAATAATGATCCTCTTGAAATCCTGAAGTAGCAGTGTAGGGATAAGTATCGATCGACGGACGAGATCCCGTCGAAAGATCTGCGGTCATTCACGACTGTTAGATTGGAGGAAGAAACAAGGGCATTACATGCCTTACCCCTTTTTCTTTTATCTCTGTGAGTAGCGAGGAAATTGGGACCATAGATCCCCAAGGTTTGTGGGAGTATCTGGACCATTGGTTTTTCTCACGTCCAGAGAGTAGTGGGAGAGTGCACGGCGTAGGACAGGTTTGAGCCGTCAAAACTTAGCTAGAAAACTCGATAGTCGTGGATCTATTAGGAAATGCAGGAGGGTTAAGCCCTCGTGAACATGGGCGAAAGTCCCAAAAGAGGAGTTGGTACACGACGTGGGACAGACCTGAGTCGTCAGATCTTAGCTAGAAAAACCTAATAGCCATGGATTTGTTAGGAGATGCAGGAGGGTTAAGCCCTTGTGAACAGGGGAAAAAGTCCCGAAAGAGGAGTTGGTACACAACGTGGTACAAACCTGAATCATCAAATCTTAGCTAGAAAACCCGACAGTCGTTGGATCTGCTAGGAGATGCATGAGGGTTAAGCCCTTGTGAACAGGGGTGAAAGTCCCGAAAGAGGAGTTGGTACACGGTGTGGGATAGATCTGAGTCTTCAGATCTTAGCTAGAAAACCCGACAGCCGTTGGATCTACTAGGAGATGCACGAGGGTTAAGCCCTCGTGAACAAGGGAGAAAGTCCCGAGAGAGGAGTCGGTATCGGGGATTCAGAGTTCGGGATTCTGAGAGTCCTGATGACAAGAGATCAGGACACTCCATGGAAAAAGTCCCGATATAGATCTAGACCGTCCATCCATGGAGGACACATGGCGGAGATCGAGATTCCATCGGTATTTCGGATATCGGGGATTCGAGTTTTTAGAGGATTTGTGTCACTGGGAGTCGCGAAATCCCGATTACCGAAACCCCAAATCAGTTTAAGTGGGAATAAGTTTGAGAAAGGTGGGATTTAATTGTGACCGTTGATTATCCTGAAAATATCATAATGGTTAATCGTGGGTGAGGGTTGCAGCTGTCTATCAGAGGGACATGTGGTTGCTGATCAACATTTCGGTGTTTCGGCACCCGGGAAACTAAAGGGCAAGAACCCTTGTCTTCATGTGTCACGAAATCCTGATCCCTGAAACCCCGAAATGGTGAGAGGTGTGAATGAGATTAAGGAAAGCCGAGATTTGATCGTGACAGTTGATCATCCTGAAAAGATCATGACCATTGATCTTGGCTGAAGGTCGCCGTCGTCTATCGGAGGGACACGTGGCTGCCGATCGACGTTTCGACATCCAGGAAACTAGAGGGCTAGAAAACCTTGCCCCCGTGATTTGCGAAATCCCGATGCACACTGTAGTGGAGAGGAGAAGTACCAAAAGAATCTGGACCGTCCATCAGAGGAGACGAGTGGTGAGCGGTCTGAGTTTTGGGAAAAGTCCCGAAATCCCGTGGACCGTTGGATCCACACTCTTAAGAGCCGTCGATCTCTTACACGAATTTCCATAACAAAATTCAGAGATTTAAATGACAAGGAGTCTTGGAGTCATTGCATTTCGAACTCCCAAGTACCGAAACCCCGAAAGGATCCATACCGTCGGATCAGGGAAGGCTTATAGCCGTTGATCTCCCTTTGGAGGGAAACTTGGGAGACTTCGTGGTTTTCAGGGATTTGAATGGGAAAGGAAGAAGTCATGCATCGTGATTTCCCGAATCGCAAAAGGCTGGCAAGGGCTTTGCCAGTTTAAGCGCATGGTCACGGAACGTGGTCACGAGGACAAGACCCAAACCGGAAACTTGTACTCGCCAGCCCTTTTGGGGTTCGGCACTTCGCTGTGTCGGGGTTTGCAAAGTCGAAAGACTCGACGCTCTGTTATCGCTGAGTCATGAAGAGCGAAAGGACGCCATATCCATTTGACCTATGGTTGTGGCCCATGATCCTATGGGAACAAACAAGGGAAGAGCTAGCTTACCCTAGACCTCCATAAACGTTTCGGGGGTCTGATCATTGAGAAATTGACGAAAAATTTGATTTTCATAGTGGGTATGTGAGATTAATTCTTGTGTGAGAATCTGCCACAAGGAGTGACATAGTCTGTTTCGACTCAGAAGATCAGAAGAGATAGCGTGAACTTTCCATTTACAATTAGTGCAAAGGGACTGCTGCAAGGCGTACACAGTCGTCCACAATAACCTAAAGTTTGTGTAAGAATCGACTACAAGGATTGCACACATCTGAAATTTGACTAAGTGTCGAAGTAATCCTCTAAAGAGTCAAAGGGTTCGAAGGAGAAATCTCACGAGAGATAGCGGGATAAATATTCAATGGAAACAAAGTCCTGAAGGTTTCATGAGTCATTGACTAAGATCAGTTCAAGAGGGAGTGGGATCATTCCGAGTCATTAGATCTGGGCAAGGTGCACGAGATTTAAGTCTCTGTGTGCACACCAGAGCAAGGATTCGTTGAAGTCCCGAAGAGGTTAAGGACCATCCTTCATCTAGGGGTACAGGTGGCGCAATATCTACAAGTTCGAAAGTTTGTAGACAAGGAGAGAGAAAAATCGCCGAAGAGACGAAGTAGACTATGGCCATTGGTCGTCAAGGGAATACCTGTCAATAGATCCGAGACTTCAGGGAAAGCCACTTCGAGGATTTCAGTCGAGGAGTTGAAATTCCCGAACCCCGAAGAGCCGAAGTAAATCGTATTCATTTGATTCGGAAGGACACACGACATATATCCATGAACTTTGAGTGAAACCACTCCCAGAGAAAGCGAATGTTCAAGAGTTGAGACTTCTGAAGCTCGAAGAGCCGAAGAGAACCATAGACGTTGATTTGTGAGGGACACACGTCGACAAATCATTGATTTTGGGTGGAAGTACTGTGGAGGAAGCAAGAGTTGAGAGTTGAAACTCTCAAAGCCCGAAGGGAGAAATCAATCGTAGTCGTTGGTTTGGAAGGAGGGTGCGCGTTGATAGACCGTGGAGATTTGAGAGTGCGTGCGAAAGGAGGAAAAGGGTCACTGACTGATAGTTGACCAAGGCAGAAAGAGGACAGACCTCAGCCTTCGATCAAGAGGCAACGTCTGAGATCACAAGATCGACGTTCGTGCTTAATTGCAGGGACAAAAGGTGCTTGTGTTTTAAAAATCTTGGAGCGGGTCTCAATCGAAACCACGATATTTCTAGAGGGATACGTGGCAGCTTCTAGTGAATTACGGGGAGAAAAGAGGTGTGGTCTAAAACCACTCTAGGTCACCCTGCAATCGCGTGATTACTTGAGGACATAGCCCTAGGTCACATACGGGAGAGGGTTAACGAGAGAGGAGCTAGCGCTTGAAACTTGAGAGTTCAACAGTGTGAAGGAAGAGGTTGTGGGTGCCATAGAACCTGCACCATAAGGATGAAAGGACCTGTGTTAAATTGCAAGTGAGACCATTAAGGTTTCAAAGAGACGATTTGGCTTGGAAATCAAAGATCCTTGACCAGGAGGTCGCGTAGCCCCTTAGGAGAGAAGGGGGGTCTGCATCAAGTGGTATAAGAGCCTGAAATTGTTTTTAGGAAATGAAAAAGAGCTTGAAGGTGTACTCAGTGTGTGAGAAACAGTCAGGAGAATGCCACCAAGGAGACGTGTGGAGCCTTTATCCAATCGCACTGTAGAAAGAGAAATGAGAGAGCTTCGTGCGAGATTAGAGGCAATGGAGGAAGTGCAAATGAGAGCATCTAATGCTGGGGACATCAGTGAGGCAGAAAGTGAAGAAATAGAAGTTGAAAAAGCTGCAGGGGAAAATGTTGCCGAAGAACGCTTACTGAGAGCAGTTGTTAAATTGGGAGCTAGAGCCAAGGTAGAAATCTCATTGTATGAAGGAAATTTGGATGTTGAAGAGCTGCTAGATTGGATAAGATCTATGGACAAATATTTCGACTATGAAGATGTCATTGAAGAGAAGAAGGTGAGACATGATGTTGTTGGATAAATTTCTATTTTCAACACACTAGTTTAGTGGGAGTTAACTGAGTAGTTCTATTTAGACTTTCTATTTTTACCATCACTATTATGCATGCATGCGTTCCTAAGGAAAGTTAACTTCTTGATTCCTTTTCTTAATTATGGAATGCTTTACCCTATATATGAGTGTATTCCACTCATTCATTGTAACATATTGATCATGATCTATGTATCAGTCATCAACTCATTGGAGTAGTGTGAATATATTTTCTCATTCTTCCATATTGAATCTCTCTTATTTTCTTGATAAGATTTGTTTGTACTTGCTTTATCTAGATCTCCTGTGCAGGTTTCCATGAAACACTAACATGGTATCAGAGCTATGCTGCTTGGAACAAGCCAGACAAGCCAAAGAATAAGGAAAATCGGGGTTTCGGTGAGTTAAATCCGTGGTTGTAACTTTCAGCAATTATTCCTCCCAAAATGTTACGTTTTTTAGGAAACGACACATGTTGAAAATAAATCGGCCCATTTTGGAAGTGGGTTTTTAACCATTTGGTGAGATTCTTTACCGTTTGCTCAAAAAGTGAGCTACAAGATAGTCTCCTGAAACTGATACGAATCCGTGGTTGTACCTTTCTACATTCATTGCTCCCAAAATATTATGTTTTGGAGGAAACGGTTCACGAAGAAAGTAAATTGGCCCATTTTGGAAGTGGGTTTTCAACCGTTTGGTGAGATTCCTCACCGTTTGCTCAGAAAGTAAGTTGCAAGATCATCTCCTGAAACTAATATGAATTTTTAATTTCTTAATTTTTCACTTGCAGATTGAGAGTAAATTTTTAGGGGTTCTTGAAATCAATGGGAGAGATGGATATGCCAACTATTATACAGTCAAACTTGGTGGTAATCCTCACACCATACAATTATTTTGATTGGAAGCCCAAGACGACATTCCAACTCCAAAGAAAAGGACTGTATAATTTGACGATAGCGACAGAAACAGAACCTACATCAACGATTGAGAAGATGAGATGGGTGAACTGTAAGGATGAGGCCACATGACTACTTCTTGAATTAATATCCACTGATTTATGGTTTCATGTTGCTGCATGCAAGACTCCAAATAAGATCTGGACCACCTTGGAAGGACTCTTTGGAAAGCAGGATGAGATGTGATGTCATATGCTTGAGGTAGAGTTGAATACCTTAGACCCTAAAAGTTTTGATAATATACAAGTTTTTTTTAGTAAATTTAAATATTTTCTATTAAGCTTACGTGAATGTGGTATTGATAAGTCTACACAAGAGAAACAACTTATTCTAACAATCTTGGCCAAGCTAGGACCAAAATACACTGTATATGTCTCCAATTTTCATTCTGGCAGATGTTTTTTTGGAACAAATTGGAAAATGCCTACATTGGCTCAGTCCATTGAGTCTCTTACACAAGAGAAGACAAAACTCATACATATGGGCCTCATAAAATATCCCAAATCACGTGCACTCATCATGCAGGATGGAAAAGGGTCATTCAAACAGAATAGGAAGGATGAATATTCCAAATCCTTTAATGATTCTTCAGGTTCCAAAGACTCTTCAGATTCCAAGAATAAGAAGAAGGGAAAGAAGTGCACATACTGTAATAAACCAAATCATGAAGAATCCACATGCATGAAGAAACATATCGATCTTATGGCACATGCACTTCAGTAGAACAACCTTGGAAACTTCATTCCAGAGAGAGTCAAGAAGCAGAAGGAAGAAGATCCTGCTCTTAAGAAAGGTAATCATCATTCTCTTGTTGCAATTAATTCCTCATCTGATTCATGGATTATAGATTCTAGTGCAACCCATCATATGGCAACGAAAGATGAAGTTTTAGCTTCCTTGAGTCCATGCACAAGACCCCCTATTCTCATGGGGGATGATACTCCAGTAGCAATAGCAGGAGAAGGGAGAGTGGAACTCCACAATGGTAGTTTTGAGAATGTTTTACATGTTCCAAAGCTTTCTATGAATCTTCTCTCAGTTTATCAGATCACTTAGAAAGGAAAAAAGGTTGAATTTACATCAGATTCAGTTTCAGTAATTGACATGCATGACAATTTCATTATTGCAATTGGTGAGGTGGATCACAATTCAAGGTTGTATAAATTCACTAAGTTTTCTGGCGATGACTCCTCTATTCTACTTACACGTAAGGAGAGTACTTTGCATGCACCTCCACTGAAACATGCATATACTCTTGTTCTTCCATCAGTTTCAAACATCAGAGATGATTCCATACACTTCAATTCTGTACATGGAAATAAGCATGTAGTACATCAAGATAAGAAGCCAATGTCGAAGCTTCAACACATGCCCAAGAAGGCACATACCACACTTCAGGCAACATACAACCTTGCAGGGAATCCATTGGATTCGAGAAGGACTCGATCTCAGCATGAGGAACCTTCTCATGTATTTTTAGCTTCAGAACCTGTGATGCCCATGCATTGCTATATGGTTCAATCTACTGATCCACAGAACTACAATAGGGTTGTGGGAAATCCATTATGGAAAGAAGCCATGCAGAAGGAGTATGACTCACTCCTACATAACCAAACTTGGAATTTGGTTCCACATCCACCAGAAAGGAATATTTTCAGGTGCAGATGGGTCCACAGGATCAAGAAGTACAAGGCTCGACAAGTTGCCAAAGGACTTCATCAGATCCATAAATATTTCTACATCTTCACAAAGACTTTCAATGAGCAGAAGTTTCAGACTTTGCGGGATCGTCTTGCAGTGAAGAACACAATTGCCTAGAAATTGTCATTTTCTTATTTTGATACATTATCTTTCGAGGGGGGTTTTGTTCCCATGTGGTTTTCCCTCTTTCCTCACTTTTATTTAGTGTTCATTAGTTGCATTGTACATGAGTACCTAAAATGGCCTAGTAGTCGGGACTCATTTTTTACTGCATAGTGATGTTCAGGGGGGGTGTTGGAGAAATTTCTATTTTCGACACACTAGTTCAGTGGGAGTTAATTGATTAGTTTTATTTAGAATTTCTATTTTTACCATCACTATTATGCATGCATGCATTCCTAAGGAAAGTAAACTGCTTGATTCATTTTCTTAATTATGGAATGCTTTGCCCTATATATGAGTGTATTCCACTCATTCATTGTATCATATTGATCATGATCTATGTATCAATTATCAACTCATTGGAGTAGTGTGAATATATTTTCTCATTCTTCCATATTGAATCTCTCTTATTTTCTTGATAAGCTTTGTTTGTACTTGCTTTAGCTAGATCTCTTGTGTAGGTTTCCATGAAACACTGACAGATGTCGCCAGGGTGAAAGGACATGCAACACTATGGTGGGATGAACTGTAGGCTGAGAGGAGAAGAAAAAACAAACAAAAGATAAAGAATTGAGACATAATGGTAGCCAAGTTGAAGGCTAAATTCATGCCCAAAGATTATCAGATAAATATGTTCATGGAGTTGTAGAACTTGATACAGAAGAGTGTGACAGTGAAAGAGCACACAGAGGAGTTCTACAAACTGAATATTAGGGTTGGACAAAGAGATAAAGATGAAGAAAAAATTTCCACATATGTAAATGGCTTGAGATATGAAATCCAGGATGAGATCAACATGATGTCAGTGAGGCCAATAAAGGATGTTTATTAGATTTCTCTGAAGGCAGAGGTTAAGTTGGTCAGGAAATAGAATCAATGAAACAAAGGTAGAATCTTGAACAAAGGCAAGGGAGTTGCCCATGACAAGGCACAAAAAAACAAAGACGAGATAGAGAAATCACACAGTCACTCAGAAAGAGGAGGAAGTTCCCGAGGAAGACAAAGTGGTGGAAGAAGTTCTTCTAGAGGAAGAGGAAGAAGCAAAGGAGGAGAAGTAAGGTTTGCATAAGAATCGGCTGCAAGGAGTGCATAGATCCAAAATTCGACTAAGTGTCGAAGTAATCCTCTAAGGAGTCAAAGGGTTCGAAGGAAAAAGCTCACGAGAGATAGCGGGAGAAATCTTCAAGGGAAACAAAGTCCTGAAGGTTTCATGAGTCATTGACTAAGATTCGTTCAAGAGAGAGTGAGATCATTCTAGGTCGTCGGATTTGGGCAAGGGGCATAGGCCTTAAGTCTCCGTGTGCACACTGGAGCGAGGATTCACCGAAGTCCAAAATATTCTAGGGACCGTCCATCATCCAGGGGGACATGTGGCGCAAGATCTACAATTTCATAAGTTTTTAGACAATGAGAGAGAAAAAGTTTCGAAGAGCCAAAGTAGATCCTAGCCGTTGGTCGCCAGGGGGATACATGTCAATAGGATCTGAGACTTCGGGGAAAGCCACTTCAAGGATTTCAGTCGAGGAGTTGAAATTCTCAAATCCCGAAGAGCTAAAGTAAATCGTAGTCGTTCAATTCAGAAGGACATGCGAAAGAGATCCGTGAACTTCGGGTGAAACCACTCCGGGAGAAAGCGAATGTTCAGGAGTTGAGAATCTCGAAGCCCGAAGAGCCGAAGCGAACCAAAACTGTTGATATGTAAGGGACACGCGTCAACAAATCGTCCATTTCGGGTGGAAGTACTATGGAGGAAGCAAGATTTGAGAGTTGAACTCTCGAAGCCCGAAGGGTGAAATGAATCGTAGTCGTCGGTTTGGAAGGAGGGCACGCGTTGATAGACCTTGGAGATTTGGTAGTGCATGCGAAAGGAGGAAAATGGTCGTTTACTAATAGTTGACCAAGGAAGAAAGAGGAAAGACATCAGTCGTCAATAAAGAGGAAACATCTGAGATCACAAGATCAATGGTCGTGCTTAATTGTGGGGACAAAAGGTGCTCGGGTTTTCAAAATCTTGGAGTGGGCCGCAATCAAAACCACGATATTTCCAGAGGGATACGTGGCAGATGCTAGTGAATTGCAGGGAGAAAAGCGGTGTGGTCTCAAACCACTCTAAGCCACCATGCAATCACGTGATTACATGAGGACATAGCCCCAGGTCACATACGGGAGAGGGATAATGGGAGAGGAACTAGCGCCTGAAACTTGAGAGTTCAACAACGCGAAGGAAAAGGTTGCGGGTGCCATAAAACCTGTACCAAAAGACTGAAAGGACCTGTGTTAAATCACAAGTGAGACCATTAAGGTTTCAGAGAGCCGATTTGGCTCGAAAATCGAAGATCCTTGGCCAGGAGGTTGCGCAACCCCTTCGGAGAGAAGGGGGGTCTGCATCAATTCTAATGTGCAACAAATCAAAGATGAGGCAACCAAAATCAGATTGGCATCGCTTCATATTGAAGGCACAACTCTCATCTGGTGGAAAAGTAAAATGCAACATGGAACTCAACAAGTTGAAAATATTTTTCCATCATGGCATGATTTTATTTTCACACTTAGAAAATAGTTCTATCCATTGGGATATAAGGAAAAGGCTTTAATTGAATGGAAAAGTCTTAAGTTAAGAAAATGACAATCAATGTAGGAAAATGCAGATGAATTTCTTAAGATGGCTTTGATTTTAGATGTTCCATTGACTACACAAGAAACTCTTATGAAGTATATAGGAGGTTTTCTTGCTTATATTCCTAATACTATATTTATGTTTAGACCTACTAATCTTGATGAGGTTTTTGCCCAAGCAATGTATATTGAAGCAAGGAAAACTGGAGTTAATGTATCAGGGGAATCATCTTCAAAGAAAGATGGAAAAGGGAAAGGGAATGGTAAGAAAGCAAATTCATCGACAATGAAGGAAGAGAAGCTATATTGCAAGCATTGCAAGAAAGAAGGGCACGATGATAATAATTTTTGGCAATTGCACCCAGAGAAGAGACTGAAGTGGTTCAAAGAGAGGAAAGGGAGGTAAAAATTTTCAAGAACAACACGACCAACAGACTTGGGATCGGATTTAGGTGATGAGTCTAAGATTATAACAGTTGGTTTGACAGGTAAGATTGGTGATGGCTATGATTCTAGAAGTAAATTGTTGCATATAAGGGTCATAATGAAACATACTAATATCAACACATTGATAGATAATGGATCTCAATCTAACTTAATTTCAGAGGAAGTGGTTAAGAAATTGAGATTAAACACTAAGATGCATCACAAACCTTATTCACTAAATTGGATAATCAAATATCACAAATTGCCTATAACAAAGCAATGTATCATAAAGTTTCCAATTACATCTAAGTATGTGGATGAAATAACATGTGATGCGGTGCCACTAGAAACATGTGTAATGGTTTTAGGAATCCCTTATTTATATGATCACAAAGCAATCTTCTACAGAGAACAAAATCAATATCACTTAACTAAAGAAGGGACATAATATGTTGTACATGCTCATCAGATAAAAACAAATCAATCTCTTCTAACAATGGAACAATTAAAGAGGACAACTTATGCAAGCAATACACCTATAATTGTGCCAAGTAAAGTAGTTGATCTTAAGCATGAACATGAGATGGTTGTAGGATGGAAGTTTAATTATACTTTGCTTCAAGATAAGTTAATGTCGTGTAATAACATCAAACATATTGATTCATTTGCAGTCATATTTGTGATGTTATCATTGCTAATATTTTCTACATGGATGGTAGTGGATTCAGTAAGATGTGAATGAGTTCAAGTGGCTAACAATATGCTTTCAGTTGTCATGGTTATTATGCAATTGATTATGATGCGACAGGTGCATAGGACAGAGTTTAAAGACAAAGGACAAGTAGTGAGGCCTATCCCGCACTTGATGTTAGGCTAATTAATACCATTTTGGAGGACCAAAAGGTTTTAGTGGGGAGGAATGATCCAAAATGGATCCAGGAAGGCCTAAAAATCAAAGTTATTAGAATCAGGCGAAATCAATGCCATTGTGTCGGACTCGTTGTGTCGATTTTCAGCCATATATGTTTTTCTAAAAATGGACACCGTATGCAGAAGTTATCGCGATCTGAAGATCAGGTCAAACATGAAAAAAGTCAAAGTCAACAAGTCAAAGTCAACGACGACATCAATAGGACGTCATGATGACATCAACAGGGTGACGTGGCAGCACCAGGAGATGACACATGTTAGTCAAATTTGGCGTTTTTGGGTTGAGTTGGACCAGTACGGAAGTGACATGTGGCACTGTATGGATGTTGAGAAGTGACACTGTACGGAAGAGACACATGGAAGTATAGAAGGTTGGTGTGGCACAATACAGATGCAACGCGTGGCAGTACAAAAGGATGACGTGGACTGTATGGACTGACATGTGGCAGTCTGTATGATGATGTGGCAGCCCATACGGATGACACATGTCAGTCCGTACGATCACTGTGCAGGATGACGTGGTGGGCAGTGATATGGCACGAGCCAATGGCAAGGTGACATGTGGCCCAATGAGGAGGCGCCATGTGGCACCTTCTAGAAGGCCAAATCTGAAGATTCCACCAAATCTGGCGGAATCTTGCTAAATCTGGCTAACTATCGCTAAATTTGGTGGAGTCTGGATTATTTATTCAAGCATGGAAATCGAGAAAAAATAGTTTTTTGGCATGAAAATTGAGATTGTATGAACTGTATGGATCTGACAAGGTGTAGCATTGAGATTCGTGACGAGGGACTGTTCATAAGCAGGTTGACTTTATACTCAAAAGTTGCATAATTTCGAGGGGAGTTCGAATATGGATTTTGTTTCTGCATCTGAGTAGTCGAACATAAAAGTGTCTCCAGAGCCCGAGATGTTGATCCAAGCATAGTTGACTTTATACTCAAAAGTCTCAGAATTGCATGTTCTAGCCAATGGCGATGTCTGCTTCTGTACAAAAGTTACAGATCTGAAAGGTGGTTTCAGGAGCTGTTATGTAAGCCTTTCTTTTGTAATCTTAAAGGATTGAAGATTAATAAGAAGTCTTCCCCACTGAAACAAAGACCCAAAGATGTAGGAAAACTTGTGTCGAACTCTGTTAACAATCTTGGTGTTATGGTTTGTTGTTTTTACTTCTTATATGGCTGCAACATTCTTTAATTAAGTTTCATCTCATAATTTGTAAATGGTAAATCAAATCATGCATAAACTTAACTATAGTCTTTCAAAGATCAATTACGAATCATCTACCTCCTCATATTCAAAATACTTATCCATGGTTGCAATCCAATCGATCCATTCTTCTACATTAAGACTTCCTTTGTACATAGAAAACTCTAACTGAGGTTTTGAACTTACCTTCGTAATTGTCTTTATGATCCTTTCTTCAACACTTCACTATTCTTCTTTTATTGCCATATCCTCTAATGGTTCTTCTTCATCACTCATATCACCTGCCTCAACTCCTCTTCTCTAAGTTGTCTCTATGGTCTGCAAATGTTATTGCATGTTCTTTATCTCTTTCATCAATGCCTCTGTTGTTGGTTGCCTCTTCTAACCTTTCCTAGTACTTATGAATTTAAGTCCCATCCTTGCAAGCTTCTTTTTCATAGTTTGTCCTCTTCCTCAGATCATTAGTCTTTCACTTTTTCGTGGCATATCCTTTCACTAAGCCCTTTTTTTCATTGTCCTTTTTCCTCTAAGCGTTTTTTGTGTTCACTTTATGTCTCTTCCTCTATAGCAAGTCTTTTTCACCTTGTTAAATACCTAACCTAGGTCTTCCTCTGAACTTGGTATGTTGGTATATTTGGTCCTTGTTTACTTTGGACCTCCTCTCCGAGCTTTATCTACTCCTCACTTTCCACTATTTAAGCTTCACTATCTTGAGGGCTTCTTTTGGCCACCAACTCTTTCCCATTAATCTTATTAATAGATAAAAACATACATTCTTCAACAACTTTGCAACATCTCTATTTCTTTGTACACTTGTCTCTCACAATTTTTGCAGTATCTTCATCATCTCAACAACCCCTGCAAACACAAAAAATATGCAACTTTCTTCGAAAATCGAGACCATTTGCAACCGGCAACAATATTATTTAGGTTGTACATCACAACAATCAATTTTTCAACTAAAACTTTTACAATCTCCTTTTACAGAGCATCCTGCACTATGATACCAAAATTGATGGTAGACCTTGGTTGATCTAGGTTATGACTTTCTACGATCTACAATCTCTTAAAATTTAGATCCAATTGGATCGAATACCTTGTATTCCTTTCACTCGTTCCCTCTTAAATCTTCATATACTTCCCATGAATGCACATGATCCTCCTAAACTCCGGCTGTCCCAAATAGTGCACGGTGGGGGAGGACTCGAATGAATTCAATGGATTGAAAATATGCTAGCAACTCGCCAAATATCAAATACAGGCATGAAACCCCAACTACTTTGGACAAATATTTAACTACGCAAAGTGATTCGAAGGAAAAGGGCGGATAACATATCATTTAATCGTGCACCGTAAAGTTAAGCCACCAAGAATTAAAGAAATGAACACATGCCTTTCTTTGTTCTGGTTGACGATCTATCAACTAACAAACTTAATTTTGTTAATCGGGAGTGGTTAATTTTGTTGTTCTGGTTGACGATCTATCACCAAGCCATTGGAGTATAAAGACATCGGACCACCAGAATCAATAAGCCACTGGGGAGTTTTAAAATTTCGAACCCCGACCACCGAGAACACCAGAAACACCGGGCCACCGGAAACACCAGCCACCGGCCCCGAGACACATGCCCTAAAACTATTCAACTTTTCTAACTTCATGCTAAAACAATCATTTTGTTATATTACATGGAATTTAAAGAAAACAAATTTCCCCTATGTGGACCATTCTAGAAACCCTCTAGAACCTATTACAAACTCTAGAAAAATTACAATTTAAATAGATGCTCCTACATCACATAAAATCAAATTAAATATTTTTTCTTTTATTTTTGCAACAAGATAAATATCGATATATAATCAAGTATACCAACTTGGAACTTATGCTTATTGAGACAAGTTGAGGAAGATTTGATTGCAATTTGGATTGCACAAGCTCTAGATCCTAAGAAAGGTTGTTTATGCACCACGAATTTCCTTTCCCTCATACAAAACATTTATTATGTGTCTCTAGCGTTCAGGAAAGAGAGACAAAACGCAAACTCAACAATGACACTCAAAACCCCAAGTCAAGGCTAGTAAACCTGAAAGTTACCACTCAAATGTGTTTCAATTCCAGTGGATCAAATATCATAAATTTGGCTACTACACATCAAGAATGTACTCAAATCCAAATGGCACATAGACCAATTAACATTAAGACCAATCCCACTGACAAGGATTAAGCTCTCACAATGCAACTAATAAATGCTTTAGAAACCAAATTCCAAATCAATAACATAACCCTGTAAGCGTCACATTGATTATACCCTATTACATGTTCCTACTCCTTTATTTGTAGAAGGAGAATGTAAACTTTCAATTTTTCCAAATGAGATGTACAAAAATACAAAAAATTGCCATATTGGCACCATTAGTCTCCATGCTAATAAATGCTCCAAAAATTAATATTACAATATAATTCATCATGACACCTAGTCGTTCTTTTCAATTTTTCACAATTTATTTTACAATGATCACAATATGCCTTGTTACCCCTCATAATGGTATGAGTGGTAAATTGTGATTTTCATCACGTTATAGGTTTTGCAAGGGTGACTTCTGAGGACGTTGATGATACACACCTTAATTTGTTTGCTTGAAGATGGTTGAGCATGGTGGTCCTTCCTAATGGATCATGTGGTCAATGCTCTTGGTGGTCTTACAAGCTTATTTGATGTTGGTTGCATTAATTATGATGATGATGATCATTCATGGATTAGTTCATGGTGATGCTCTTTGCATGTTTTTGTTGTGTGTTCACTTGATGATGATGCCCATGTTGCTATGTTACGATCAACTTAATAATGGTGGTAGTTCCTTGCCCCATAATTCCTTACATATTTTTATGAAGACTTGATCATGGTGTTGTTGGCTTAATAATGATGATAGTTCCTTGCCCCATGATTCCTTACATATTTTTATGAAGACTTGATCATGGTGTTGTTGGATTGATGAGATTGTGACTCTCGAGAAAAAGTACCAAGTGTTTCCCTAAAATGGTGATTAATGAAAACATATGTGTTAAAAGGGGCCACTCCCTTTCTAAGCCAAACCATACAACAAGCTTAATTTATGGGGTGACATTATGGGCCTACCCCCTTCTCTTAGCCCATTGAATCATGAAAGAATAAACTATGGGGGTTAGACTTGATTAATATGAATTTTATTAAAGGCATGTCATACGTGGAGCCCATCTTAATTTATGTGGACCACCATCCAGTTTTCTAGCTATATGAGTCGCTCATCTTTGAAGAGGTATCAACGTGGATTCCTTTTTATGCTAATTGTCGTTTGAATTAATCAATGTTAAATGGAGCCACCATGCTAGTTAAGGATACCATGAATCAAATTTGTGTGTGAGCCACCAACTAAGGTCAAACTCATTTCCATGGAGGTGACTTCATTTCAACTTGGACGTTACACTATTGGTTTCTTGGACGTTACACTATTAGTTTCCATCCACCATTGCTCAATCCGTGCATATGGACGCATTATGGACATGTATATTCTTCTTGATTATAGTGTCTTCTTATTTATTTTGTTTATTATCGTTGACATTCTTTACATGGTCAAAGGGGAAATTGTGGAGAGATAGTTGCACAAGTTAAGTGGAGAGATAGTTGCATAAGTTAAGGACTTGCCAGCATATTTTATTATTTATTGGAGAAGAGTTTGGTCTACAACCATTTTTGGATATTTTTGGGAAATTAGTTCAAGGAGATCATTACCACATCTTAATTTTTTGAGAGTGTTACAAATAATTTCATTATTTATTCATTGATTTAGTTGTTGGAGTTAGTTAGTTGTTTCCTAGATTGATTTATTGTAACTTCTTAGAGGAGATTGTAGATCTCAATAAACTCTTTCTACTTTTAGTAAAATGTTTGTTAAAGAGATTAATTTATTGTTATTCTTAGGATAATTATTGGATTTAAGGAAACAATTCATTGTTTATTATATAAGGGAGATGGAGTTAAAATATATATAAGTGTTTTTTCTTTTTATTTGTAACTTGGATTGAAACCAATGAAAAATGGAAGTACTTATTAGTAAGTTAGCTCCAAGTTTTAGATGGATTTATCTTTTATTTATGTAAGTAATGTTGTCATTTATATGTAATTTTATTTGTGGATATATGTTCTAGGGCACATACTCGGAGGTTAGACATTTTGTAGGATTTTGAATGTCAGAGGAAAATAAAGCCATAGAGGAGCATCACGCTATGTTAGGGGAGCTTATAGTGACATAGTTAGCTCTTGTCCTATAGTCTCTAGTCATCTACCTTTCAAAGATCACAAATTTTTACATGATATATTTAAGTATAAGGTGTATATGTATACAATCTTGAGGTAAAGAGCTACCTCACACCCACTTTGAGTAGTGGATCTTAAGTGGCCCCGCCCCTTAATTATCTTGTAAAATCCTAGTCACCAAAACCTATTATTGAACTAAGTGAAGGTGTTTAGAACATGTCACATGGTTGCATATAAGCCTTTGACTTGCCCTCTTGAAATTGTTTAAGTGATTTCATAGCCCAAGTAGTTGAGACATTGGTCCCCCTTTCACTCATCACCCGAAGTTCATCTTGTTTCATCTTTTCCATTCAAATTGTTGATAGGTTCTCTTTACTCTTACTCCTAATACACGAAGTGAACCTAATTAACACTTAGGGATACCCCCCTTGACTTAGGTCTTTCCTTTGTTGAAAGTGAGAGGAGAGTTGGTGAGGTGACAATGGCTAACCTCTTAAGTTCTACAAGGCTAGCACCCATCTTTGAGACTTTAAGCTAAGGTGTCAATTTGTGTGGTAACATTTTGGCACCATTGTTGGTAGCAAATTCCATTTCCCAAAAGACATCTTGTATATTGGCTACACAACCTTGGATGAGGGTGTTCATTGAATATTTTTCTCATCTTAGTGACTCAATTGAGGGAAGAAGCATTTTCCCTATGCAGGTTTGAAGACTTGTTGTTTGTTGGGTAAAGCAAGAAACATTTGAAGGAATCAAGTTCACCTTTTCAACTCCATTGTGCTCTATGTTGGTAAAAATATGAAGGTACATTTTGCAGATCTTACTTTCATATTTAATCTCCCATAATCTTGAAATATGTCAATAATAGAAGATGAATGGGTGGTCAAATATTTTGCTCCATTGGATTTCTTGGGCATCCCGATATTTCCAAATCAGGTTTATGATTTAGATTGACTTGATATCATTGCATTATTTGATGGTTGTCATAATTCATCTCTACAACATATTATATCATTTGTCAAAGTTATGAGATTTTTTCATGTTCTTTATGAGGATGTTAGGATGATGGTTTTTTACATTTACCTTTGAGGATAAAACAATAGATTGGTTTGAGGGTCTTGACAAAAGACATATTTCTACACTTGCATATTTATTTATGGTGTTCATCAAACATTGGGAGCCTCATCATCAAAATGAGGAAATTGAGGTGTTTATTGAATATGTCATAGCAACACTCCCAAAGG
>JZKD02S1673254.1:86930-100659 GCA_000966675.3 Picea glauca
CCATTTCATTCTCTTCTTTATGGGCCACTCATATACCCAATGCGGTTTTGCATTCTGTTGCACCTTAAATGCAAGTTGTTCCATTCGCACCCTTATCTCAGTGAGCTCCTTGTCCATCTTTGTCTTACCTCTCTGTTGGCAGTATCCTCTTCGACCACGTCCCTGGCCTTCAGTAGCCATCTTCTCTCAAGAACGTGACTGGTTCTTCTGGCTCATCCCACCTGGTTGTCTACCATTTGCTGCTCACCTTGCAACAATCTTTCACACACAACACCAACACTCTGCTTTAGCTCCTGATACCACCTGATGGTATCAGACTATCTCCTTCATCTCCTTCTTCTCTGCTTGAGAGAAATCAGGCTCTGATACCACTTGATGGTATCAGACTATCTCCTTCATCTCCTTCTTCTATACTTGAGAGAAATCAGGCTCTGATACCACCTGATGGTATCATACTATCTCCTTCGTCTCCTTCTCTGCTTGAGAGAAATCAAGCTCTGATAGCACTTGATGGTATCAGACTATCTCCTTTGTCTCCTTCTTTTCTGCTTGAGAGAAATCAAGCTCTGATACTTCTTGATGCAGACCGCCTACCTCTGCCTTGACAAGGTTCGCTGACCTCCTGGTCAAGGATCGTTCTCCAAACTCTCTGAGCTGAAGTAGCTCAGTAGTTCCCTGCTGGAACCTTCAACAAATCCATAGGTCCTTCTAAATTCCACCCTGTGTGAACAAGCACTGAGAACGAGCTCCTTCCTGCATGACCACTGGCTTATCCCACCAAGGGTGCGTCGCGTTTCACGATTTTGGGGATTCCAATGAAAAACACCCTGCTCCTCCAAGTCTCGAAACCTCGACAAGGGCTAGCGGATCCTTAGCTCCTCCCCTAATTTCTACTAATGTGACCCTTGGCTGCGACCTGGGGCCCAACTTTCGAGCGTGTCGGGATTTCGCATATCGGGGATTCTCGATGTGATTCACCTTGTTCTCCCAACTCCCGAAATGTTGATATTCTGGGGCGTTAGATCAACGGTCCACAAATCCCCACGATCCAATGGTCCAGATACTGTCACAATTTCGATTATCATGAGTTCTCTCTCTTCTCCACGCTTAACCTCCCGAAGTCCGAAACCCCGATGTCTTCTGGATCTTCGCCACCTGTCCTTCGACGATGGATGGTTCTGATGCTTTCGGGACTTCGCGACTTCACAAAGTCTATCCCCATGTACATGCAAGGATTAAGTCTCACATGCTTTCCTCTAGATCCAACGGCTTTTGGTCCTCTGTGCTCAGATCCGACGGCCTTGATCTGATCTTCCCTGTGCACGTTCCTCCTGTGTCTGGACGTGGATTCAATGGTCCAGATCTTCTCTCCTAGTTCCAATCCAACGAAAACTGTACTTATCCTACAAAGCTTTTTCCGAGACTTGGACTTCGAAGTGTCTCAGCCTGTTGTTCCTCTCTATTGAAACTCTGTGCGCAAAAGCATTATTCTTCTTGAGCTTAGGTGATGAATCTTGACCTCGGCCCTTCGCACAATTACACTCGGTGTGTGACTTCACGCTACTCCTCTTGAGATTCGGGACTTGAAATAAGTCCACTCTTGCACACTCCTGGTGCTATCCCTCCTGAGATTACAAACTTACTCAGTTATAAGGGACTCGACCCTCTGCTTCCTTAGAAGACTCCCGGTGCTCCTCCTGGCACACTTTTGCACTCGATCTCTTGAGCTTTGAAACTTGAAACAAGCTTACTCTGCACATTCTCCTTATGCTTCGACTAGCCTCCAGATGACTATCTCTCAACACTTCGTCTGAGTGTTGGCCTAGTGCACTCCTTGCACAGGTCTTCCTCTAGAGTATTCAACAACTCTGTCTCCTTTCACTCCTTGAAAGGATATGAGTGCCCTCCTGGCAACTTCTGCTCAAGCATGCCTTGCTGAGTCTACAAAGTATTCAGAAACTCTGTAAATGTATTCTCCTAGACACTTCTCTTATCCCCAAACTTGAAACAAAGTCCTTCTCATGCAATCTTTCCACTTGCTCTATGCCCACCTGACAGAGCTTCACAAAATCTTCAGTAATTCTATATCCTCTCTGTGCCTTCCTCTGCATAGTCTTACCTCCAAGGTATTCATTAACCTTGAGGATTCTCCCTTGAGTTAATGATTCCTATGGTGCACCCTCCTAACACGTCTTTGCCTAAATTCCAAAGAACTCATATGTGCACTCTTTGCACTGGCGTACAAAGTCCTCAACACTCTGTCATGCAATCCCTTGCATGAGTCCACAAAGAACCCAAACTGAAATAAAAAAATCCCACAGATAGGAAAATCTATCTATCCCTGCAGATGGAACCTAACATACATCTACAACATACAAATGAACACACATATAGCATTCACGAAAGACACATAAGGACACAGAATCATATGCAGGAAAACTGCTATGTTTGTATTAAATTCAGAATGCCTGTACAAAGGTTACAAAAGCTCAGACTGCAACAGAGTCTCGACTCCTCTCTTTTCCTCTCTAATCTACCTATCTTCTTGCTTCTGCCTCACTCATGCAGAACTAACTCTATCTAGATACAAAAATATCTTTTTACAAAAGAGGGGCTCCTCAAGCTCTTCCCTCCAAGCGACCTACTCTCATTAATTTACATTTAATTACATTCAATGGATGTCTAGTTCGGATCGGATCTAGATCTCAGCCTGTCAACCATTAAAGGCAACTTTATCTATAGTCTACACAAAAGCATGGCTTGGCTCTACCAACCTTACAATCATTTAATTCATTTAATTTGAATTTGAAATTTTTAAGTCAAGAGGGCTGTTGCCTCTCTTCTCCTTGAATGTACGCTTTGATGTGCTGGCTAGCTGGCGCATTGCTGGGGTGAAGCGATGCTCCTACATCACTTCCCCTCTTGTATGTAATAATGAATGTCTCATTGTTTTCATTCATAACCAAATACAAAGGAACGACTCTTGATGTAAACAAAGAGTTAAGGTGACTTCATTGGTTGTATGATTACACCTAGCGTTTGTATTTCGTTCATGTAAAATAGGAGTATAAAGAAAAATCTCTTGAAGAGCATTAGAAGAAATGAGCTCTTTATTATGAGCATTTTTCATGTACCTTGGAATTGATGTATTATGCATTTTCTTTCTTGCAAAGTAATTTTTTGATGTAATAAGTTGGATGTGATGAGACATGGACCATCCATTTGCATTCCTCTTGTTTGAAGGAGTCTTTGACAAGTACACGCAAAAATTCTAGGGTTATTGTGCACTCTTCTCCTAAGAGTACATATCCCCAAGTAGAAGCCAACTATTACCCCTCATAATGGCATGAGTTGTAAATTGTGATTTTCATCACATTATAGGTTTTATAGGGGTGACTTACAAGGAGGTTGATCATACGCACCTTCTTTTCTTGAAGATGGTGGAGCATAGTGGTCCTTTCTGATGGATCATGTGGTTGATGCTCTTGGTGGTCATACATGCCCATTTGATGTTGGTTTCCTTGATGATGATGCTCATGCTTGGATTGATTCATGGTCATTATCTTTGCATTTTTTTTTGTGTGACCACTTGGTGATGATTCTTATGTTACTATGTTATAATCAACTTAATAATGATGTTAGTTCTTTTACTCATGAGTCCTTATGCATTTTTATGAAGGCTTGATGTTGGTGGTCATGCTTGGATTGATTCATGGTGATTATCTTTGCATTTTTTTTTGTGTGACCACTTGGTGATGATTCTTATGTTACTATGTTATAATCAACTTAATAATGATGTTAGTTCTTTTCCTCATGATTCCTTATGCATTTTTATGAAGGCTTGGTCATGGTATCGTTGGATTGATGAGATTGTGACTCTTGAGAAGAAGTACCCAAATGTTTTCTTAAAATGATGATTAATGAGAACATATGTACTAAACAAAAAGTAAAAAAATAAAATAAATCTTAATAAAGAGGCCACCCTTTTTAACCATAATGCAAAGTTAAAATATTTTAATAAAGTGGCTACCCTTTTTACTATGATGAAGACATATAAGGTAAGATTGTATTAGAGATGTCTAAAACAAAGTAAATGATTTCATGTATAAAGGGGCCACCCCTTCACTAAGCCAACCCATACAACAAGATTAATTTATGGGGTGATGTCGTGGGAATCGCCCCCATTCTCTTATCCCATTGAATCATGAAATAATAAACTATGGGACGTGGACTTGATTAATATGAATTTCATCTAACATGGAAAGGCATGCATATGTGGAACCCCTTTTAATTTGTGCCAACCACTATACAATCTTCTAGCTATATGAGCCGCTCATCTATGAAGAGGAATGACGTGGATTATTTTTATGTTGACCATAATTTGACATAATCAATGTTGAATGGAGCCACCATGCTAGTTAAGAGTGTCGTGAATCAAATTTCCATGTGAGCCACCAACCAAGGTCACGCTCGTTTCCAAGGAGGTGACATCATTTCAACTTAGACGTTACATTATATTGATCGACGTCCACCATTGCTCAAGCTATATGGATCAACCATTTATATTTAATAGAAACCATGGTTGTGGAGGAAGTTGGTACGTGGGTCCATTCACCTTTTATTGGTTCACGATACATATGGACTCATTATGGACATGTTACGATACATATGGATTCAATATGTACATGGATGTTAAGGTTTAAGTTATTATTAGGTTTCTTTTCAATTTACTAGATAACCATAGCATAGATAGGATTATTGAGAGAAACACAATCACAAGATACACAACATTTATCTTGGGAAATCCTCACGGGGAAGAAAACCTAGAAAAAAATTCCTTAATATAGATAGCCAATACAATGCCAAGAAAATAAACCAAATACTAGAGAATATCCTTTACTAAGCAATGTGTCTCTCTCTCTTCCTTCTTCCTACAACTGGTAACTGTAACTTCCTTCAAACTTGTGCACTAGATGAGTGAGTTGAGTGAGAGAACAAATGAGGCACTGGATTCCTTTGTTTATACAAATTGGCAGGTGTTGAAAAGGTGCCTCTTCGCTGGGCAGGGCCGATTTGTCTTTTGAGTGGTTAAAACCACTTTAAACTGTCTGGGGGCCAACTTCTCAATTTGCATAATATGTTTAGGGTTTGACCAATCCGCAAAAGAAGATTTGGTCAATTACAATGACCGATATGATCAATCCACAAAAGGGGATTGATCTAATGAATAATAAATAGAATACTCTTTGGAGTTACAATATTTCAACACTCCCCCTTAACAAGAAGGGTATTCTACAATATCATCAGGAGAGAGAGGGCAGCAACATCAACAACATCTGGAACACTGGCTAGCATATATATAAATCATCAGAAGTTTTTCTCATCATCAATATCATCATTCACAATAGGGAGATGAAATGGCATCATCATCTGCATCAACATGGATTAGTATAACACTAATACATCATCATCATCATTAACAACACAATGCTGATACAATAATCAACAACAACAACAACATCACAACACGAAGGCTAGAGCATCATCAACAACAAAAACATCACAACACGAAGGCTGGAGCATCATCAACATCAACACTAGGATGGAAATATTCAGCACAAAGATGACATCTCAACAACATCAGCACGAAGCTGGAAATCTTCAGCATGAGGCTGGCATCACAACAACATCAACACAAAGCTGGAAATCTTTAGCACTAGGCTGGCATCACAACAACATCAACACGAAGATAGAAATCTTCAGCACAAGGCTGGCATCACAACAACATCAACACGAAGCTAAAAATATTCATCGCGAGGCTGGCATCACAACAACATCAGCACGAAGATGGAAATATTCAGCACTAGGTTGGCATCAACACTACTCCCCCTTTCAATGGAGGTCCTTTTGGACTATACCAAGCTTATCTCGAAAGTGCTCAAACTTTACATGAGATAGAAGCTTGGTCAAGACATCAACAACATGTTCATTCGTGCTAACATACTAGAGCTTTATGGCTCCTCTCTGCACCATATCAAGGATGCAATGATATCAGATCTCTATGTGTTTTGACTTATCATGGAACACATGGTTCTATGTCATCTTTATGCAACTCTAATTATCACATAGGACCATGGTTGCTTCCATATCTAGATCGAATAGATCTGTCAACAACTTCTGAATCCATATGGCTTCACAACTGGCGAAACATGCAAGAATGTATTTTTCTTCTGTCATACTGAGAGAAATGCTTGATTGCTTCCTAATCTGCCATGAGATCATGGCTGACCCCAGAGTGAAACAAAATCCTGAAGTTCTCTTTCTGTCATAGACACTTCCAACCCAATCTGAATCGGTATAACCACTCAGTCTGAAGTCACGATCTTCATTATAATTGATATCACAATCTAATGTACCCTTAAGGTACCTCATCAAATGTTTTGCAGCAACTAGATGAACACGTCTGGGCTCTACCAGAAACTGACTCAAGGTGTTCACAGAAAAACATATATCTGGCATGGTGTTCATCAGATACATCAATGATCCAATGATCTGTTTGTACAATGTAGCATCAATCAATTTTGACGAAGTGTCAACTAGGAGCTTCAACTTTGTTTCCATGGGTGTATTCATGGATTTGCACTCCAACATATCAAATCTCTTCAGTATTTCAACTGCATACTTCCCTTGGTTAAGAAATATCTTCTCTGGGCTCTGCCAGACCTCAAGACCTAAGAAATAGTGCATTAGTCCAAGGTCTTTCATCTCAAATTCTGCAGCGAGTTTCTTCTTACAATCAATGATGAGCTTTTCTTCTCCAGTTAAGAATAAGTCATCCACATATAACAACAATATAACAGGGTCATCATTCATAACCTTGAAGTAGAGGTTAGAATCAACTTTACTCTTGGTAAATCCCAAGCTCGTTAGCAAACTGTCAATCCTTCCATACCAAGCTCTAGGAGCTTGCTTCAATCCGTACAGAGCCTTCTTCAACTTGCAGAAATGATTCTTCCTGTCTTCAACTTCAAACCCTTGAGGTTGTTCTATATACACTTCTTCAATGACACCATTCAAGAAAGTTGTTTTTACATCCATCTGGTGTAACTTCCACTTCATCTTAGTTGCAAGGGCTATGATGGTTCTGATTGAAGTGTATCTGGCTACAGGAGAAAGCGTCTCTTCATAATCAATGCCTTCGTTTTGAGAGAAGCCACGAGAAACAAACCTTGCTTTATATTTTTCAATACTTCCATCATCAACATGTTTTATTTTGAAAATCCATTTGGAAGATACCACATCATTGCTCTTTGGTTTGGGAACTATTTCCCATACATCATTCTTTATAATGGATTGGTATTCTTTTGTTATGACATATGCCCATTCTTTCTTCTGAATAGCTTCTTCAAAGCAAGTATGCTCCTTCTCTAAGATATCACACATCAAAGCCATATAGTTGGAGAATGGATTGGGTTTCTTCACTTGTCTCATGGTTCCTTGGAGGGCACCGTACTTCTCTCCATATTGAATAAGTTCCCTTTCCTAGGCTGGATTTCTCTTGTGGGATATCGTCATCTGGGGAGGTTCTTGAGATTCTATTATGTCATGATATTATAGAATATCCTCATCAGGGGAAGTTATGACTTCCCTCATTAGTTCTACAACTCTGGGAGCCACAGGTTCTTCTTCATATACTTTTTCAAGCTGACATCTTCTTGATTTCTTGAGTGTTGCATCTTCATGAAAGGTTACATCCATGTTGATCTCAATATGATAGTAACCTGTTATATAAACTTTGAAGGCCTTGGAGACCTCACAGTATCCAACAAATTTTCCCTTCTTTCATGAAGGGTCCAGCTTGGTTCTCTTCTCTTTCAGAATGTGTACAAATACTGGGAAGACAAATATTTTGAGATGCTTACTTCTGGCTTCTTTCCAGAGAACATCTCTTTAGGGGTTTTGAACCCAAGTGCAATATGGGACAATCTGTTTTGTACATACATTGTTTTTCTTGCTGCTTCTGCCCATAAATGCATTGGAAGATATTGATCATGGATCATGGTCTTCACTGCTTCCATTATAGTTATGTTCTTTCTTTCTGCTACACCATTTTGTTGAGGATTGTAGGGAGTGGTGAGCTCCCTCTTGATCCCGACATCTTTGAAAAAGTTTGAAAACTCTTTTGAGGTGTATTATCCTCCATTATATGACCTGAGTATCTTGATCTTTCTTTCAAAAAGATTCTCTATCAAGGCTTTGAATTCCTTGAATTTACTGAACACTTCATCTTTTAATTTCAAAAAGTAAACCCATGTTTTACGAGAATAGTCATCAATAAAAGATACATAGTATACATACCCACTGATGGAGGTTGATGGTATTGGACCACATACATATGAGTGAATGAGCTCTATGACTCCTTCTTCTTTATTGTCTCTCTTAGGGAAAGGGTTCTTGATGTTCTTTCCTTGCGCACATCCATTGCACACACCTTCACGGTCAACCTTGAATTTTGGTAGACATGTGACTACCTTTCTTACATATGGTAATGCCTTGTAGTTGATGTGTACTAGTCTTCTATGCCAAAGTTCACATGGATTCTCAATGGAATGGGTCAAGGCTGCTTTTGAGTGACCCTTTATCTTATAAAATCCACCTTCTTCTTTTCCAATAACAATTGCTTCTTCCATGGTTTTTCCTTTGGGCCACAAAAGAACTTCTCCATCTATGAAGAAAACTTTGAAGCCTTTCTTTTCTAAAGCTGACATAGAAATTAAGTTCTTTTTCAAACCTGGTACATATAGTACATCTTTCATCTTCATTGGAGTCCCTGAATCAAGTTTATAATTTGATTCTCCTACTCCTTTGACAGGGTATTGATAATCATCTCCAAGTGTAACTTTTTGGGGAAACTTATTTTCTGTAAGGCAAAATAGAATGTCTCTTTGACCTGTCAAGTGCTTGGAAGCACCACTGTCTATGAACCAAGTGTCCTCACCAGGTGACACTGATCTTGAGAGGGCAGAGATTAATACATAGTCTTCAATCTATTCTTTTATCATCTTTGTGGGTGGCTCTTCATCTTCAAGTGCATGGTCATGGTGCCTCTTGTTTCTCTTCTTGTATTCTTCTCGTCTAGATGGAAAATTCTTAGCAATATGTCCCATCTTGTCACAATGGTAACATTGGTAGGATGATAAATCTTTTTCTCTTCTTTGACCTTTCTGAAAATTTTGGAATCTCCTTGGAGGGTGAGATTCTTTATGTATTAATTTGTTTTTGGGGTGAGAATCCTTATGAGTTTCTTTTTGGAAGTAAGAGATTTTTCTTCCTCCTTTAGTATGGGTAGCTAGGTCTTGATCTTCATATCTTGATAGCAATGCTTCTCAGTTAGCTACTCTTGCTTATTCTTGAACACATTCTTCCCAAAGAATATCAAAGTGTAGTTTCTCCTTTCTAGTACAAATAGTTTGAATGAATGCATCCCAAGTTCTTGTGAGACCATTAAGGGTTTTCATTATAAGTTCATCTTCATCTATAGTATCTTCAATTTCTTCTAGTTGTTCTTTGAATTGTGATACTCTGGAGAAATATTCCTGAATTGTTTCTCCTTTCTACATCCTTGTACTTTTGAGTTGAGTTCTTAGATTCATCTTCTGATTGATGTTCCTTCCTTCATATAATCTGGTTAGGGCATCAAACATTTCTCTTGGAGTCTTCTTTAAAGACACTTGAGGAATCAAGTGATCTTTAATAGAATCTACAATGATTCTTTTGACCCTAGCTGTGTCCTTTTGGTGTTTTTCTTTACCTACAACACCAATAGGTTTTGGTACATATTCTTTAATGAATCTTGCTAGGTCATTCTCTTCAAGAATGAGTGAAATCCTATACTTCCAGGCATGAAAGTTTTTCACACCTTCTAGCTTGCAAACATCTTTACCTGGAGCTAGGAAAATGACCAAAAATTGAAAATGCTCAGAATTCAATTTTGAACTTACCAGGAAGTGCGCTTGGCCGAGGCGAGTATCCTAGTGCAGTTAGATTTCAGAAAATCCAAATTTTGCCTCTTCAAACTTGACCAACGGATTTTTGGACTGGTACATCTAGTTTTCTGGTACTTCTGGTGTTTTGGTACTTCTGGTACCGGTGAAAACTAGGGTTTCACTTTTCGCGTGTTCTATCCACTGAAAAGGTGCGCTGAAGGTGCCAATGAGTTTCCTAGGCTAGGGCACACTTTTCTAGATGATTTTTGGGCTAAAATTCCTCTTTAATAACAATCCCTAATTTTCTTGTACGACAACAATGACGTTTTTCTTTATCCGGTGAAAGATGCTCTCTTCATCTTAGCTCTCATACCATGTTAAGGTTTAAGCTATTCTTAGGTTTATTTTCAATTTACTAGATAACCATAGCATATATGGGATCATTGAGAGAAACACAATCACAAGATACACAACATTTATCCTTGGAAACCCTCATGGGGAAGAAAACCCAACAAAAACTTCCTTAATATAGATAGCTAATACAATGCCAATACAATAAACCAAAAACTAGAGAATATCCTCTACTAAGCAATTTGCCTCTCTCTCTTCCTTCTTCCAGCAACTAGTAACTGCAGCTTCCTTCAAAATTGCGCACTAGATGAGTGAGAGAACAAATGAAGTGTTGGTTTCCTTTATTTATACAAATTGGCAAGTGTTGAAAAGGTGTCTCTTCGCTAGGCAAGGCCGACTTGTCTTCTGAGTGGTTAAAACCACTTTAAATTGCATGGGGGCCAACTTCTCAATTTGTATAATATGTTTAGGGTTTGACCAATCCACAAATGGGGATTTGGTCAATTACAATGCCTGACATGATCAATCCACAAAAGGGGATTGATCTAATGAATAATAAATCAATAATAAATAGAATACCCTTTGCAGTTACAATATTTCAACAATGGATACATTTGATATCTCCTTATTTTGTTGATTATTGTTGGCATTTTCAATTGTATTTGATGATGGGTGGAGTGTCCACTCGAAATGTTGGACGATTCAAAAATCCTTACATAGTTTATATTCAAAAGTATCAAGCAACATTATTTACATGGTCAAGGGGGTAATCATGGAGAGGTAGTTTCACAACTTGAGGAGTTTCCACCATATTTTATTATTTATTGGACGAGAGAATTGGTCTAGAACCACTTTTGGTTATTTTGGGGAATCAATTAAGGAGGTTGTTACCACTTCTTACTATTTTTAGATATTGTTACAACTAGCTCCATTATTTATTCATTGTTGATTTAGTTGTTAGATTTATTTGTTTCCTTGATTATTTTATTGTAACCCCCTAGAGGAGATTGTGGATTTCAACAAACTCTTTCTACTTTTAGTAAAATGTTTGTTAGAGAGATTATTTTATCATTATTCCTAGGAGAACTAATGGGTCTAAGGAAAAAATTCATTGTTTATTGTATGAGGGAGATGGAGCTAAAACCTATATAAGAGTTTTCTCTCTCAATTTGTAACTTGGATTGGAATGAGTGAGAAATGGAAGTACTTGTAAGAAAGTTAGCTCCAAGTTTTGGATATTTTTGTATTTTATCTATGTACGTAAAGTTGTCATTTATGTGTAATTTTATTTATGGATATATGTTTTAGGGAACATACTTGCAGGTTAGAAGTTTTCCAAGATTTTCAATATTTTGAATGCCAAAGGAAAACAAGGCCATAAAGGAGCATCATGCTACATTGGGAGAACTTATAGTGATATAATTAACTCTTGTCCTATAGTCTCTAGTCATCTACCTTTGAAAGATCACCACTTTTTACATGCTATATTTAAATATTATGTGTGTATGTATATAGTCTTGGATTAAGGGACTACCTTACACTTTCTTTGAGTAGTGGATATTAAGTGACCCTCTCCCTCAATTATCTTGTAAAATTTTAGTTACCAAAACCTATCGTTGAGCCAAGCCAAGGTGTTTAGAACATGTCACATGGATGCATATAATCCCTTGAATTTCCCTCTTGAATTTACCTAAGTGAATTTGTAGCCCAAGTAGACGAGGCACCGGTCTCCCTTTTACTGATCACCCCAAGCCAAGTTCTTGTTAGTCTAAACTTGGTAGGCAAACCATGGTATAAAACCAAACACATTAACACCCCAAACTTATAAGATAATTTGTGTGACCAAACACTATCGAGTCTTTTGATCCACCAAAACTTGATATCTGACCTTATCTTATTCAAAAATTGTTGATGTGTTTACTACACTAAGGTATGTGTACTTGTATGTGTTTTTTATTATATAAGAAATATTATTTCAAAAAATATATCTTGAGGAAGAAATCGATAAAACTAAAAAGATTAGCATTGAAAATGAGGTGAATAATCTATTAGGTTCATGGATAATTAAGTCGGGTGGGTTAGCTCGAGTGGATGAGTGCTATGGTTATAATGCAAGAGGTCTCGGGGTCAAGTCCCCGACCAACTATATTGTTGGGCCTCACTCGATGTCCCCACCAGGTTATAAATATTAATTAGGGCTGACAATTTAACTCATTTACCAACCACAAAATGTGGGCATGATTTCTTCCATCAGAACCATAACTTACTTGTATTTATGTATGTTCTTTTCTATCAAAATTAAATTAGAAATTGTGTACTAATTGTTCACTATGTAAATTCCTACATAAATCCCTATGTAATTAACCTATATCAAAATAAATAAAAGAACTTTTGAAATCACATACAAAAATCCTAAATTACTCAAAAGCAAAAAACAAGTGTGCACAAATTACTCAAAAGAAAAAACAAAAGTGTGTGTAAATTTCATTCAATCAATAGAATAGTTAGGGAGAGTGTTAATTTGTCAACTATTTCACGAATTCAATATCTAAGAACTCATATTTCATTTATAGGGATTTTTAGATGAATGTCATCAATTTCTTGTGCATGCATTTTTTGACTTGGAGATGAAATATCAATAGCTTGTAGGGACCACACTTTTTAGCTTGGGGGATTACATTTTTTTTTTTTACTTTGGAATAGAGTCTAAGGAAAGCCACCAGACACTTCCCCTCATTTCGAAGATGGTACCCGAGGTAAACCAAATTTTGAAGAAAGTCGAGGCTTTTCAAAAGCTTGCTCATTTAAGAGCTCAACATGTCACTTGCAAGAATTGAACTTGGATTGGAGGGGAAACACCCCTCAACACAAACCACTCGGGTTAAACCCAATTGATCGGGGAATTGCATTTATTAAAAGGTAAAAATTATTTGTTCAAAATGGAAATATATACACAAGAGGAATACTTTCTATCATATTTCAACCCACAATCCACAACATAAATTTCAATGTGTATGAAAATTTTCCCATATAATTTATTCATATAATTTTTCTTATTCTTTTTCCCTTTTCAAGCATGGCATTCAAGAGTTCACCTACAATGAAGTTTGGCATCCAAGATTTTTAATGAACAAAAGGATGCATTATGGGGCATAGAGGCAATAACAAAGAAAACATACTCTCAAGTGTTATATGATCAATTTGCAAGTCATGGTTGATGTTGTTTTGCTTTATATATAATTTCTTTGACAAGTTTTCCATATTATTAATTGTGTTATGGTTTCTCATGTGTGTGTGCAATGATCTAGGAGCTATACAAATGTTTTTGGTTGGTTTTTTACACCAATTTTGCATGTTTGTAGGACAAGAAACACCTTTCTTGTCAATGCACA
>JZKD02S1673254.1:132926-146928 GCA_000966675.3 Picea glauca
AAAAACAAGCTAAATGAAATTTGGACATTTGAAAAAAAATTTACAAGCTAAATGAGTACATCAATAAAAAATAACATACTAACCTTGCAAGTTCAAAATCCGAGCTATGTAGATCAAGAATTGGATTTGTTCAACCGGTGGGTGACGGAAAAAATAAACAGCGCAAACAAAAGCCAAGAACAATGTCGCAACTATAGCAATTGTATCGCAAAGTCTCTTAAAGTCACGTATATATAGATAAAATAGTCAACTAGCCATTAACACTGACCAATGAGATAGGCAAAATTTGCATCACTATTGCCACGAAAGTTAGTCGCTATAGCGACAAAAATCCCGACTATATTTAAATAAGATTTTCGTCGATATTGCGACGAACTTTCGTGGATATAGCGACGAAAATCCCGCCCTGTTTAAAAAAAATATGAAACTAGTTGAAGTGTGGAAAATTTTCATGGAATAATCTACCCATATGTAGTAGTGTATGATTAAGATATGTTCACTAGTATGAACACTATAACTAGGAGTGATGCCAAACTTAGCTCCAAGTAATACAAATGATTCGGGGAATTACAATGGAATCAGATTAGGCATAGGATAGTTAAATCTCATAAGCTAACATAAGCAGAGACCTAATTATAAGTCACACTATAGCTCGTACTTTGAATTACAATAAGAGAGCATACAACTATACATGGTGTGTTTCATATTAGTTGAGATCAAGTTGTTTTTATGATAGCTTACATGCTTTTATTATTATCAGTATTAGTATTGATTTAAGTTATATTGTCTTTATTAGGGAAAATATGTATGTATTATATGTGAGCTAGTTCTCTCTCTCTCTCACACACACATATGAGCTAAATGTTTAATTAACCCAAATATAAATTTTATTTTAAATCATAATTTTCCAATAAAAAAAAATTAAATTTCAGATAAAAAATGTTATAAACCATAATTGTACATTGACTATAAACAACAGTTCCAAAATAAAATAGTAAAAAACTATTCTAATATTTATAAGAATTTAGTAAACATTACACCACAAGATTGGTGTAAATTTCACCATGTAATAATCTTCTACTTTTGTATTATATTTCAACAAAGAATAAAAAAATAAAAATATGTTTTAACATTTATCAAAATTTATTAAACATTGCACCACATAATTGATTTCAATTTCACTGTGTAATAATTATTTAGTTCTATATTATGTTTCCAATAACAAGAAAATAAAATATGAAAACCATCCAATACAAATAATAAAATCTCAATATAAAATTGTAAAATTACTAACTGGATATTTAAATCATTATCACACAATATCAATATTTAAATCGTTATCACACAATCTCGATATTTAAATCATTATAACACAATCTCAATGTAAAAAATAAAAAATATTCATTAAATATTAATCAACACAGCTTTGAGATTCGCAAATCACAACATGTCTAAGGTACTGCTGCCACCATTTCACCTTGTTTTCACTAATTTTCAGTGGTCAACAGTGGCCTAGGAATGAGGTCAGGGAGATTGATGCAGGAGCATCCACAACACATTAAGCGAGTCAGCGCATGGAGCAAGAAAGACAGCTGGACAACGCCTACAAATTTTGAAATGCTTTGGAAGTTGTTGCGCCGCTCTTTATTGAATTCATTCATAAAGAAGCACACTTGTATTGTAGAGGGGACCTTGAGCCTTTAATCTCTTGTCCTTAGTAGATAGGAAGGCATTTATTAGATTTAATGCTGTTAGATAGGAATTAATTGTAGATTTGATAGTTGTAGAATTCGAGAGGGCGAATGGAATATAGGCACCCTCCTTTGTACATTGAAGGAGGATCAAGCATTCAGAAGGGAAGAGCAGAGCAGAGAACTTGTGTAGAACACCCATGTACAGATTGAATTAATAGAAGAGAGTCTAGGATTCAATTTCATGGTTTGTGTTGGTTCCTCTGTGTTGATATTGTGCTCATGAATGTTTTCTTTCTTTGTATGCATTTGCTTTTGAATATGTTGTGCATGTGATTCCAAAGGTTTAACTGGAGTCTAAGAGAGAAGAGGCTGAGTTTCAATCGTTTCTCTGTTTGAGCTGGGATATTCCTGCATAGAGTGCAGTCGAATTCATCCACATAGAGTGCGTTGATGAAGCTCAACAGTTAAGCTCTTATTCTTGTTCACCCAAGAATTGGTTTGGGTTGGCCGAGCGGTGCAAGGCGTGAACAGGCTAGAATTAGTCTCAATTGTGAACCTGAGCAGGAAGCTAAGGATTGTTGTTGTAGGGAGTGCACAGATTCTGGAAGAGTTCAACGCTTCAAGAGCTGTTGAAGGTCGAGCACGCAAAAGTGTGTATAAAGTCTCTGAAGGAGCCAAAGTCGACAAGCTCAGGAGGGATAGTTCCTTCGTGAGGCCATGGGAACAGACCCAAAAAAAAGGTTCGAACAGAACAGAGCGTTGGAGTAGAGGAAATCCCCAAGGAGGAGGATCGACGGCCAGGATTCGCAGAGGAGAATCACAAAATCCTGCCTACCATCAGATCTAGGAGAAGCTGGGAGGGATTTAACTCGTAGGCGCAGGAAGAGCCAAAGCTCGTCGTGATTTGGCATTCAGAGTTTGGGGAGGTGAGAGTTTCATACTCATTGAAATCGCGAATCGTGATTTCCCGAAGTTGTTGGAGCCGTTGATCTTAGCGTGGACACGTGGCGTGAGATCTCGGAGGGTTAGGATTCGACACTTCGGGACTTTTGGTGTCGAAGGGATCATAGCAGATTCGTGAAACCCTGAATTGCGAAGGGTCCCATGGTGATAGTGGGGGTATTTGACAGGTGGCATCGCAATTCAGAGTTCGGGACTTGGAAGGTCCTGTGAAACGGGACTACGGAAATATCGAATTCCCGATCAGCGATTTCCCGAGTTCCATAGGTTTGTGGGGTCCAGGCATCATCAACGAGGACAGGTGGCATCGTATCGGAGAATCGACACATCGGGTCTCGGGGGGTTGAGAGATAAGAAACCCGTGACCATAAGACTCGTGAATTCACGAAGTCCGATTTCCTGATTGTGAAGGGAGGTCAGTGCAGAGTACCCTGTGGGTGACGAAAGGTCCCGATATAGGATCTTAGGGGCATTGTAGCTCTTTGGGCTTGATTCAAAGAAGGTCCTGGTGAGAGCGGTTGGACTGTGAGGGTTCGACTTTGCACCAAGTGGTATCAGAGTCGGAATATCTTTGCTTTCTATAGCAGAGACAAAAGACATCATGCTGCCTAGAAGGGAGAGACAATTGCCTGATCGAGAAGACAGGGATGCCCGAAGAAGGGGAAGACCAACAGGAACTCCAGAAATAGAGCGCTATATGAGAGATCTCTGAGCAAGGCTTGAGGAGATGGAGACAGCGCAGAGGCACGGAGCTAGTGCTGGAGATTTCAGTGATTACGAGGTGGAAGAGGAATCTGGACACGAAGAAGAGGTCACAACAGAGGACGCATCAACATAACGGTTGATTAAAGCCATTTCCAGGATGAGTTCCAAGACCAAAATGGACATTCTAGTCTATGAAGGAAGCTTGGATGCAGAAGAGTTGCTGGATTGGATTCGAGCACTCAACACCTACTTCGATTACGAAGATATTGAAGAGGATAAGAAGGTAAGGCATGCTGTTACCAAGTTGAAGGGACATGCAGCCTTATGGTGGGACGAGCTACAGGCGGATAGGCATTCCAAAGGAAAATAGAAAATCAAGAGCTGGGACAGGATGATCGCGAAGATGAAAGTGAAATTCATCCCCAGAGATTATCAGATCACTCTGTTCAGGCGAATGCAGAACCTGAGACAGAAACTGATGACAGTGAAGGAGTACACCGAAGAATTTCACAGAATCAACATCAGAGCAGGTCATTGAGAGAGCAATGATGAGAAGGTGGAGAGATATCTGAATGGTCTAAGGTATGACATTCAGGATGAATTGAGCATGGTTACCATCCGAACAGTTGAGGATGCGTACCAGATGGCTCTGAAAGTCGAGGATAAGATGAGCCGCAAGCAAGGACAGCAAGGGCGAGGCAGGAGTCAGCCCAGAAGCAAGGTAGTTGCCCAGGAAAAATTCCAGAAGCCCAAGGAGGAGTGGAAGAAACCTCAGGGTAAAGATGAAAGAGGTGGAACCTCACAGAGGCAGCAATATGCTGAGCCGAGGGGGCAGCATACAGAGAAGGGTGGCGGTTATGCTGATGGCAATGCTTTTCCTTGTACTATAGGTTGAGGTAAAGTTAGAGGAGGAATCATCACATGTTTTACATGTGGGAAGGACGGACGCAAAGCTGTTGATTGTCCAGACAGGAAAATGGACAGAGGAGAAGCTCACATCACTGAGGCGCAGAGGTGAGATGCTGAGTCTGAAGACACCAAAGTAGGGAGGTCATTGACGGTGCACAAAGTTCTTTTGACACCTGAGAAAGAGGTGGAGGACACAGCTCAAAGATGCAGACTGTTCAGGACCACATGCAAGACCAAGGGCTGGAAATGCAAGGTCATAGTGGACAGTGGAAGCACCGACAATCTCGTTTCGACCGAGATGGTGGAAAAGCTGGATTTGGAGACGACCAATCACTCGAGTCCATACAAGGTATCATGGCTGCAGAAAGGACACCAAGTAAGTGTTACCAAACAATGCTTGGTTGAATTTAAAATGGGTGAATATAGAGATAAAATTCTGTGTGATGTCATTCCCATGGATGTCTGTCATGTATTATTGGGTAGACCATGGCAGTATGACCGGAAGGTTGTTCATGATGGAAGGATGAACACATACACCTTAGAGAAGGATGGGATGACCCATAAATTGCTTCTGATAAAGGATAAGGAGGTAAATCCGGAAGTAAGCAGCACAATACTTCTCATGAGTGGGAAGGAGCTTCTCACAGATATGGAGAAGAAGGAAGATCCACAATTCTTTGTGGTCAGGAAATCGAGAATTGTACTGACTAGCACAAGAGTGGATGACTTGCCAGATGAGATTCAAGAACTGCTGGGAGAGTTCGCTGACATCATTGTGGATGAACTACCTCATTCGTTGCCACTGATGAGGAGTGTGAGTCACCATATAGACCTCATACCTAGAGCAAGTTTGCCGAATAAGGCAGTGTACAGGTTGACACCTCAGGAGAACGAGCAGGTCAAAAGGCAAGTGCAGGATTTGCTGGATAAAGGACTGGTGAGGGAAAGTCTTAGTCCATGTGTTGTTATGATAGTATTGAGTCCAAAGAAGGATGGAGGCTGGAGGATGTGTACAGACTCCAGAGAGATAAACAAAATCACCACCAGGTACAGATTTCCATTGTCGAGAATGGATGATCTAATGGATTGCCTGAGTGGGGCAAATTATTTTTCGAAAATTGATTTGAAGAGTAGATATCATCAGATTCGCATGAGAGAGGGAGATGAATGGAAGATAGCATTCAAGACAAATGAAGGTTTGTACGAATGGCTGGTCATGCCATTTGGGTTGAAGAACACGCCGAGCACATTCATGAGACTGATGAATGAAGTCTTGAAGGAGTTCATCGGAAAATTTGTGGTCATATATCTGGATGATATATTGATTTTCAGCAAGACCAAGGCTGAACATTTGAGAAATTTGACCATTGTGATGAGAAGACTGCAGCAGGAGAAGCTGTTGGTCAACATGAAGAAGTGTTCCTTCATGAAGACATAACTCATTTACTTGGGGTTTGTTATTTCATCCAATGAGTTGAAAATGGATCCAGAAAAAGTGGAAGTGATCAAGAATTGGCCATCACCGAGAAATGTTTTCGAGGTGAGGAGTTTCCATGGACTGGCTAGTTTCTACAGAAAATTCATTAGGAATTTCAGTGGAATTAGTGCAACAATGATGGACACAGTGAAGAAGCGGCATAAAACTTTTCACTGGACAACAGAGGCTGAGAAGAGCTTCAATCTGTTGAAGTGGAAGATCACAGAGCAACCAATTCTGGTGTTGCCTGATTTCCAAAAGACATTTCAAGTGAAATGTGATGCAAGTGGGTATGCTGTTGGAGGGGTCTTGAGTCAGGATGACAGACCAGTTGCATATTTCAGTGAAAAGCTGGATTAAGCAAAGATGAAATACTCCATGTATGATAAAGAGTTTTATACCATCGTACATGCATTAAAGAAGTGGAGGCATTACTTGATACCCAAAGAATTTGTATTGTACAACGATAATCATGCATTGCAGTTTGTAAGTCAACAAGAGAAGTTGAACCAGAAGCATGCGAAATGGGTAGAGTACATGCAAAATTTTACATTTGTAATTAATCACATTTCAGGGACTGCTAACAAAGTGGCCGATTCTTTGAGCAGGAAATGTTTGTTGCTGCAGGAATTCAGAGTCAAAATGTTGGGTTTTGAAAATCTGAAAGATATGTATGCAGGTGATGCAGATTTCGGAGAAGCGTACGAAGCAGCTGAGAATCTAGTTCATCGGAGTCCTTGGATAGACTACATGATCCAGGATGGATTGTTGTTTAGAAGCAATCAACTGTGCATTCCGAATTGCTCCATGAGGGAGAATTTGGTGAAGGAAAAGCACAGTGGAGGATTAGCAGGTCATTTTGGACATGACAAAACATTCGCAAAACTGAGCGAATCGTATTTTTGGCTGGGCATGTGAACCGATGTCAAAATATTTGTTGACAGATGCAGGATTTGTCAACATTCAAAAGGGAGAAAACAAAATGTAGGGTTTTATCAGTCGTTGCCCATACCCGAGAGGCCATGGGAGGCAATCAACATGGATTTTGTTCTGGGATTTCCGAGGACGCAGAGAGGAGTTGATTCCATCTTTGTGGTGGTGGACAGGTTTTCGAAGATGGCACATTTTATTCTGTGTCAGAAGACCAGCGATGCAACCCACATCGCAATTTTTTTTTTCAGAGAAATCGTCAGACTGCATGGATTGCCGAGAAGCATAGTCTCGGATCGAAATACCAAATTCATAGGTCATTTTTGGAGGATGCTATGGAAAAAGATGGGAACTAATTTGTCTTTTAGCTCAGCATACCATCCGCAGACGGATGGGCAGACAGAGGTGGTCAACAAAAGTCTGGGGGATCTATTGAGAATCTTGGTAACATAACACCACAGCAGTTGGGACCAGATATTGCCACAGACAGAGTTTGTGTACAACGATTCGGTGAATCGGAGTACAGGTAAAAGTCCATTCTAGATTTTGTATGGGACACAACCAAGAGGAGTTTCTGAACTCAGGGTCAGGACAGGCCATGACTAGCAGTGCGAGCGCTGAAGAGTTTGCTGAAGCGATGAGGGAACTTCATAGTCAGGACAGGCCATGACTAGCAGTGCGAGCGCTGAAGAGTTCGCTGAAGCGATGAGGGAACTTCATAGTCAAGTGAAGCAACGACTGATGGATTCAAACCAGGAATATAAGCGTAGAGCTGATCAACGGAGAAGACAACTTCAATTTGAAGTTGGTGACATGGTTCTGGCACACTTGAGGAAAGAAAGATTCCCAAGGGGGACATATAATAAACTCAAGATGAAAAAGATTGGGCCATGAAATTTGGAGAAAACGCTTATGAGATTGAGTTGCCAGAGGGCATCGGGATATCTCCGATATTCAATATTTCAGATTTATACCCATACAAGGCTGGAGGAGCAAAAACTGGAACTGAGGGACCAGTGATTCAGTGGCAGAAACAATTACTAGTAGAAAAAAAGCCACATATGGAGTGTATACTGGACAAGTGAGTGGGAAGGAAAACCAGGCGGAAGCAGTACTTCGAGTACCTGGTGAAATGGAAGAATCACCCAGCGGAGGACGCCAGCTGGGAGACTGAAGCAATTATCCAAAAGCATGGACAGACCATGCATGAGCTCATAGACAGGAGCCCATGAAAATTTTTGAGCCGAGAAGTATGATGTAGGAGCATCCACAACACATCAAGCGAGCCAGCGAGTGGAGCAAGAAAGACAGCTGGACAACGCCTACAAATTTTGAAATGCTTTGGAAGTTGTTGCGCCGCTCTTTATTGAAGTCATTTATAAAGAAGCGCACTTGTATTGTAGAGGGGACCTTGAGCCTTTAAGCTCTCGTCCTTAGTAGATAGGAAGGCATTTATTAGATTTAATGCTGTTAGATAGGAATTAATTGTAGATTTGATAGTTGTAGAATTCGAGAGGGTGAACGGAATATAGGTACCCTCCTTTGTACATTGAAGGAGGATCAAGCATTCAGAAGAGAAGAGCAGAGCATAGAACTTGTGTAGAACACCCATGTACAATTTGAATTAATAGAAGAGAGTCTGGGATTCAATTTCATGGTTTGTGTTGGTTCCTCTTTGTTGATATTGTGCTCATGAATGTTTACTTTCTTTGTATGCATTTTCTTTTGAATATGCTGTGCATGTGATTCCAGAGGTTTAACTGGAGTCTAAGAGAGAAGAGGCTGAGTTTCAATTGTTTCTCTATTTGAGCAGGGATATTCCTGCATAGAGTACAATCGAATTCATTCGCATAGAGTGCGTTGATGAGGCTCAACAGTTAAGCTCTTATTCTCGTTCACCCAGGAATTGGTTTGGGTTGGCCGAGATGTGCAAGGCGTGCATAGGCTATAATTAGTCTCAGTTGTGAACCTGAGCAGGAAGCTAAGGACTGATGTTGCAAGGAGTGCACATAGTCTGGAAGAGTTCAACGCTTCGAGAGCTATTGAAGGTCGAGCACACAAAAGTGTGTATAAAGTCTCTAAAGGAGCCAAAGTCGACAAGATCAGGAGGGATAGTTCCGTCGCGAGGTCATGGGAACAGACCTAGAAAAAAGGTTTGAACAGAATGGAGCGTTGGAGTAGAGGAAATCCCCAAGGAGGAGGATCGACGGCCAGGATTCACAGAGGAGAATCGCAAAATCCTGCCGACCATCAGATTTAGGAGAAGCTGCGAGGGATTTAACTCGTAGGCGCAGGAAGAGCCGAAGCCCATCGGGATTTGACATTCGGATTTTGGGGAGGTGAGAGTTTCATACTCGTTGAAATCATGAATCGCGATTTCCCGAAGTCGTTGGAGCCGTTGATCTCAGCGTGGACATGTGGCATGAGATCCCGAAGGGTCGGGATTCGGCACTTCGGGACTTTTGGTGTCGAAGGGATCGTAGTAGATTCACGAAACCCCGAATTGCAAAGGGTCCCACGGTGATAGTGGGGGTATTTGACAGGTGGCATCGCGATTCGGAGTTCGGGACTTGGAAGGTCCTGTGAAACGGGACTATGGAAATCGCGAATTCCCGATCGACGATTGCCCGAGTTCCACAGGTTTGTGGGGTCCAGGAATCATCAACGAGGACATGTGGCATCGTATCAGAGAATCGACACATCGGGTCTTGGGGGGTTGAGAGACAAGAAACCCGTGACCATAAGACTCGCGAATTCGCGAAGTCCGATTTCTCAATTGTGAAGGGAGGTCAGTGCAGAGTACCCTGTGGGTGACGAAAGGTCCCGATACGGGATATGAGGGGCATTGTAGCTCCTTGGGCCTGAGTCGAAGAAGGTCCTGGTGAGAGCGGTTGGACTGTGAGGGTTCGACTTTGCACCAGAGATTGAACTGTTAGTGCATAGGAATGCGCCTACAAAATTTGCGAGCAATAGACCTTCCAAAGATCTCGGCACTTGAACTTTCAGGGAACAAGTTGGTTTTCTATGCTTGGTGGTAGATGTTTTAATTGTCTTGGAAAATGCAGGTTTCTCCCAAAATCATGGACTTTGGCACGATTTCCATAATTTCCACTATTATGTGTTGAAGAATAATGAGATCAGTGCATGGAAACTATGTATGTGATTTTTATGACTGCGGAATGGGAATATGCAAAGACTTATCAGTTTATCCATTCTTTAGGTGTGAGTGCAAACATGGATGGAGGAAACCACATGCAGATAATAAGGCACTCTCATATCTTCCCTATGTTATACCCAATTGTAAGATTAATTCCAATTTTCTGTCAGTTTTATAGATCCTATTTCTATTTTTAAATAGATTTTGGCTTGACAAGTTCTGTAATTTTTTCATGATTCTACAAGTTCTTTGTGTGTGAAGGCACATTAAATAGCGCTTGCAGTGACACCTTATATCCTTCAGAAACTTTGTAATTACACTGTGGTAACTTAATCTATTCAGAACAATTCAGCCGTAAGTAATTTCACCATAACCATCTAGCTAGATGTCTATAATTTCTAATTTCTAAATTTTATTTCTGGGCTTTGAAAGCCTAAAGCTGTAGGTCATTTTTGAGATATCCATACATCATTTTGGTATTGATTGGTTTCAGAATGTGAGTGGGATGTATGTGGCATGGGAACATGTGTGAAAAATCCTCATGGCATTCATACTTGCCTCTGCCACCAAGGCTACCAAAATCTCATGAATTCGACGATAGGTTATTGTGTTACAAAATGTAATTTACTCTTCCCCTAAACTCAATTTAGATTTATTGTGTATGAGTTTTTTTCTATGTGAGTTTTCTAGATTGGACATTTCAAAACTCACACAACCAAACTAGAAAATACACTCACTATTATGACAAACTCACACAGTTAATCTAGAAAATACACTCACTATTCTGACTAAATAACTGTGAAAATATGAAGAAATTAAACTTTTTTTAATTGATTGATTACGGTTAATTAAATTTACAGAAATTTAAAGAAATTTATCTGTAGCTCCAAGACCCGTCTGCAGCTCCAAGACCCACTTGCAGCTCCAAAACTTTGATCGCCCACATCCGACCAATCGTGCCAATACTCACACTAACACAACCACACCAACACTCACACTAACACTATCAACTATCACCAACACTCACTCTAACACTATCAACTATCTCCAAGAACTCAGAAAAACCGTAATAGTCGTGATGTGTAGGTAATATATAAACCTATTTTCGGCCGAAAGGTCCTTTCGGCCAAAAGGTTCTTTCGGCCAAAATGATATTTCAGCCGAAACATTCTTTCGACCGAAAGAACTTTTCAGTCGGAACATCTTTCAGTCGAAAATATGTTACTATATGAAAAAAAATCGTTTGGCTAAAATTGTACATGAAAATCGAGGGCATCGTCACGGTACCATTTGATTTGACATTCAAAGGTTCGTCCAAAACATATTTTGGCCGAAAAAATAGAACTTTCAGGCGAAAAAAAATATTAGTTTGGCCGAAAAAATGTCTTTCAGAATTTTGGAGATATGATTCTCACGAAAGTGTTACCCACCTTCATGAATTTACCCTAATGTCTTTGAGCCTTGTTGTTGGCTAGCCTTGTGCCCTAAAGATTCTAGGTTTTACCCTGAGAAATACTAGGGGGTTTTCCCCGGGCTTTGTAACCTAGAAAAAAATATTCTTGTGCCCTAAAGATTATAGAGTTTACCCTGGGAAATACTTAGGGGTTTTCCTCGAGCTTTGTAACCTAGAAAAAAAGATTCTCAATGCAAAATTTTATGTTTTTGACTTCAATTTGAATAGAATTTTGGATGCTTCAGTGTCTAAGTAAAGCATCGACTTCGGTTGGATAATTATGGGCATTGGTACATTGATTCTGTTTTGCTACAACTTCTATGATTTGGGTAACGATATGGTACCCTAGTAACTTCATCCTTCTTAGTCTTAGATTTGATATTCTCATGATTTACTTGTGTCATATTGTTGATCTTTGATATTTTTGTATTCATTAGTGTGTCAATATCCTTTTCTTGATACACAACTTCATCAATGGTGACTAATTGACCTTCCATTGCAATTAAATTTGTAGATGTCACTTTCTCGTTGAATTACTTCTTGAGCTCAATTTATGGATGCTCTTTGTCTGATAAAATTTCGTTAGTGGCTAAATTTGATTTTTCTACTTTAATTGAGTATGTGGGGGCTTCCTTATCCATGATATTGAATTTAACCTCAGAGAAATTCCTCATTTCAACCAAATCAATTAAGGTTTCTTTGTTGAACATGAAATGATTGTCCTTAAGTTTTATTTTTTTAACTTCAAGTAAGATTTGATTATGACTTTTTGAATAGACAATTTCATCATTTTTTATGTGTAAAGATCTTGTAAATTTGATTATGACTTTTTGAATAGACAATTTCATCATTTTTATGTGTAAAGAGCCTGTAAATTTTTTGTTGTGACTTTTGTTATTTTTCTATTATACTTTTTAATTCATGTTTTGTTGATAAAGATATTATTTTTGATTTTCCAACTATAATTCAAATACTTTACAATCTTTATTGATTTTTCTTGCTTGTTCATATTAACTTCTTATAATTCGCATACTCCATATAGACATTGTGTTTCCCAAATTATCAACATCATAATTGTTATATACCCTTTGAACTTAAATCTTAAAATGATTTGAAATCTTTATGTGAAAAAAAAAATATTATTTATTTACCTTTAATATTTTCATTAGTGCATTTTTAACAATACCCTACCCCTACCCTGCCCCTATATCCACCATTGAGTTTAAAATAATAATATATTAAAACTAAAAACAACATGTTCGACCCTTCACTACGGCTTTTGTTTAATATTGCTATATAACCCTTCATTGTGCGTTTTATTTATTATAGCCTGAGTGGGCCTAATGGTTAAGAACATGTGTTTCCTCTTAAGAGGTCACAAGTTCAAATCCAGAGGGGGGTAGGGTATGTATACCTCCGTAGACTTTGCCAGTCAAATCATTGGGCGGAGGGGGGTCCCTTGTCCCACAAACAAGGGGATCTCATACACCAATTTGGTGTGGCTTGGTTGTGACCTTAAAAATAGATTATTATTATTATAACTATATTTATTTTCCTTCTTCATGCTATACTACAAGTCATAGATCATTAGTTTATGTATGAATAATGTAGGATAAAGATTTGAATGGAGAAGAGGAACATATATGGAGGAGGAACTTATCATGGAGAACATAAACATATGATAAAGCTTTGCATGTATATAGTGGAGCTTCTTAGACTCATCGCATGTTATCTACATTGAAATGATAATATTTAGAGAGTGAAAATAAATACCAAGAAAATAAAATTCTAATAATTAATTTTATTTCCATGTTAGGATTGAGTTTTCAATGAAGTTGTTTTGAGTGTATCATTTCAACAATAAGAATAGTTTATTAAATCCCTATTTATAAAAAATTATGTGTTTGGTCAAGGTTCACCATTTGGATTTCTTCATGAATGAACGATTGCTTCCTGAGCTGGTGCAGGTTCACCACTTGGATTTCTTTATGAATAAATGATTGCTTCCTAAGCTATCCCCCAATGGAATTTTCATATTCTTATGAAACATCTCAATCTTTAATGGATATAGACTAGTATTACAATTGAGCCCTAAAATATAATTTATTATTCACTTTACTCATCGAAAGTGGATATCCTCATCAATCATCAACTTGGATCCATCCAATGGTCTATCTAATTCTCATGATTCTTTAATAACAATTTGTTTTATTAACTTATTAATAATCAAGTTATTATGTGCTAGGTCCTTATATAGTTGTACCTATTGAGCATAGATACCAATTTAGGATCTATGTATCCTATATGGATCAATTCCTCCATGTTTTATATCCTTATTTCACATGTACACTATCCTTTACTTTGAGTTTCTGAAGTTAAATGAGGCACTTGACAAGAAGCTTAATACTAATATCAATGCCTTCACATTAAAATATGTCAAATTCCTAACCTATAATGAGGATGTTAATTATTCCCTGACAGTTTAACAAATAGTACATTCCATTCATTTCACAACTTCCCTCATAGATCAATTTATGTCATTTAGTAATTGATACTTTGTTGTTGTTGTTGAGCCTTATGTCCCAAGGATGTATCACATGCTTTCACCAAAGCAAGCACTTGCGAGTCCAATCACAAGTTCATCAAAATATAGAAGTTATGTATGTGTATTTGTATTCATTAAATGTTATTTTAATTTATTCCAAACTACAAGAGAC
>JZKD02S1673254.1:170215-181926 GCA_000966675.3 Picea glauca
GAGGGTGACCCCCCAACTTTGTTTTAGGTTGTAATACCACAAAGTCAGCTGGATAATTCCAGGATTCAACTGAGATGATTAGGTATTCAATGACTCCTTCCGGTTTGATTGTAGAACGATCAGCTAATTCTAGAATGGTTGGGGTATCTCTGATTTCATTCTTCATTTGTAACAGTTGTGAGGTTTCAAGAGTCATAATATTGATAGCAGTGCCTAAGTCTACCAGAAATCGAGGAATTATTGTTTTTCCAATTTGCACTGAGACGGTAGGATGTCCAAGATCACCATATTTAACCGGGGCAACTTTACCCGACATTAATGCAGACAAATCACCCATGACATGAACTGTGAGGGGATATTTAGTTTTCCTACCGGGTTTCTTAACACAAATGTCTCACATAGTTCTGGCATAAATTGGTACGTCTCTTAGTGCTTGTAATAGTAGAATTTTGACATAAATATTTTGTAATTCCCCTAGAATATTGAAAGCAGGTGGCTCAGGCATTTTAGTCAAAGCTAAACGCTCAGGGAATGGTGGTTTTGTTGTTTCAGGAATAGTGTTGGAGGATGATTGTACCTCTTCAGGTACATCGTGCTTTTTTATTTCTTCTTTATTGGAATCATAAGAGGTAACATCATCAATGATAGGTTCTACTATTTTCTCAGATCATAAATGAATATCATTGCATTGCGCAGGGAAAAGAGAAAGTATAGGCTAGTTTTGAATATTAATGCACTACACAGCCTTATTATTGTGGTTAGGGTTAGGTTGTACAGGTAGTTTGGGCCTCATCATTTGATTGTTTGGTGGAGTACCTGATGGTGAAGAGAGTGGTTGCAGAAATTGTGATTGAAGTTGAGGTAATTGATTTGGGAATGGGGGTTGTTGACCTCTCCAATTTGGATTCCATTGGTTAAGGTAAGGTTGTTGTTGTGGAGGCCAAGGAGTCCACATTGCTAGGTCTACAAAGGGAGGGTTATTTTGTTGCATGGGTGGGTAATTCATTTGATTGAGGGGTGGGTATTGCATTTGATTAAAGGGAGGGTAATTTTCTTGATCAAAAGAAGGATAGTTATTCCAATGATTAGAAGATGTAAATGGCATATTAGGATTCATACCTTGTCCCCGCGGCTGCCATTGACTTCTCTGTGTCAACAGATAGACAGCTTCAACTTCTTCATCAGTTGGTTGTAATGCTGCCTTGATTCCTGGTAAAGAAGGGCATTGTTAAGTTTCATGATCCTTATCACAAATGGTGCAGATTGGCTTTTTGTCCAATGGGAATTCCCTTCGTGGGTGCTTATCTCTGCATTTGGAACAAAAGATGGGCAGAGCTGCTTCTGCTTCGGCTTGTTTCTTTTGAATTTGCAAGGTATCAATTTGTGAAGCAAAAGAGCTTAACATTTCAGTTTTAAAACCCTCAAGTAAATTACCTATTTTGGCTCTTGTTGCTCCTCCACTGGCTGATTTTTGAACTCTTGAAAATGTGGTATCCCTGTTGTTTGATCTATTCCTTGCAGCTCCTCTTGAACATCTTTTACATAGCTTAACAATTTCATCATATGATTCTTTAGATATGTCCCCTTTTCCAAGCATATTCAACATATCTAGACAATCATCTCTTACTCCTTTTAGTAATATTTTTTTAAGAATATCTTTACTTACATCAGGGTGATTGGATCTTTGTAGATTATACTGTAGCCTTTCCACAAAGTCCTCCAAATTTTCATCCTCTTTCTGTATCATCTTGAATAGTTCCTCTTTTTTTTCTCTTGTTCAGCAATAGTCTTGGTATTTGTGCAGGAATTTCTGTTTCATCTGATCCCATGTTGTGATTACATGACCTCCAAGACTCATGAACCATCTTAATGCATTTCCTTTTAATGTTTTTGGAAATAGATTTAATTTTTTAGCATTGGAAATGTAATCATAACTTCTGCATAATATGTCAAACTCGAAAAGGAATTCATTAGGATCCTTTGAAGATAAACCATGAAAGTTAGGTAAATATGAGAGTGGAATATTCTTCATGGGAGCTACTCCTCTAGGAAGATCACCAATAGGAAATCATAAGGTAGAAAAAGAGTTTTCATCATTTACCTCTCCTTCAAGACCTGCTTGTTCTTCATGGTGCAGTTCTTCATTATACTCATCCATGGTTTCTTCTGTTTGTTCCCCTGCTGCACTTGCTTGATCCTCAATGTTTTCTACTGGCTTCTCAACTGTCTCGGGGCTCCAAATTTATTTCCCCGTTTCAAAGTTTGCTTGAAAGGAAGGTTGAGATTTTGGTTTTCAAGATCTTGGTCACTGAGGAGCAACAGATTCAGATTTTGATATAATATCGTCAATAAAATTCTTTCTTCCTCCCCTTCCTCTACCCCTACCACCTGTAGGGTCAGTTTCTTTGGTTTCTCCACGTCCTCTCATGCAATCTGTATATCTGAAAGAACATAAGTTCTTTTGAAATCTATAATTGCCTTCCCCGACAACAGAGCCAAAATGTTGGTCACTGTAATTGCTTATTAACTAAACAATCAAGTGTTACATAAATTGTTAACCCAGGGAAGTCTGTTTATTTCAAAGGCAATCACACACTGTATATGCTCAATCTCAAAAGAAATCTATAGTTGTATTAAAAGTACACTAATCACACCTTGCCTTGAATAGACTGAAGTTCTACTTTGAATTACAGAAAAACAATCTATCTATTGCAGAGTTTGAGATTTAAGGAAAATAATTATCAGAAGAATCCTGGATTACATTAAGAAAAAACAACCTAGGAAAAGAAATCTTTCGATATACTGCAAGGAAGACCAACTATTCTGTAATAGAGAACATGACCCTATTCCCCAAAGTAGGAATCTTCAGCACCTGTCTCTGACTATCACACTTTCATGAACTCATTACCAATCAAAATGATTGACAAGTACTGAAGGCTAACTATTTTGTAACAGAGAACATGACCCTATTCCCCAAGCAGGAATCTTTAGCACCTGTCTCTGATTATCACACTTTCATAAATTCATCAAGCAGAATTACCAATCAAAATGATTAACAATTACCTAGGAATGAATTGTATGAAAACAATGTAACAATCAGTAAAGCAGAGTTTCAACAAAACAAAGTTTAGTAAAGTAGAGTTTTAGCAAAACAGAGTTTAAACAAGGCGTGAACAAACATAATACTAACACACTACAGAACTAATGGGTGAATTTTGTGAAGAAGGTGGGCCCTCTCCTTCTCACAAGATTCCCCAGAAATGAAAGGAACTAAGAAGAAATGCTCAGAATAATCTTTTATTCATCTGTCAATTGTATCATGTTACAATATCCAAAGTGAACACACCCTTCTCTATAATTCCTTTCTAGCCAAAGAAATCCTCCCGTATAATGATGATTTCCCCTTATTTAAAGAGGAGAATCCTCTTTATACAATTGATCATAAAATTACATGTGTACATACGAATCCTATTCTTAGTTAGATCTAATCTTCTATGTTGTAATAGGATATTCTGATCTCCTGTAGAAAAATGTTGTTACAATAGTTGGAATGGTGCTGGGTTGAGGTGTAGCTGTTGCGGCCGGTGTAATAGCTTCTTTATTTATCTTCTTGTTACTGTTGTTGTATATTGTTTCAGCATCGCAAATCACAGACTATTTCAGCAACGGGATTTGCGTTTTGTTTGATTGTTTCAGCAATGTGGTTTCAAGCAACAGTGATGGTTGGTGTTGGCTTAAGGTACGACTATTGCGGCCAGTGTAACAACTCCTTCTTGTTATTGCTGTGTGAATTGTTGTTCCAGCCTCACAAATCACAGACTGTTTCAGCAACGGGATTTGCGTGTTGTTGATTGTTTCAACAACAGGTCTTCAAGCAACAACAATAATATGCAGTTCAAACTGTTTTAACAACTATATGTTTCTGATCGATGGCTAAGTATGAGAGTAATGTAAAATTACATGTAAAACAAATTAAACATATAGCAAAGAGAAGAAACGTTATATACCTTTGGAAAGATAGGTTAAGGTGATAATGTAGGCTTAAATGTGAGTGGGAAAAGGATGTAATGATAACAAAAAGTATGAAAAAAAAGGTACATTATAGGGTCCTAACAAGTTGCAGCTGGAAAACAAAGGAAGTTGGTGCTTCCAATGAATGTAATTCTTCAAGACATATAAGAAAAAGCATTCTGTGGTTTTCTCCCGATTTGGATTTCCACGTAAAACACTGGTGTACTGTGTATGTGTGTGTTTGTTCATTTTTTCATTGTTTATTTACTCTGTAGTTATTGGATGATAATGCTTCATTGATATAACACTTGGATTATATGGTTAAAATGGATTAAATTGCTCTATTACTGATTCACCCCCCTCTCAGTGATCCAACAATGTCTTTCCTTCTTTTCTCATTGTCTTCTCCTTTGCATCCTCCAATATATCCTTCCACTCAATCTCAGGAATCATCGGAAGATTATCATACCTAGGGTTTGTTTGCAAATGAACCCTATATTGGTCCCTCACATATTTCAAATATGTATCATCCAATGAGGTGACTCCAATTTTGTTGAAGGAATCACCAAGTAGGCCAACCAAGTGGTCAATAAGTTCCTTCTTCAAACTGGGATTCTGAGAATTCCACCATTTGCATATGGTGGGCCCAAAAATATTTAAGGCATTGTCATTCATATGCTTAAAAAAGGTGTTGTTTTTTGCAGAACAATATGATCATTAATTTAAAATATTTGTAGAGAAGTATGTTTCAATTAGATAATAGGAAATAATTAATACGTTTAATAAATACTTGAGATTTTTTGTATCTTGATCGAAACAATGTTCCCATCCACCAAAAATGTAAGTGGCAATTTTCCGTTGCTGGTAACACGTAGCGATCCAGAAAAGCAATTTGTAGAATCATTTATTGTCACATCTCTATAATCAACTACTTGGTTTGGCATGCACTACGTTGAGGATGTGTTATGAGCCCCATAAGGTTCATTCATCTCATTCACATGGTTGTCATCCACAGGAAGAGAGCCAAAAATCCTCGTAGGTATATGGCTTGTGGTAGGATGTTGTGGTGTTTGAGCATCGTTGCTACCAACACCATCCTCAGGAACATGCTGCTAGAGTTTTCTAAATAATTTCTATAAAAATAAAACATATTTTATTCAGATCATACAAAAGTAGAAAAAAAAAAATCATAAATGAACATATGTGATAAATAACCTTTTTAAAAGATGACACTTATTGCAGGTCATTTTATTTCCTCCATCAAAACTCTACATCTTTGTGTGGTATTCTCCGTTGGTTCATGCGTAAACAATTCAGTAAGTTCAATGTTTTTTTTTTCTCATATTCTTTTTAATTGTCTCAACCAAGTTCAATTCAAACATGTTGTCATCGTTGTCGACATTGTCAAGTATATCAGGTGTCGACAACTACATATTTCAACAAAAAAAACAAGTTAATTCAATTATAAAAACAATAATAAAATTCACTTTAAATGGATATCTATATCTTTAGTCATTTACCTACTCTGAGGCCGGTGCATTTCCATGATCACCTTGCCACAATATAAGAAGCATTACACGTTAAAATGTTACCTTATAATATGAGAAGCATGATATATTAAAATGAATGTTAAAGATAAAAAAAATAAGAATCATTAAATAGAGGTTGGTTGAAGTTATGGTGTCAAAAATTTTAAAATGTTTAAAAATGCAACTTTTATCACTCGATTTGGAGGTCATATAATTTGGAGGTCATGTAAATGCAATAAAATGTATGAAGGGAAAAATGTTTAAAAATGCAAGAAAACAAGGCATGATGAAAATGCACGCCTATCTCTTAACACACCTAAAATTTGATAGATTCAAGTTTCTGAGGGTGTCTTATATTATTTTACACATGTCTACATATTTAGTGTTGTGTTTTCAAACATAAAAGTGGTTGTTGTTAAAATATTGATGTGTTTGTTTTACCATAGACAATATCACAATATTGTCACCCAACCATAGGCATACAACCACCCCCGAGCACCTTTAACCTTTGACATAATTATTTTGGAAATTCATACTAGAACTAACAGATAAACCGTTGTTGCTAACTGCAACAACAACTCAATACAAGTAGAGCATTCATTCTCCAAGGGTTGCGCACAAGCGAAAAATTCTCCATATCCACATAACAAGTACCATACACAGTTGCAGCAGCTGCAAATGCACTATTCTCTCAAACTTGAACCATAATTATCTAGTACATCACCAAGAATATCACATGATAGCTCTAGAGAGAGACCAAGACCAAAATATGACCATACGCCCTTATTCTTCGTTGCAGTTGTAATTGTAGTTCTCCATAAGAATTTTCTCTATAACTGGGTGCACAAATGAGATAAAACGTACTCTATTTGTACTAATATGTCTAATGACTTTTTTGGCTGGGTCGACCTAACTTTCTGGTAATTATATTTTATGTTTATCTTTTCTTGTGGAGCCGACTTGTCTTTATTGAAGATAATATTCTAATATTATTTATTTTTCTAGGCCAACTTGTCTTCTAGGGTTTTCACACATCTGTTTAGGGTTTCCTTTGCTTCTAGAATATTCCATTCCAGTCAAAGGTTACACGTGGAGGTTAATACCTCCCGCAGCTACGCTATTTTGGTTACCATGTTTTTCATCTTCCTCTCACTGGCATAGGATTGCAAGACCCCTATATACAACATATCACTTGTTTGTTGGTGCAATTCAATCATATCCATAGGGTGGATATCCCAAAGATTTAATCTCATTTGAGTGGATTTCTAATCTACAAGAAAAAGAGGCTTAAGTACCTTTGAATCCAATATAGCCAAATTGAATATACCCTACTGGTAATCTACACAAGATAGTTATTTTTTTTAGCTATGTTTTCTACCCAAACCCGAGGATACATTTCCTTTTAACCCCTTGTTTTTTTCTCTTTATATAAAAATACTATAAAAAGAGCATAGGTTCCTTCAGTTGTAGAAGTCTAAGAAACTTCAGGTGTTGACAATAGAGTTGAACTAAGATGCTCAATAGTGATAGTAGGTCCCTTTGAGGTTGAACTAGCTTCACTTGATCCTTGTCTGATTTGAAATATTCCCTTCCCTTCTAATTTAAACTCAGCTAAGAACCCCTCTAAGTCTAATTCTTCATCACATTTAGTCATTTTTCTTAGTTTCTCACTCAACTAATCATCTGATATGAAAATAGAAGGCTGACTTGTTATGCTATGCAAGCACCCGCTACTTCATTAAAATAAACTTTACAGGACCTTGCTTCATGTGTTAAAATATGCCAGATAAATTATGTGCTAAGTTTTATGCTTCTTCCTTTAAATGTTTATCTGTGAGAAATTGTTCTTTTAAATGGTTAAATATGTGCTTTAAATGAAAACACAGCAACATAACTTGCAGCAAATAAACCATCAAACTCAGAACAATCACAACATGATAAAGGAGTTCACCCCCCTTCGGGCTACATCTCCTTGAGCCTTCATAATGGACTTGGATCTCTGGGATTAATTAGTCAAAAGTTATTTTACAAGATGCTACTCAACTCCAATGGAAAAACAGACTGTACCATTGATATCCAAACACATAAAAACCCCAAAAATGACTAATAGAACTCTGAAAATGGATCATGGCTCATCCGGGCATGACTTCTTCTACATGTGGCCATAAGCTTCCCTGAGCTTTTCTTTGGAAAAAACACCTATAAAAGTCCTCAGCAGCCTCTGAAACCTGTCCCAATTTGTTCAGAGCATATCAATTAGCCAAAAATGATTATTCAATCACAGAAAACAAACATAGGCTCACCAAACCATGTCCTCGATCAACGAGGGCTTCAAGCTCCCTAGAGCTTGCTGAAACTTCAATGGTGAAAAAATTGCAGAAGAAGTCTTCAAATGGCCTTGAAAATAGCACCAATGGATCCAGCACGTCCAAAAACCCCTAGCTGGGATTTTACGACACCTCAATCGGCCAAACGATGAAGAAGTTAGGCCTCCTCCATTTTCCTCCTTCAAGCTTGCTGGAACTGGTTCGCCAAAACGCACCTCTGTGTGCATGAACCAAGAACATGCTCCAAAATACGCGTTAAAACCTGGCACCGAGCGGTTTCGAAAAATGGTCCAAACTGTAGGACAGTTAGGGCGCCTCCAGCCCCTAACCGCCTAGCACTCGGGCATATGGTCACCATGTGACCTCGCGCTATAAATAAAAGGGCTTAACCGTTATAAAACCATGTAACTACTTCCACGCTCCAACGGTTACAACCGCACACATTACGGTCACATACTTTGAAATAAAAACCGTGGGATATGTAAAATGAACCCTGCGCCAACCACCACGCATATAACATGGTTACATGTGTTGTATAATAGGACCATGGGTTATATATAAACCCGTGCGCATTTATATTGTAATACAATGTTATATGGTAAAGTAAAATATCCGCGGGCCATTTAACAAGGTTATGGTCATATATAAAGGCGTGTGACCAGGGATGGGGCTAAGCCCCAGCCCAGACGCACCCCATATAACATTTCAAAGAAATTTAAATATAATAAAACACATAAACCTTATAAGAACCACCGTATGGCGTGTTGGCAATGTGTAGTTTACAAAGGATTTGGTAAAGGGGGAGGTCCGGGGGTTGAACCCCACGGCCTCCACAAATTTTTAATAAACAAACCATTAGCCATTACCGGGGTGCCACGTGTCAGCCCATGATTGGGCCACGTGGCACCCAATCATTTGACCAAATAATTGCCACGTGTCGCAATATAACTCGCCCAACCATCATCCAATCAAAAACTGCCACGTCAGCATCGACACATCATCATACAGATAGTACGACTCTGCCATGTCACCATATGGACTATACGGCCCCGCCACGTCACCACTGTACGGACAGGTACAATCAGCATCAAATTTTTGCCTGTTTGGCTCGACGAACAGATCGTGATATCTTCTCCATACGGACTCCATTTGAGAAAGTAAATATACCACCGTAATCAGGAAGACGAGACGGACACAATGGCACCATTTTCATCGCATTCCGAGCACTTTGAAATTTGAGAAAATTTTGATCCCTGATCCAGATTTTGATCACACCTTCCCACTGAAAGGCTTTTGGACCCACAAAATCTTATCCGTCTGATTTCAAGTTATATCAAAACCTTTTTGACAATCACCTGAATACGTTGACATGCCCTGCACTGCAACTGGCTATGTCCTTCAACCATTGCTCTCTTGCTGCTATTGACCCACTGCTCTCTCTGTGCTTGGAAGACTGCCAACCTTCCCACTGAGAATCAAGTCCCTCTTCGAACTTTTTGATGTCAACATAATCAGCTCTCCAATGGCTGCAAAAACTTCCTGCGACATCTTGTCACAAGCCAAGAAAACCATCAATCTTGAAAACAAATCATACAAGATTGAAAAATGATGCTAAGGAAATCTTTTGTTCTTCAAACAAACTGTCGCATCTTGTACTACATCAAAGTACATGGCGTTTTCCTGCATCATGGTGTACTCAAAATCAACTTTCAAGTCAATAAACACCATTGACTAAACATAAGTCGAACAACACGATCGACACAACATAGTCGTCAGAAAATCATCAACACCAGTCGAGACTCATTGAAACATCAACCTTCCCAAACTGACAAGTCGACAATCATGATACATAATCATGTAGCAATCATGAAACACTCGTGATGAACCATCACCAGGTTCACTGCTTACACATACATAAAAACAAATGCATGTTCATGACTCTTCAACTCTCCTTCCAGTACAAACATAAGTACAACCCCAAAACATATGGGTACTTAAGAGTTGAATACAAAAAAATATCATGCTTCCCATAAATGCACACATAACGCTGAAAAGTGCATTTACAATCAGAAAAATGCAAGCCTCACTTGCTCAATAAATCCAACCATTTCTTACCAAGCCAACTCAACGGTGACTTTTTCTGCTGGACATCGTCCTCTAGTGAATCATCTTGACTCACATCGATGATGGAATCTCCTTTTCCATTCTTTCCAATCTCCTTATCCAACTGCTTCTTGTGTTGTGGATGAGTAGTTGGATGCAACGTCCAACATTGGTCAATGAGATGACCCCGCTTCTGACAATGAGTGCAAATATTTTGCATCCTTCTTTCACGCTGTCTTTGCTTAGAAAGTTTCCTGAAAGCGGCCAATCTTTTCCAAAACTTTGAAACATGATGGTTATACAAACCACAATATGTACAAGGATTCTTTCTTCCAAATTTATCATTCTTAACATAATCAAATGCAACTGAATGATAAGCAGAATTATACCTTGAACATTCACCTTTATTGCCTCTGTGAGGAGGTGAAGCTGAAGAGTTACAAGCTCTCCTTTGAAGACCATCAACAGTGTTCTTATCCTCATCATTATCATAACTTTCTTGTTCCACCCATTTGCATTCATCTTGAATACAAGCCTTGCATGCTGGAGGAATTGAAATTTCAACAAAAGTTCTTGAACTTTCACCTTTAAAGCCTTCCCGAGGAGGTGAACTTGAAACAAAGTTTATGCTTGGAACTTTTTCCCTTGTCTCCTCGACTTTGGAATTTTCTCCATCCCTTCATTCATATCCAAGACCACAATACCTAGGTCTTTCTTCAACAACAATAGGCTTAACAATGCATTGTGCATGCTTACCTAACCCTTTACCTTCATAGCCCATTTTTAACAACAACTTGGACCCTATTCCTCTTGTGTGACTCTCAAAACTACCAAAACATTCATCTTTAGAGGAATTAGAAGATAAAATAACATTGCATACCTTATGTTCATGCATGTATGTGGTAAGGGTTTCCTTTGCCTCATGGAGTTGAATCTCCATCTCATGCAACCTTGTAAGAAGTTGATCTTTCTCCTGCTTCATGGCCATCAACTGCTCTTCAAGATCAATGTGCACATCTTTGTCTTCACACATCTCTTTCATCAAATCTCTCATAGTTAGCAACTCTTCTTTAGATAATGAAAATGTATGAGAACTATCAATACTTGAAACTTCCTCCATCCTTGCAAGATATCAAACTTCAACACAAAAACTTGCACAAAAACCAATAGCTAAATCTCAAGCTATCAATGGTAAACACATGAGAAAAACAAATTGTGCTCTGATACCACCTGATCTGAAAATAGAAGGTTGACTTGTTATGCTATGCAAGCACCCGCTACTTCATTAAAATAAACTTTACAGGACCTTGCTTCATGTGTTAAAATATGCCAGATAAATTATGTGCTAAGTTTTATGCTTCTTCCTTTAAATGTTTATCTGTGAGAAATTGTTCTTTTAAATGGTTAAATATGTGCTTTAAATGAAAACACAACAACATAACTTGCAGCAAATAAACCATCAAACTCAGAACAATCACAACATGATAAAGGAGTTCACCCCTCTCCGGGATACATCTCCTTGAGCCTCCATAATGGACTTGGCTCTCTGGGATTAATTAGTCAATAGTTCTTTTACAAGCTGCTGCTCAACTCCAATGGAAAAACATATTGTACCATTGATATTCAAACACATAAAAACCCCAAAAATGACTAATAGAACTCTGAAAACAGATCATGGCTTATCCGGGCATGACCTCTTCTACATGTGGCCATAAGCTTCCCTGAGCTTCTCTTTGGAAAA
>JZKD02S1673254.1:181976-208190 GCA_000966675.3 Picea glauca
TGTGTTCAGAGCATATCAATTAGCCAAAAATGATTATTCAATCACAGAAAACAAACATAGGCTCACCAAACCATGTCCTCGATCAATGAGGGCTTCAAGCTCCCTAGAGCTTGCTAAAACATCAATGGTGGAAAACTTGCAGAAGAAGTCTTCAAATGGCCTTGAAAACAACACCAATGGATCCAGCACGTCCAAAAACCCCTAGCTGGGCTTTTACGGCACCTCAATCGGCCAAAAGATGAAGAAGTTAGGCCTCCTCCATTTTCCTCCTTCAAGCTTGCTCGAACTGGTTCCCCAAAATGCACCTCTGTGTGCATGAACCAAGAACACGCTCCAAAATGCGCGTTAAAACCTGGCACTGAGCAGTTCTGAAAAACGGTCCAAACTGTAGCATGGTTAGGGAACCTCCAGCCCCTAACCGCCTAGCATTCGGGCATATGGTCACCATGTGACCTCGTGCTATAAATAAAAGGGCTTAACGGTTATAAAACCGTGTAACTACTCCTGCGCTCCAACGGTTACAACCACACACATTACGGTCACATACTTTGAAATAAAAACTGTGGGATATGTAAAATGAACCCCGCACCAACCACTGCGCATATAACATGGTTACATGTGTTGTATAATAGGACCATGGGTTATATATAAACCCACGCGCATTTATATTGTAATACAATGTTATATGGTAAAGTAAAATATCCGTGTGCCATTTAGCAAGGTTATGGTCATATATAAAGGTGTGCGACTAGGGCTGGAGCTAAGCCCCAGCCCAGACGCGCCCCATATAACATTTCAAAGCAATTTAAATATAATAAAACACATAAACCTTATAAGAACCACCGTATGACGCGTTGGCAATGTGGAGTTTACAAAGGCTTTGGTAAAGGGGGAGGTTCGGGGGTCGAACCCCATGGCCTCCACAAATTTTTAATAAACAAACCATTATCCATTACCGGGGTGCCACGTGGCAGCCCATGATTGGGCCACGTGGCACCTAATCATTCGACCAAATAATTGCCATGTGTCGCAATATAACTCGCCCAACCATCAACCAATCACAAACCGCCATGTCAGCATCAACACATCATCATATGGATAGTACGGCTCTGCCACATCACCGTACGGACTGTATGGCCCTGCCACGTCACCACTGTACGGACAGGTACAGTCAGCATCAATTTTTTGCCTGTTTGGCTCGGCGAACAGATCGTGATATCTTCTCCATACGGACTCTGTTTGAGAAAGTAAATATACCGCCGAAATCAGGAAGACGAGATGGACGCAATGGCACCATTTTCATCGCATTCTGAGAACTTTGAAATTTGAGCAAATTTTGATCCCTGATCCAGATTTTGATCATCATCAATATCCATTTCACAATGCATGTCTAAAAATTTCATCTTTCCAAGTTGTAATTTTTGTTTCCGAAGAGTCTAAATTACATTGGATTGGTCCATTGACTGAGTGGTAGTTTTATTTTGGGCCTCTTCCTCTAGAATCTTCTTAACAACTTCCCATGAATCCATTTTAGTAGTTTTTTTCACTACATGATTTGGAATATGCTTGTACATAGGCCTTTTGGCTGCAATATAGGCCTTTTGGCTACAATCACACCATGTGAGTCATATACCAATTTACTTCATTTTTCAAAATCTAGATATTGTAGCATTTCTTCTATAACATCTAGAGAAGTTCTAAGCTTGACCAATAAAGGAACAACCTCTTGAGGCATCTTGAAAGTGATGGCCTGTCATACTATGAAAAATGAAATTGATCTAAAATGAGACTTTGTTTGATGTATTCCAAAGAAAATATTCTTGGAGTTAGTAAAATTGACAGCTTGTATGGATCATGTTCAAAACCATATACTCTAATATGGTGTGATCGGTATGATCCTCAACCAAGTACCAATCTCATAATGTGGTATCTTTTCTCAGATGCAATATCTTTTTAAACTCAGGAAACATCCTAGGATGTTGAATGCCATGGAGCATAATGTAACATGCACTCATGAACTTGTTTACATAAAGGTTGAAACCTTTATTTTGGTCTTGTTTCCTCACCTCCTCAGTCCACTCTATTACTGGCTTGGTTTTACTTGAATCATTTATTGTTTTGATCCCAAATCTCTCAAAAAAGGAAGAATTATTGAATAATATGAGTTGCACCATGTAGGCTTGGTACCTAAAAGACTTAGTGAGGTGGAAATTTGACAATTGGAAGTTTATGACTTCTTGTAGGATTTGACAATAATCAAACTTTGTGAGGTTGATTAAATCCAGTGGACATACGACATAAAGTATCCCTAAAATGGTCTCATTCATTGATCTATCATGTTCATATCCTACCTGGTTTTTCAAGGAAGATGGTGGATTTGAAAGGAGGCGGACAAGTTGGTAATGGGGCGTATGGGGATAATAGATTTCTCAATGGCTTCTCTCTTTCAGACTGTGATAATACTTCGTAATTAGAGTCAAGATCATAATCATCCAGGATTTCATATACAACATGTTATGGAATTTGGAGCATTTGGTCAATGGATTCTTTACTTATTTCACAGACTACCCTAGAATCATGTACATAAATTATTTTTTGTCTATCCACCTGGTAATTGACAACACACCAATTGACTAATTCTAGAAAATCATAAGGTTGTGGAACAATTGATTTAGTCGGGCTCAATTCCCGTAAGTTCAAGTAGTTTTGGCCATTGTTAGTGTTAGCCTCGACTCTCCGAATTAATTGGTGAAGGTCAGGGAAAGACAATGCAAGGTCGGAAACATCCCTTTCCCTTTCCTCCAAATGGTCATCATATATAGTCATTTTCTTGGATGGTCGGATTTGGCTAGGGTTCGATTTAGTGGCCATTTGATTACTTTTAGGGGAAAAATATTGACTAACTTTCTCCATCTATCTTTAATTTAAACAATTTGAACACATTTGAAATAAGGAAAGGAGAACACTACTTGAACTTATTTGTCGAAGAAGAATTTGAATACTTTTACTAGAGTCTATTGTACTTGTAACAATATTTACCGTGCATGTTTATGTCATTTTCTTCGGGGTTAATTGTTTTAAAAAATTAAATTAAATTCTTTGGATTACATCTACGCAATGCGTTATTTATTTGGCTTACATCACCGTGGAACCTATCATCAATTCATGCATTTTGAGGGCGAGCTAAATTGGTTTTATAATACCACCCCTATGTATCAAAATGAATTATTAAGGTGATGCCATGTTATCACCCGTTAATACAATGGTTATGAATTTAGGCCTTCGACCCCTTGTTATCCAGTGTTCAATTTCACCGACCGAAATAAGATAAGACCATCGATCTTGGATCTATATCAATGGTCCAATCATGTACGTTGAATTTTCATTTCAAACCCTATTTTATCTTTGTTGTGCCTACATAAATATGGAAAAGTGATGTAGTATATAGGGTATCGAACCTAAACTAATGAGTGAATGATAGGGAAAACTTGAAGTGAATGGAACTCAAACATAACCATTGTGAACCATATAATATGAAACAAAAAACTACAAGAACTACATTCTCTATCTATATCAGCAACAAGGCTACATACCGATGACATTCTCGGGTCAATCCCTCTGACACATAGGTTGGTTTGTGTTGATATTATGGTAGCTACAGGATGTGTTAACCTCCACGTGTAACCTTTGAAAATACTATAATATTTCGAGAAGCAAGAGAAACCCTAAAACATTGGATAATAACCTTAGGAGACAAGTTGGCTCAAGAGAATATTTAATATTGAGTTATTAGCCTCCAGAAAGAGAAGTCGGCCTAGTCAAGTGAGATAGAGTAGTATAAATATAGGGATCTAGAGATCATTTGTTATACTCACTCTCACAACTGCATAAGACAAGTGGTGCGCAAGTCTGGAGAGGAATTGCGGCTGCAGTTGCAATTGCTGCAACTGGCATTTCAATTTTGGCTTGTACTTTCTCTTGATTATGGTTTGGAATTTCTTCTTGGTATTTGGTTATTCTTTCTTGGTGTGCTAGCCTTGGAGAAAGGTCCACTACCTTGGTTGTCTATTGGATTGCTTATGGAATTATTTTGTCTGTCAAGGTTAAGGTGCTCGAGGGTGGCCTTTGTGCCTATGGTTGGGTGACAATATTGATATATTTTCTATGGTGAAATGAGCACACCTATTTTTATAATAGGTTATAGTCCCACACTATCTTCAAATAGTCTAACCTCTAAAAGATAGACTGGGAAGATTTTCTTAGTTGCAGTTGCAGTTGCAGTCAAATTTTTGTTGGAGCAACGAAAACCTAACCCTCTTGTTGAGGCACCTTAAGTGAAGAGCTTGACCTAATTTCTAGATAGCCTAGTGCACCCTAGCATAGCGCACCTCCTGGTACTCTTAGCAAGCCAAGGCATCAAGTTTGAGTTTTTGGTCAAAGTCAAAGGTTGACCAAGTCAAAGAAGTCATGACTTACTCTATGAAGTCATAAAACAAGTTAGAAGGGGATTTTAACTTTAGATCATGGAAGATAAGGATTGACCTCATCCTTGATAAGAATAAAGTGTTGGATATAGTGAAACGAAATATCATGGAACCACAGTTTGAAACTTGAAAAGAGAAGGAACCTCAAAACATTACAGTTATGGAGAAGTTCAGGGACAATGACATCAACTCTATGAGTATCATAGTGGACTCTATAAAAGACCACTTGATACCCTACATATCTCATTTTGACTCATCTAAGAAGATGTACGATGCCCTAACTAACCTCTTTTGAGTCAGAAATATTGGACAAGTGATGAGTCTGAAGAATGAGTTCTGTGACATGAAAATGAATGATGATGACATCATAACATCATACTTTGTAAGAATCTCTCAGTTAAGAGATCAACTACAAGCTATTGAAGAAATCATTTCAGAAAAGGAATTGGTAAATATAGTAGTCAATGGCCTTCCCAAAACATGGGATGCATTTTCCGCAAGCATAAACACAAGAAAGGAGTATCCCACATTTAAAGAACTTTGGACTTGATGTGCACAAGAAGAATCAAGGATTAGCACAAAAGATAAATCCGAAAAGAAATATGATGATCAAACCTTCACAACAAAATTCAAGAATTTTAGGAATAAGAGGAAGTTTGGCTTAAGGAAGAAACCAAATCAATAAAAGGATATGTCAAAAATGAAATGCTTCAACTGTCGAAAACATGGTCACTACAGCAACCACTCTCATGAGTTAAAGAAAAGGAAGGAAACAAACGAAGAAACAATTGTCAAAGAAAGGGACCCCTCAAACAAAGCCAAGTAGGATAAAACATACTTCTTCTTCTAGTCGAGGTAACAATAGTATTCTATAACATATTTCTTGTACATACCATGTTTGCATAGTTCATGTACATATCATGCATATCTATTTCTTATAAGAAATGATGGTCAGTGAAACAATACCTATGAAATAATAACAAGATAAGGATTGCTACTACGATGACTACAAGAAGATGAAGTACGTTAACAAATTCCTGAGGAATCTATTATATAAGTAACAACTGTCAGATACGCCAAAATCATAATCAAACTTGAAGAGACCCAGAAGGAGTTAGTAATCAAGAGGAAATTAGAATAATACTTTTGACACTTTGTATAAGGAAATAAGGATGCATACAAAAGCATGGAATCTCTTATATGGAGGGAGTTGATTAGACAATTCCAAGAGAAGAGCATGCATTCATGCATGAAGCCAATATTATGAGGGAGATAATCCTAACTGATATGATCCATTAAAGAATCCATGAATATTATGAAGTATTTGTCCATGTTCCCCATTGAAAGTAGAATCCATGATAAGAAGAACATGTTCAGTTTGACTCTAGAAGAAGTCTTCTTCGTAAACAAGTCTTAAGTATCCTTGGTCTTCCATCTACATCTATGTTCCTATGATGAAAGGAAGAATTTGGAATCTTCAGGAAGGAAGGGCATGGAATCTATAGAAAAATCCATGGACCCCAAAGTTAAAAGGGAACATGAGGAAGAACATGAAGACTCCAAGAAAGAAAGAAAAGCCAGAACAACTAGTTATTATATCGATAATCATAAGACTACCAGCTTGTTTTGAAACCACTAGAAGCAATCAAGCAGAAGAAATGGAAGCTGTGATGAAGAACAATGTGTGTAAGAAAATGTGAAAAATACTTATGAATGGAAGCATTGTGAGATTCAGAACTAGAGGTTCTTCTACAAGGAGGGAGAAGACTATGGTGACAGCTTGTTCCAGTAAACCAGATATACCTCTTGTAGTATCCATGGATTGAAATGTACATGTAAAAGATTGTTCTTCCTAATTAAAGAAAATCAAGAAATAAACTTATACCAGAAAGAGAGCCATGTATGAAAATGGAAGAAGACCCTGTATGGATTCAAGAAACTTGATGCAAAGTATCTCATATACAACAGAAGCGTGGAAAAAACTTCCTGTGACAATGAAAGTGTATCAAAATGGTTACTCAGAAGTCTGGGATGATGGATTGCAAATCCATGGCTAAATCTCATGATAATAGATCTTAAGAAGTTAAAGAGACTCTGTATTGACAATTGATTGGCTCTTTAATGTATTTGGAGAATACTAAGTCAGATATTTGTTTTGTGGGGCTTTTAAATTATGACATACAACTGCATGAATTTATCAATTAAGATTGGGAAGGGAGTGCAGATGACAGAAGAAGTGCTACTTGGATATTTTTTAGTTTGATCTTTTCCACGATGTCATGGGATAGAAAGAAACATAAGTCTGTTGTACTCAACACTACAAAAGAAAAGTATATTGCAGCTTGTGATTCTTGTACATAAGCAATGTGGCTCCGTAAGTTGGTTTTTGGACCATCTGATCAGGTGTTGAATTCGGCCATGATATATTGTAATTATCATAGCCATGTGAAGATTTCAGAGAAGTCGGTGTTCCATGACAAGTAGAAGTACATTGATATCAAGCATTATATATCTCCACAGATGAACATATAGCATATATTTTGGTAAAGCCTTTGTCCAAGATGAAAAGTTTGTGTACTTAAGAGACAAGCTGGGGCTCATGGAGGCAAATTCCTTATTGTAAAAGGAAGTGATTAATCCCAGGTTGGGAGGGAGTATTGATATGTTATTCATTTATGGACAGTCATTTTCTAGTCCGAAAAATGGTCCAGGATGGGCAGTTCCTTTCCAGTTCGAAAAGTGGTTCGAGATTTCTGATGGATAGGAATTTTCCAGTTCAGAAAATGGTCTAGATCGGACAATTATTTTCGTAATGAAAATGGTCTGATAGATTGTTGATGTACCATGGAAAACAATTATCCTTGTGGCCAATGTGGGGGAATGGTCTAGGATAGTCATTCTTCTTGGAAGTCACTCTGATTAGTGGTCAAGTAGAATGGTCTGCCTCATCGAGAAGTCATTCTTTCGAAGTTCACGGTTGTGAGAAGTTTTGAAGAATGGTCTGTTTTGGAGGTTGGTGCAGGATAGTCATTTCCATAGGAAATGTTCTAGATAGTCATTCCCTAGGGAAGAATCATTCTCTCCAGGTTTCACTATGATTAGATTCATAGGAATGGCCCAGTTAGGTGAATGGTCCAGGCTCAGAAATCAAGGATAGTTATTCTTCTGTGCTTGGGAAGAATAGTCTCAATAGCCCATGCATGATGTTTTACTTTATGAGGGCATATGCTCTTCTATATCTCACAGATGTGAGTGGAATAATTTCCTAGATGACTTAGTTTGTATCATGATATTGTTTATCCAGGTTGATATCAGATGATATGATTGTTGTAGAGACTCTATGTCTCTGGACAATAGTTGCATGCTATTGTGGTGGATGTGATCCATTGGTAGTGATTGTATGTCACTAGTTAGTAGCAGTGTGCCACTGAGAGTGGTTGTGTACCACTGGATAGTAGTTATATACTACTATGAATAGACACAGTTGTGTTCTATTCGATGGCATTGTTTTGATTGCCATGGAGACTATCTAGTTGGATAGTGATGATGGTGCTCATGATTTGATCATGAGATAGCATGTGTGGCTATGATGATGCTACCGATTGAATGTTATGTTTATGCTCAAGACCATTTCCTTTAATACCTCCCCAACTAGGAGGGAGTGTTGATATTTTGGTAGCTATGGGAGGTATTAACCTCCACATGTAACCTTTGACAAGACTAGAATATTTCGGGAAGCAAGAGAAACCCTAAAACATTGGATAATAACCCTAGGAGACAAGTCGACTCAAGAGAATATTTAATATTGAGTTATTAGCCTCCAGAAAGAGAATTCGACCCAACCAAGTGAGATAGAGTAGTATAAATAGAGGTCGCTAGAGCTCATTTGTTATACTCACTCTCACAACTACATAAGACCAGTGGTGCGAAAGTTTAGAGAGGAACTGCAACTGGCATTTCAATTTTGGCTTGGAATTTTTCCTGGTTATGGTTTGGACTTTCTACTTGGTCTATGGTTATTCTTGCTTGGTGTTCTAGCCTTGGAGAAAGGTGTGCTACCTTGGTTAGATATTTTATTTCTTTGGCAATTATTCTATCTGTCAAGGTTAAGGTGCTCGGGGTGTTAGCGCTGTCATTTTTTCAATTAGAGTCAGTCTTAGTCAAGTCATATTTTGTGTGTCAAAGCGTGTGAGGTTAGGTACCAAACAATGAATGGGTCGAAGTCAACAAGTGGTATATTTGGCCCTTGGAGTCAAGAAGGGACATCAGAATCAAACATGTGTAAAGGATAAATGTCTTTTCCCAAAAGTTCGGTTCCTGTCAAAAGGGGAGGTCTTACGTGCCAAAGGTCAAGGAAATTTGTTATAATAAGGGTCACATAGACATAGATAATGACCATTATCACATCATTATGAAGTCACAAAGGATAAGAAATCATGGCGCTCATATCACATATACTCTGCATCTCTTATCATCTATACTTTACACACTCCGGAGTGTACCCATCGCACGAATGTGCTGTGAAAATCTTCAGCCTACTTCAAAAATTATCTTCACCATGGATTCAGTGTCCCCCATCATGATTCCATCCCTCATTCCTCCAGTTATAAATGTCATTTGCTCTTCATATATTCTATTCACCAGCCGAGTTTATGCGTCATCTGTAATTTTTTCCGCAAGCCTCGACTTTCTCGCTACGAGAAAGCCGATTAGCATTAGCTATGTTAGAAACTGGGTTGGTCGAGATTGTCGCGTTTGGTCCATCTTAAATCATGTTTCAAAGCCGATCGAAGTTGGTCACCAGTTAGTCTTTCATACAATAAGTCCTCTCACTTTCATCCTCTCATCCTCAGAGTCCTTGTCACGCCCAAATTCTCCTTAGAGCTCCCCTATTATGACAAACTTGTCATCGTCATTGTCACAACACAAACCCATCCCTGCACCAAGAGTCTTCATGGCGCCTAGGATCCACACAATGAATCCCCAAAGAAATTATCTCTTATCATGCAAAGCTCCACTATCGCCCCTCCGATAGGTTTGGGCTAAGAATATTGTTATCCATTTTCCTCGTGAAGGGGTGGCATCTTCACTACCGCGCGCATAGAACAAACACACATTACACCATGGCGACATCCCAGAACATAAGAAAAGGGTCAAAAAGTGGAAAAATTGTGGGGTCCAAGCCTCAAAACTTGGCATTGGTAAATGAAGATTTGAATGTCAAAGCGTCTTTCGAACAGGTCGGATGCATTCCCTATTGCAAGAAAATCCAAGGATACAATGTGAAACTGGCGGAACAATTCACGCTCAGATTCAACGGTTTATGCGTGGTTATTGTAGGAATCACATTCCAGGGGACGGATGAAAGTCTATCAGCCACAATGGAGATCCCTCCACGAGGTGAAATACGCTCTAAAGGCATGCCTTTGGACATGTTGTGCTACAAAGAATTCATCAAACCAAATTGGTTAAACGAGAAGGTCGAAACGGGTGTTCCAAGTCGATATCTACAAGAGCCTTTTTAGAAACTCCTGAGACTGATTAGAAAGTATTTCACCTTTGAAAGAAGGTTTGAAAGAATACACCCGCATCACATCAGATTGTTGATGCATTTCATAGGAAGGAGACTGTTGAACCTGCCTTTATTATTGCACCAAAGCCTCTGAGGAATGGTAGATAGCATCCAATCTTAAGCAAACCAGCTGAAGAAGAACTTATCTCATATCTCGCTAATCAAATTGTTTCTAGTTGAGGAATTGAGGCGACTAGGAAAAATATGGGATTTGTTTCTTCTTACAGATGACATCCCTAGGGATCCCAAAGGAGATCCCCCTCTACCCATGGGAAAAGAAACATATCACAGCGCAGAGGAAGAAATAGGAAGGGCTATAGAGAAAGGAAAGACATTGGAAGCCTTATTCCCCCAACAGTCGATACCCCGTAAAAGGGGTAGGCCAAGGAAGAACAGAGAGACCGGAGAGGCCCAAACCTTGAGCGAGCCGCGCGCAAAATCGGTCACTGAGGAGTTACTCCTGTGCGCTATTCGGTTGAAACCTGTCAAAGGTTCAAGCTGAGAAACCTGCTCCAAGTGGAGAAGGTCAGAAACTGAAGAAATGGATATCCGTGAGTCGTCGCAACAACTAAAGCAAGGGAAACTCACTATTGTTGAGTTGTACCAAGAGAACAGGGAGTTGAGAAATCAGTTGGCGGAAAAGACCTTCAAGACATCAACATCACAAGGCCAAGAAGGGAATGCGACTTGGCTAAAGAGGCAGCTCAAAGAAGTGCAAGACACGATCATCCAATTGCGTGAAGCACATACAGTGTCAGAAGAGAGAATTGCGGAGCACTTCAAGGAATGTGGGTTGGCCATGGAAAACATTTGCATAGTTCTAGCCAGTGCTCAAATGAAGCTGAAAGGGAACACGGTTTTTCGAACACAATTAAAGAATCTAAAAAGGCACAATTGGTCTCTCAAGAAAACACTTCGAATATCAAGACTGCAAATGAGGCCAAAAATATGATTGACCCGACCTCGTTTTGGTCTTTTTGAATGCAGTGCAAGATATTTCCCTCGTGTCTTGTTCCCTTTCAGGAAATAGGGACTTTGACATGTACCCATGCGATGGACATACATTGTGAAAATTATGGAAACTCACCTACCGCGAAGGACAAGTGTAGTTTGAGTGCACAATAGTTTTGAAGAAATGCGTTGTCCCTTGACCGACGTCGTCATCGTGGAAACACTAGTGATAGTTCGTGGTTACCCACCACATGCACACCTCAACCAATGATCATGCGACAACAATCAAAGTTGTTGCACTGGGTGGTAGGATTCTGACAAAGCGCTTGATCGTCTAGATAAACTGTCAAAGGAGAAGCACCGACACATAACTTCTTAACGATGGAATCTTGGTGATGACCAAACTGTCATGGCAAGGACGTCGGTTATTGTATGATTGGGTAGAGTCAAGTTTATATTCTTAGTAAAGTGCCATTCGAAGGATAATATGGCAGAGAATAATCAGAGCCTAATTTCTAGGGATAGTAGTTGGGGGGCACGACAACCCAAGCGAAACATTTTTTCTATATATTGCATCTTTTCAATGTAAGTCAGGCTGGTTGGCAAAGAAATCTAGACAGTGACTATTGAATGTAACTTTCGAACCCGATTGAGGTTTAATGCAAAGGTCCCGAGACTTTGATGAAAATATTCTAATGGTAGTGGTTTGATGTATTGTGATCTGTCTTATGTACGTGCTTCTTGTGTTCTTTATATTCATGTCTGTATTTTGTCTAAATCAAAACGTTTCACAAACCTGGAATTCATTGCGCGGTGCTCTAGATTTCTCCATTCAAACGACTATGATTTCTTCTAAGTAAATTCATAATTCATCTCCAGTGGTGCTCTGAGTTTCTTTATGTATTTTTCTCTCACCACACACAACAAATTCAAACTAAAAGATCGTTTCCTACTTAGCCTTTATCCTCTCAAGTTGTAGTCACCAATTCACTCATCTCTCTCGTTTTATGGAATTTCACTCCATGACCCAAGGTTTTGCATTCTCTTGAAAATAGAACCAAAAAATATTGTACGAACCTGATAAATCTCGTCGACAATTCAAATCCATAACCTGTATAGAAACGAAGTCTCAGAGAGAGCCCTCTCTGGGTCAGAAAGGCTAGTTTCTGACCTTAAAGTTGGTTTGTAGGTTACCTCTTTCATTTGTTTTCTCAGCCAAGTGATTTCATAGAGTGCTAACATTTTTGCGTTGTTGTCAGGGATGGAATTGAATAAAATTTTCCTTGGGAGAATGACTAAAGCTATAGTTTTTACCCTTGAGGGTAACAGTGGGCCAAATGCCTATATTGGCTAAAACCTTTACCCTGGCGACACTAGTAAAAAGAGACCAGTAGCATAGAGTAGCGCAACTTGAAAATCCTGGCTCCAAAGACAGTTTATACTAGAGTCAATCCAGACCCTAACCCTGTAGCACCTGTGTATGATCCCGAGAAACTTCCACGTAGGAAAAAGGAGCAAGTTCCAAACCCATTCTATTACCTGGACATAAACTTATCATTACCCAAAGATGATGTACAAATAATTGATGACCTTGATTTCGACACCATGTTCGAACAAGCCCTGTTCAGGTCTAAATCAGAAACCAACTTGGATGATATAGTCTTCGATGAGAAGAGGTTTTGATCTCTCATACCAAACAAAATCCCATAAGTTATCGTAATTCATGCTTAGAACATCTCGCATGTCCCAAACCCTCCTAAAGCAATGGATGCCAGATTCTCCCCCCTTTCCCTACCAACCCAACTGCATGATTTTCCTCATAACTAAATCCAAAGGATCAAGCTATATGATGTCGAGGGAAACGCCTCTGCCAAAAAACACTTGGATTGGTTCAATGATTTTGTTGATCTAGAAGAGGTATATCATGACGATGTGAAGATGAGGTTGTTCGTGCAGAGTCTTTCAGAGGAGGTTAGGAAGTGGTTTAAGGCCCTTCAAGAAACAAGCATTCTTGACTTCACAGTATTTGAAACGTTGTTCCTTTACAAATAGGGAGACAAAAAGAATCATTTGCAACTACTGACGCAATACAAAAATATGAAGAGAGCACTAGAGGAGACGGTGCAAGAGTTCTTGACCCGTTTCATGAAGGTCTACAACTCAATCCTTGTTGAAGTCCAGCCACCTCCTAGAGTTGCGCAACTCTGATATGCCGACTCTTTTGAAAACGATTTTGCCTTGCTGCTGAGGGAAAGAAGATCCACTAATTTAGGTGCTATGATGAGTGACACAATCAAAGTCGAAGTGAATCTGATGGCATCGAGAAATATCAAACAGAACTTCGATATAAACAAAAAGAATCCCCAAGGAGATGTGCATCCCTTGACTTCTCGATCGTCGGATGACAAGTTTGACTTAATGATGAAGACTATGGAGAATTTGATGGAAAGAATGTCCATGGAAAACAAGCCCGCCGCTTGAGAACAAAATGATTTCCATCCTAGAAATCAAAATTTTAGAAGGGGTCTGGTCCCGCAAATCAGGTAGAGGGAAAAGAGAGACCAGGGTGATCAACAAATAAGGCTTTTGTTCCAAAACAATTACACGAATGAAGATTTTGATCAGATGATCCAAGATTATATGCATTGTTGCGATGACAAGGACACACACATGTTCTTGATGAAGGGAGAACACGATCAATTCATGGATTCAAATGATGGTATTATGTTGGAGACTGATGACACATTTTCTTCAAGAATAGAGGAATTCAGGAAAGGATATCACAATTCCATCATGCAGTTTTAAAAGCAATACAACCTCAGGAGCAGAAAGGCATCTGTAGAACCTCAGTAGAAAAATCCTGCAAAGGAACATCAAGCGAACACCCCTTTTGCAAGTCGACCAAAGAAAGACAACCCAACCAAGGATGCGACGAAAAAGGGAAAGTCAAAAGAAGAGTCTTTAAAGAAAGCGCCAGAGGCGAGCTAGGAGACGAGCATCAAAGAGGTAGATATAGTTCCCTCCCCCTTTAACTTTGAAAATGAAATGGCCAAAATTAAAATCTATGTCCCTTTCAATGCGCTCATCAAGAAAGGAGAGTATCGATATCAGATGATTAAAATGTTAAAGATGGAAGAGACTCCCGACACCCTGAACGTCTAGGATGACCACCCTACCATTTTGTTTGGTCTGCACTTGGAAGAAGTGGGTGATACTGAGGACATTCCCCCTTTCTACATCAGCCTCAAAATCCATGACATGTCTTTGCATAATGCCATGCTAGATTCAAGCACATCCCACAATCTCATGCCAAAAGTGGTCATGGACAAGTTAGGTTTGGACATCACCAGGCCCTATAATGAAATTTTCTCCTTCAACTCAAGGAAATTGAAATGTTTGGGTCTGATCAAATATTTGGTTGTGTCATTGTCCCAAATCTCATTGAAGAATCTGGTTATGGACGTGGTTGTGGACGACATGACCCCTAAATTTGACATGTTATTATCCAAGTCGTGGGCCACGAAATTGAAGAAAACCCTGTAGATGGATATGTCGTATGCCAATATCCCTGTCTTTGGCCAAGAGAGATGGATATATAGAGAGGTGTTGCTAAAGTATATGGTGAGTAGCAAGACACAGCTGAACAGCCATCCCATATACTCTGTCGACACTGATATCAACTCCTCTATATTTTACAATGACATGAGCTTTGAAGGGAAGGAGGTGACAACTTTCATGACTGTCGAGGATAAGGCCGCATGTCGAGTAGAAGAGTGCACAGACCCAAGAAACCATGTGGAGAACGAAATGTGGAACATGAGCTTCGATAGATATTTCAACAAGGAGGGAGCAGGGGCTAGTGTATGGATAAACCCTCCCAAGGTGGTCTCAAAAATCTTCTCTTAAAAACTCGCCTTTGATTGCATAAATAACATGGTTGAGTATGAGGCATTGATTTTGGGTCTGAGAACTTTGAAAGAGTTGGGCGCAAAGAGGATAGCGGTGCATGGAGACTATGAGATCGTCATAAATCAAGTGAAAGGTATATACCAATCTAAGCACCCCAGATTGATAGCATATAAGAATCTAGTGTTGGATCTCCTCGAAGAATTCTCAGAGTATAATTTTCCAGCGATCCCAAGGGGGAAGAATCAAATTGTGGATGCTCTAGCCACCTCGACTTCAGTTTTTTAAATTCCAGTTTTCCCCAACAGAAAGTATGATATTGAAGTCAAACATAGACTGACGATACCCGATAATATCAAGTATTGGCAGTTGTTTGAAGATGACAAACAGGTGGAGAGATTTCTCCAAATGAGCGAGGAGTTCACTAATGTGAACATCGATGGTGAGTTTTGTTGTGACGAAGATGGAAATGCAGTTGTGCACAGTAACGATGACCCCTTTCAGAACCATATATATGGAAGGGACATAGTGCAACTAAAAAATAACATCATCCCCAAGGGATTGGTTCTGTTGGAAAAATTGTTTGAAGAGAACAATGTAGAAAGAAATCCCAAGATCACTGCGAATGATGAGGATTTCGAGGATTACAACATCGGGACCTAGGAGAATCCAAGGATAATCAAATTTCCAAAGACGCTCAGTCCGGAGATCAAGAAGAGATACATCAAACTCATGAAAGACTTTCCAAACATTTTCACCTGGAGTTACGAGGACCTGAAAGTCTATGACACTAGAGTGATTCAACATGTCATTCCTCTCAAAGAAAATCAAAAAAATTTCAAGAAAAATCTAATATGGATCAATCCCCTACTGTTGTCGCTAATTGAAAAGGATGAAAAGAAACTTTTTGAAGACAAAATTATTGTTTCTTTAAGATTTTTGAAACGGGTTTCCAACCTTGTGCCTATAAGGAAGAAGAGCGTCGAAATAAGGTTATGCGTAGATTTTCAAAACTTGAACAGAGTATCCCTCAAGGAAAACTACCCTCTTCCTAATATGGAATACATCCTACAGAAGGTAGTTGGATCCCAGAATATGTCCATGTTGGACGGTTTTTCAGGCTACAATTAGATCATGGTACACTCAGATTACCGGGAAAAGACAACCTTCATGACACCATGGGGAATGTTCATGTATGTGAAGATTCCTTTTGGTATTATGAACGTTGGAGATACCTTCCATAGGGCTATGGATATAGTATTTGTTGAGGAAAAGGACAAATTTATCGTTATCTACCTAGACGACATCACAATGTTCTCCAACTCCGACGAACAACATCTCGGGCATCTGAAGAAGGTCTTCCAAAAATGTAGAAAGTTTGACATATCTTTGAATCTGAAAAAATCACATTTCGGAATGCAAGAAGGGAAATTGTTGGGGAACATCATTTCAAAGGAAGTATACAGATAGATCCCAGCAGGGTAGAAGGAATTATAAAGATCAACACTCCTCGAAGCAAGAAAGTGGTATCGTCCTTCCTGGGAAAGGTGAATTTCTTGAGAAGATTCATCCTGAATCTAGCTGAAATTATAAATCATATCACAAGCATGCTCAGAAATGGTAATGAGATAAAATGGATCCCTGAATCTAGGAGATCGTTTGAAGACATCAAGGTAGCACTGACCAAATCTCCCGTATTGGCCAGCCCAGATTTCACAAAGGATTTTATCTTTTTCTCCTTCGCCTTAGAGCACACCAACGATGGTGTACTATTATAGAAGGATGACCAAAATTTTGAGAAGCCTATAGCCTACTTCATCAGGATGTTGAGAGACTCCCCAATGAGGTATGATATCATGGAAAAACAAGCATATGCCTTGGTGAAAGCTCTCAAGTATTTCAGGACTTACATATTGCATTCTCGCATTATTTCTTACGTGCCCAACAATTCAGTTAAAGGCATCCTAACTCATCTTGACCCTGAGGGGAGAAGAGGTAAATGGATCGCAGTCATGTTGGAATATGACCTCGAAATCAAACCCACAAATCTTATTAAGCGTTAGGGGCTCACAAAATTTATGGCGCAGTCGAACTGTGACGTTTTGGGAATAAACTTCATTGTTGATCTGTCGGAGAACCTTCAAGAAGAGGAAGCCCCGCAAGTGTCTTAGAAATTCATCGATTCTCCTTGGTACACGAACATCATTCACATATTGAGAAATTTGCAAGCCCCTCCAGAGTTAAGTAAGACCAAGGCCAGGTTTTTAAAGCTGAAGGCTGCTAAGTTCTGCATCTTAGATAACTCTTTGTATTGGAAATATCCGAGAGGGATATTTCTAAGTTTCTTATTGGAAGATGACATGGAACGAGCTATCAAAGAATTCCACAAAGGAGACTGTGGGGGGCATCACTATTGGAAAACCACCGCGCATAAAATTTTGAGGGTGGGTTATTATTGGCCCAACATTTTTGCATATGTATACAAATAAGTTTCCAGTTTCCACGAGTGTCAGATATTCGATGGAAGGAGAAATATGCAACCCTTGTCATTGAAACCAATATTTGTTGAAGCATCGTTCATGCAATGGGGCCTAGACTTTATAGGAGAGATTCATTTGCCATCCTTGGTGCAACACAGATGGATAATTATGGCTATAGATTTCTTCACCAAATGGACCAAAGCAGTCCCAATGAGGCATGCTACCGACACGGTCATCATTCAGTTTCTGGAGACCAACATCTTGTCTAGGTTTAGGTACCCTATCAAGATCATTACGGATAACGCAACGACATTTAAGTCTAAGAAAATGGAGAAGTTTTGTAACGATTACAATATAACCCTGGGACATTCTATGGATTATTACCCACAGGGTAATGGATTAGTGGAATCATCCAACAAAAGCTTAACCAGGATTATTAAAAGGCTCCTGCATGAAAAAAATAAGGCCTGGCACAAGAATCTTATCTACGCGTTGTGGGCTGACAGAATCACTACCAAAAAGTCCATCTCCACATCACCATTCCAAATTGTATATGGCGCAGATGCAGTTTTCCCTACCTCGCTAGGATTTCCCATCAGGAAGTTGTTGCAAGAGAAAGAGGCTGATCCAGATGACGCTCAGAGATGGATAAATTAGTGAATTCACACATAGAAGATGAGGGAGAATGTTTTCAACCGATCACAACTTCACCAAGACAGGATGAAGAAATTTTTTGACAAGCACTCTAAGCAGGAAGATTTCAAGATGAATGATCTGGTGCTGAAGTGGGACGCGAGGAACGAAGACAAGGGGAAGAATGGAAAACTCGATCATCTTTGGATGGGACCTTTCAGAATCGTCGTGTACCATAGAAACAACACATATCTGCTACAAGAGCTTAATGGATAGCTCACTGGTGGGGGACCTGTAAATGGCAGGTTCCTCAAACACTATCTGGTTTAGTATGGTCGGTTTATTTTTTCATGTCATTGTAAATAGCCGTTTCATTTTTGTTTTCAAAGAAGTAATTTCGAGTCAGTATGTCAGTAGGAAATTGAAGCCCAGGGTGAAGGCCCTAAGTTTATGTTGAGTCTGATCGTAACTATGTCAAGAAGGTCTAGGGTGATTTTTTCCCGTTGTTTCAGAGTTTGAAAGTCAAATAAGGCCCAATGGTTGGGTACATGTTCTATTGTTCTTTTCCACCTCACTGGGAGGATAACATCCCCATTGGAGCCATCTTTTAGTTCCATCATTTTTTCAATTAGAGTTAGTCTTAGTTGAGTCATAGTCCATGTGTCAAAGCGTGTGAGGTAAGGTACTGAACAACAAATGGGTTGAAGTCAACAAGTGGTCGGTTTGGCCCTTCGAGTTGAGAAGGGACGTCAGAATCAAACACGTGTAAAGGATAAAGGTATTTTCTCAAAAGGTCAGGTCATGTCAAAAGGAGAGGTCTTATGTGCCAAAGGTCGAGGCAAGTTGTTATAATAAGGGTCAATTCAGAAGATATAATGACCATTATCACCTCATTATGAAGTTAGAAAGGATAAGAAATGATGACGCTCATATCACGTATATTCTGCAGCTCTTATCGTTTGCAATTTACACACTCCGGAGTGTACCCATCGTGCGATTGTGCTGTGGAAATCTTTGGCATGCTTCAAAACTTCTCTTCACCGTGGATTCAGTGTCCCCTGTCATGATTCCATCCCTCACCCATCCATTTATAAATTCCAGTTGCTCAGTATATATTCTATTCACTAACCGATTTTATACTTCGTCTGTAATTTTTTCCGCAAGCCTTGAGTTTCTCATTGAAGGAAAGTCGATTACCATCGGCTATGTCACAAACTAGGTCGGTCGATATTGTCATGTTTGGTCCATCTTAAATCATGGTTTGGAGCCATTTGAATTTGGTCACCAGTTAGTATTTTAGACGACAAGTCCTCTCACAGTCATCCTCTCATCCTCAGAGTTCTTGTCACGCCCAAATTCTCCTTCACACTCCCCTATTGTGACGAACCTATCATCGTCATTGTCACAACATCGACCCATCCCCGCACCAAGAGTCTTCGTGGTGCCTAGGGTCCACGCAGTGAATCCAAAAAGACATTCTCACTTATCGCGCAAAGTTCCACTACCGCCCCTCCAATAGGTATGGGCTAAGAATATCGTTATCCATTTTTCGCACAAAGAGGGTGGCATCTTCACTACCATGCGTGCAGAAAAAACATGCATTGCACCATGGTGACATCCCAGAACATAAGGAAAGGGGCACGAAGTGGTAGAAATGTGGGGTCCAAGCCTCAAAACTTGGCATTGGTAAATGAATATCTAAATGTCAAAGCATCTTTTGAACAGGTCGGATGCATTCCCTATTGCAAGAAAATCCAAGGATACAATGTGAAACTGGAGGAACATTTCACGCTCGGATTCAATGGTTTCTGTGAAATTATTGCAGGAATCACATTCCAGGTGACAGAGGAAACTCTATCAGCTGCAATGGAGATCCCTCTGCACAATGAAAGGTGGTCTAAAGGCATGCCTTTGGACATGTTGTGCTATGAAGAATTCATCAAACCAAACTACTTAAATGGGAAGGTCAAAACGGGCGTTCCAAGTCGATATCTACAGGAGCCTTTCCAGAAACTACTGAGAGTGATTAGAAAGTATTTTACATGTGAAAGAAGGTCTGACAGAATAAACTCGCATCACATCAGATTGTTGATGTATTTCATAGGAAAAAGATCATTGAACTTGCCTTTCTTCTTGCACCAAAGCCTCTAAGGAATGGAAGATAGCGTCCAAGCTGAAGAAAACCAACCGAAGAAGAAATTATCTCATATCTCGCTAATCAAATTATTGATAGTTGAGGGATTGAGACGACTGGGAAAGAGATAGGATTTGTTTTTGCATACATCCAACATCCCCAGGGATTCCAAAGGAGATACCCCTCTACCCACGAGAAAATCAACATCTCATAGCGCAGAGGCAAAAATAGGAAGGGCTATAGAGAAAGGAAATACATTGGAAGCTTTATCCCCCCAACAGTCGATACCTTGGAAAAGGGGCAGTCCAAGGAAGAATAGAGAGACTAGAAAGGCCCAAACCCTGAGTGAGCCACGCACAAAATAGGTCATTGAGGAGTTACTCATGCACGCTATTTGGCTGGGACCTGTCAAAGGTTCAAGGCAAGAAACCTGCTCCAAGCGAAGAAGGTCGGATGCTGAAGACATGGATATTCGTGAGCCATCGCAACAGCTAAAGCAAGCACAACTCTCTATTGTTGAGTTGTACAAAGAGAACAGGGAGTTGAGAAAGAAGTTGGCAGAAAATACCATCTATACATCAGCATCACAGGGTCGAGAAGGGAATGCGACTTGGCTCAAGAGGCAGCTCAAAGAAGCACAAGACACAATCATCCAGTTACGGGAAGTAGAGAGAGTGTCAGAAGAGATAATTATGGATCACTTCAGGGAATGTGGGTCAGCCATGGAAAACATTTGCACGGTTCTATTAAGTGCTCAAACGAAGCTGAAAGGGAACACATTTTTGTGAAGACAAGTTAAGAATATGAAAAGGTGCAACTGGTCTCTCAAGAAAACAATTCGAATATCAAGACTGCAGATGAGGCTAGAAACATGATTGACCCGACCTCATTTTGGTCTTTTCGAACACGGCATGAGATTTCCCCCCCCAGTGTCATGTTCCCTGCTAGGAAATAAGGACTCTGACATGTACCTGCGCGATGGACATATGTCGCACAAATTCTAGAAACCCACCTACCGCGAAGGACAAGTGTAGGTTGAGCGCACAACAATTTTGAGGTACACTTCTATCAGTAGAGTACGTTCTCTTGGTATTGTGATGCTGCTGCAATAATGGTGTTTTTGGTTAAGGTTTATCTATTGGTTCTAGTGTGGACTTGTCATAATCATTCTATCTAATAAAAGGTTATTGTGTTAGGGGGTGGTATAGTGAATTCCTATGGTTGGGTGACAATGATGTGATATTGTATGTGGTTAGATGAGCATACCAAAATTTTAACATGGTTTTTGAGCTAGTTTCCTTCATAATAGTCTAGACAAGGGAAGGAGGATCCTCAATTTCCCCCATTTTCAAGATCATTGAGCACTTACTGAACCCACCAAGAAGGTCTCCTAAGTAGGGCACATCTTTCCCCCAAATCATATCTTCAAAATTATGAAATTAAAAAATTAGGGTTTCCTCATAAAACCATAGGTCTGCAATGCCAGTTGTAGTTGCATTACCAGTGTCAGTTGTAGTACCAGTTGCAGTTCCTCTGATCCATTGAATTTTCTGATAACTGGTTGAAAGGATGTTTAAATTTTTCTTTCTTGTTGAAAGGTTTTCCTAGTGTGCCTTACCCTAGCACATCTCCATCTACCTTCAAATTGCAATTTGGACCACTTTGAAGTTTTAGGATTTATCATTGCTTTCCATTGTTTTCCGCTCCTTCCAGAGATATGTACTTATATATGTTTAAACTATATCATTATCTTAAGGGTATTTGTAGGAGAATGGATATTTTTTCCAAGAAACAATTGTAGATCCAGAGGGATATCGGATCCAACATTTTCAGAGGAACAACACACTCCAGGTTTGATTGTTTTGATATGCCTCTAGTTGTTATGGAATTATTGTGATCTTATTAACATCTAGGTTGCATTTTGATCTATTAAAGTTATAATTATTTCTAGTCAAAGTTAAATTTATAAGATGACCTTAGTCAAAGTATTAGATAGATTGAGGTTGAGATTTTAGATTTTGATTTCATAATATTCTCTAACTTAGATTTTTTTCAAGAAAGCATATTGTCTTAGTACAAGGGACAGGTTGGAGAGAATAAGACCCATTCTTGAAGATAACACTCATTCTTGAAGATAAGACTCCAGGTTCAAGGTTTGATTGATTAAATTGATAAGTTTCCAATTTTCACATATCAAGTTTGATAATTGCTACATTACAAGTAAACATTATAATTGTGAAAACAATCTTTTAAAGGTTCTATTACTGCTAGGTACAATGACTACATGGTAGCATGTGAGTACTATTGATATGAATGCTTATTGTACTTGTTTGGAAGATGAACTAAAATCTCCTCTAGGAAATACTTATTGTTTTTCTTCTAGGCAGATCACCTTGGTAATGCTATGATGATTACCATGAAATTGTCTTTTATTCTTGTTAACATAGACATGTTCTTATGAAAATGTTATTATATTGGAAATAATTTTTTTCTTGTTTCTCTTGTATCGGGCAGGTCACCATGGAGTAATGATTGGTCACAACACTGGAAGAGTGTTGTTCCTATTTCTTATTATTTCATTTTTATTCTGGCTCTTTTTATGGGAAGGTCACAAGTGATAGCTCTAAGAAGTAGCTATTATGACGATTGTTCTCATTATTGTTTTTATTATTATTATAATAATATTATTCTTGTCTATTGTTTTCCCTTGTTATTGGTCTTGTTCTGAGCAAGTCATAGGTGATAACTCTGATGAGAGCTATAGTGATGGTTGCAGGAGGCAACATAGTAGATGGTCTCTAGTTGGAGACATGGAGCAGACTATCTAGATAAGAAGTTGTATACAGGATCGTATACATCCATCTACCAAAGAAAAAGAGGATGAAGTTAAAACCTTCTAGAAAGAAGGGTACTTTTGCAAGATATAGATTATCTCATATAGAGATTGAATGTAAGGAGCAGAAGGCTCCAAAGATGACCGAACATATCCCTTTAGTGTAGTTGATCACTCTTCATATCATTAGGAAGAGTTAGTAGATCCATAAGGACCTACCCAGAACCATTGCAGTAACCAAGAAGAGACTAGCATAGTCTCGTGACACTTTGTAGGATGCAAAGATATATGGCATCGATGAACCATATCATGAGAAGGAACATATGGCTCCACCAATGGTGAGGCAGGGGGCCACATCAAGTACCAACTCGGAAGGATCTAGAATTTAGGAGAAGTCAGCCATCATGATCCAGTAGGGAGGAGAATCCTCCCCTAGACCATTCATAAGAGATTGGACTTCAGAAGAGATCATCACATACAGAGGGAGTAGATGGATCTAGATATTATATAGACTCAGAGGGAGTCAAGATTAAGAGGGAGCATGGAGACTCAGAGTGAGCCTGATCTCAGAGAGATTCAGTGGCTTATATACTTTCATTCAGAAAGTATTCCTCCTCAGATTTGGATGGGAGAGAGCTTCCAAGACTAACAAACAGGTGCCATGAGTGAGGTTAGATCAAAGCTTCAGAGGCTTTGAGGAGATATGAGACCTACTGAGAAGATTCTCTTGTTTCAATGACATAGGAGGAAGCGATTCAGAAGGACAGGGATATGGATTTTTCCTTGGTTCTGAGACCATAAGGGAAGTCAGTGGTGACTTCCAAGTTGATCTACAAGATCAAGCATATTGCAAATAACAATATAGAGATGTACAAAGCTTGACTTGTGTCCAAAATATTCTCCCATCAAGAGGGAGAATATTATGACAAGACACCTATTCTAATAGCCAGAAGAAGTGTACATAGAGAAGCCACATGCTACATGAGAAGGAGTCTCATGTCTGCAGATTGAAGAAATATTTGTACGAGCTTAAGTAGGCACCCAAGGTAGGATATGCCAGACAATTATTTTGATGATCCTAGGATTGGTTTCCTACACCAATGGTGATGAATCTAAAGAGACAATGGATGCCACCATGGATAGACAAATGCTTGGTTCATTGATGTACTTAACAAACACAAGGCCATATATATGCTATGCAGTGAACACATTGAGTCAGTATATGGTTGAACCTAGAGGTGTTCACTTGATTGCAGTAAAACATGTGATGAGATACTTGAAAGGTACAATTGACTATGGATTCACATATGTTTCAGATTGTGAGATAAACCTACAAGGCTATACTAATTCAGATTGGGTCGATAGTGTCGCAAACCAGAAGAGTACATATGGATGTTGCTTCAATATTGGGATCAACTATGATCTCATGGTTTAGCAGGAAGGAGACTAGTGTGGTGCTCAGTACGGCTGAGGCAGAGTATATAGCAACATGTTTATCTAGAAACGAAGCAGTGTGGCTTCAGAAGCTGCTTCCACAATTGTTTGATCTCAAGTTAGAGGTGACTTGTATCTAGTGCTGTAACTGGAGTTGGTTGAAGTTGTTGTAGAACCCTGTGTTTCATGACAAGTCCAAGAATACCGATATTAGGTACCATTATATCATAGATATGGTGTAGAAGGGAGAAGTGAATCTCTAGTATGTCGCTACAGATGAGTAGATAGCAGATGTATTGACAAAGCCTCTGTCAAAGGTGAATTTTGTGTACTTCAGGGACAAGCTTGGCGTGGTCCAGAAGGACGTCCCTAGTAAGAGGGAGTGATGATTTACATATGCAATTCCAGGGAAACAATATCAGTGTGTGGTAGTAGCAGGGAGTAGTCATTCAGAGGCACATTATTGACTCTGGCACCAATCAGCATGACCTCACACAAGGTCAGCAGATGTCGAGCCTTCGGGCTGGTGAATTTCCCAGCTTTTAAAACTGGAGGGCCAACCTGTGTGGTTGGAGGTGTTTCCTAGCCTTGGGCTAGATAGGTAGTGTGTGCACACTACATCTCCTAATCCTTGTGATTAGATTCCTGGTCATTGTGGACAGGTTACATGGTGTGCCAACTAGAGGCTACTAGTTTTGAATGAACTAGATGTCAGATTCTGTGAGAGTTGGCAAGTTACTAGTTCTTTATGAACTAGATGCCAAATTTTGTGTGAGTTGGTGAGTTACTATTTCTGTATGAACCAGATGCCATATTATGTATGAGATGACAAGTTACTAGTTCTTTATGAACTAGATTCCATATTCTATGTGAGTTGGTGAGTTACTAGTTCTGTATGAACTAGATGCCAGATTATGTGTGAGCTAGCGAGTTACTAGTTTCGTGTGAACTAGATGTCAGATTATGTGTGATTTGGAGAGGTTACGTTTTGTATGAACTAGATGCCAGATCTTGTGTGAGCTAGTGAGATTACTAGTTCTATATGAACTACATGAAAGATTTTGTGTGAGCTAACGAGTTGCAGTTTCCTAGACTCTGTTTGGATTGGGTAGTAGCGTTGTTCTGTGTAAACTGACTCAACTACATATGAAATTCATGTAATGACATAAGGTCCGAAAGGACGTTGATGTTGTGCCCACCATATACTTTCCGGAATCATTCTATCTAAGAAAAGGTTAGTGTCCTTGGGGGTGGAATAGTGAATGCCTATGGTAGCGTGACAATGTTGTGACATTGTCTATGGTTAAACAAACATACCAAAATTTTAAAAATATGGGTTTACTAGGGCCGAAGTGGAGATAGTTTTTTCTTATGCAAGGAGCTATGGGAGAGGGAGAGAACGAGCTGAGGGAGGGAGAGAGCCAACAAAATTATCCATATATATATATTTTAATGACATTGTTAGCACATGCCTTGGTCTTCCATTTCACCTCTATCTACCTCCCTCTCTATGTACCCCCTTCCTCCCTCCCTCTCTCTCCATCTCACTCACGACCTCTGATATCCCACTCTCTCTCTCTCTGTATCCATGTCACTCTCAACCTCTCGCACTTTAACACACACTCTCTCTCTCCCCTTGCTCTTTGTCTTCCTATCTCTCTACCCCCTCCATGTCTTCCTCTCTCTCTCTACCCCCCTTTCTATCTTCCAACTCTAGTCCCTCCCTCTCACACTCTCACACATTCTCTCATATAACATCGAATGTGAGTAATTTAACTTAATTCATC
>JZKD02S1673254.1:208324-219011 GCA_000966675.3 Picea glauca
ATATCAATTGCAAGTAATTTAAATTACTTCAGTTGTATCTCTGTCTCTCTCTCTACCCCCATCTATGTCTTCCTCTCTCTCTCTACCCCCCTCTATATATTCCTCTCTTAACTCCCTTTCACGCTCTCACACATTCTCTCATATAATATCAATTGCGAAACAAATTTTGGAGCTACAGTGAAGTTTGGGCATGCATTTTCATTTAGTTGTATAATAGTGTTTATACCTTGCAAATTACAAGGCAAACTTTGTCTGTTTTTCACAGCCACCCTTTTTAAACATGCAATTGCAAAATAAAAAACATGAAAAAGTATATTGTGATAAACCACATCCCCAACAACTTACAAAACTCAATTCTAAGGTATAATACAACATTGGGTTACTTTACAATCAGTTTGTGCATTTTGATGGTTTTACTAGGCATCTCTTACTTATTTTTGCACAAAAGGGTCCTTTATTACTCTTAATGCAATATTGAACTTGGTTTATCTCCTAACCCACCATACTCTGATTCATCAAAATGTCATGAATCTTTGTGCATAGAAATCATCATTTTTGGAGTGTAAATACACTATGAATTGTGCAAACACGTTATTATTATTATATATATATATATATATATACAACTTAAATCCTAAATTATGGAGCCATATCCAACTTTGGGCGTGCAATTTAATATAGTCAAGTTTAAAAATTTGGCCCTTTGGTTTTACAATGCATTTCTTAGCCTTTATGCACGTCGAGTAGGTTTATGTTTGAAAATGTCAATATAAGTTTATAGACAAGTGTAAAATCACAAAATACAACTTATGCAAGTTGAACCACAAAATTTGGCTCAAAATTAAGACTAGGGCATGCATTTGAAGCTGTGATGTAGGAGCATCGCCTTCAAAGTCAAATACGCAAGCGTGGAGGCAAAGATATGACATCTCAACATGACAGAGTTTCTAATCAACATTAATTAATTCAGAATTAAATCGAGTTGTTGAGATATTTTGGAAACAACATTTTTAAATATGTCGTGTTTGTAAAGTCGTATAGGACTGTAAGGGGTTGCAGATATAGAGTGTTGACTTTTATCTGGCAATAACTGCTAGTTATTGTAATAGGACAAAGTAGGTAACTGTTAAGAGTTTGATAGGATAGGTTGTAGACAGGACGAGAGAGATCGTGGAGCCAATCCTTAGATAGTTTTTTGTTGCATTGTAAAAGGAGGATTATTATGAGATAGTGATCAGTAGAGCAAAATAGAGTAGAATAAAGATGCAAGGAAGAACTGCAATATAGTGTAATTTTTTTCATGAATGAATAGAACAGACATAATTGTCTCAAATCTTGGGATGTGTTCATTTTAATGTGTGATTGAATGAATTTTTCATTCTGTGTATGTCATTTATTTCATTTCGTTCATGTATGATCGTTAGAGAAGTTGATCATATGAGTTCATGACGAAACTGGATAAGTTTCAATTGTTTCTCTTCTAAAACTCATATGCAAGGTGTGCATCTCGAACGCAAGGAGTGTGTCGATTGAGTCTCGGATTGAATCAGAGGAGTTAAGAGAGAACAAAGGAAACTTAGACCAGGTTCAAGGAGTGCATAGCATCAAGAAGTGACCAAGCGTCAAAGAACCATAACAGAGGAATGCCAGGAGGGCGAGAAGAATTTGTTTTCAAGAAATCCTTCGAACTGAGTTATCGAAATCCCTAAACGCAAGGAGTGCGTGGGAAGTCGAAATCCTTTAAGGATCAAGCTTATAAGGGATAACACTTTTCATAAGTGTTGACGAGATCCAAAAGTTGGACTTGTAGGAGAAGCAAAGGTTGAAACCTTTGAAGACTTATAAATATTCTAAGTTGGAAGAAATCAGAAGCTCAGGAGGAGGAGCGACAATTGTCATTGGATCGCAGTACAAAGGATCAACATTCGTCTTATTAGAGCAAGGTGCAAGAGCCTTAGCAATTCAGACATGTAGGAGAGAGAACTTATCAAAGTTCTAAAGTACCGAAGTAGTTTGGGACCGTCCATCGTTGAGGAAGACAAGTGGCGAGAGATCCACAGCTCCAAAATTTTGTGGACGAAGAGGAGGTGAAACACCCAAAGTAGGATCATGATCGTTGATCACCAGGGGATACGTGTCAGCAGATCAGTAGCTTTGGGAAACCTATTCGAGTGTTTTCAGTTGAGATTTGAACACCCAAAGCCTGAATAAATGAAGAGACGAGAGACGTCGATCTGCAAGGGGACACTTGTCAACAAATCGTGAGCTCCGAGTAAATTGTAGTGGGGTTTCAATTGAGAACTGAGACTACCGAATCCCGAAGACCCAAAGTGAATCTGAGTCATTGGATTTAGAAGAGACGTGGTGTAGATCCATGCACTCCGGGTAAAGACCCGAAGTAATCCTCAATCATCAGATCAAGTGGACACGCGTCAGTGGATTATAGCCTTTGGATAAAATCCATTGGGAAAAAGGGTGAAGTTTGAGATTTGAGATCTCAAAAGTCTAAAGACCTGAAGGAGATATTGACCATTGATCGAGAAGAGGGTAACAAGACCATTGATCTAAGTTGAAAGGTCAAAAACTTGAAATAAAGGTAGGGTCATTGATTAAGAAGGACAAGTGTCCGCAGATCGTCAACTCTAGGAGATTGACGTACGAAAGAAAGGAATGTTTGAGACTTGAAAAGTCTGAAGTTCAGAATCATGAAGGAGATCACATCTGTTGATTTAGGAGGGGAAGATATGATCCATGGATTGGGAAAGGGTCAATCTGAAACATCAGTTCAGACAGTACTGTCAAGATCAGGAGATCGACGGTCCTATAGCATTGCGGGGGCAGGAGATGCGCAGACTTTAAAACATTGAGGGCGGGCCACAATCCAGACCATGGTTTTTGCAAGAGGACATGTGGAGGCTCGAAGAGAATTGTGGGCCAAAAATTAGTTTGATTCAAACCACCTTTGGGCGCATCCACAATCGCGTGGTCACGAGAGGTTATCGCCCAAGGTTACATCAAGAGGGGGCTTATCAGAAAAGGAGCTAACGCCCAGTACTCTAAGATTTCATAGGAGAGAGAGAGGGAAGGTTGCGAGTGCTATCATACATGCACCAGAGAGCCGAAATGGCCTATGTTTAGATACAAAAGGAGACCATTAAGGTTTCAAAGGGTCATTTGACTTAAGAATCGAAGATCCTTGACCGGGAGGTCGTGTAGCCCTACGGAGGAGTAGGGGGGCTGCATCAGGTGGTATCAGAGTTGATATTGATTTTTTTTGCAGATAGTAGACAAAGGAGAAAGGAGAAAAATTGATATCATTTGTGGTATCAAGAATTTGATTTTTTTTCGTAGGCACCAGAAGGTGACGTAGTGAAATCATGCCACCTAGAAGGCGTAGAGAGAATGCAGAAATGGAAGAAGAAATGAGGCGACTTCGAATGAGGTTGGACGCCATGGAAACAACATAGAGAAGAGCACCAGACGCTAGATATATTAGTGAAGATGAGAGCGAAGAGATAGAGGTCGAAGAAAATGTAGCAGAATATGCTACACAAGATCGCTTATTGAAAGTTGTTTCAAGAATAGGAGCTAGAGCAAGAATAGAGGTACCAATGTATGAAGGCAATTTAGAAGTTGAAGAATAGTTAGATTGAGTACATGCTATGGACAAATACTTCGATTATGAAGATGTTGAATAAGACAAGATGGTGAAGCATGTAGTGACAAGACTGAAGGGTCATGCAGCACTATGGTGGGATGAACTGCAAGCCGAACACAGAAGAAAAGTTAAGCAGAAAATTAAAAACTGGGATAGGATGGTAGCCAAGATGAAATCCAAATTTATCCCAAAGGATTACCAAATCAATCTGCTCAGAATATTGCAGAACCTGAGACATAAAATATTATTAGTGAAGGAGTACACTGAGTAATTTTACAGACTGAACATCAGGGCTTGACAGAAAGAGAATGAAGATGAAAAAATAGCCAGGTATATCAATGGACTGAGCTATGAAATACAAGAGGATATCAACATGATGTTTGTTAGTAAAGTCGAGGATGCTTATCAAGCAACCTTGAAAGTTGAAGAAAAATTGGCCAGGAAACAAAGCCAATGAAACAGAGGAGGAAATTCAAGCAGAGGTAAGGGAACCAACAGAGAGAAGTTCCATAAGCCGAAGCATGAAGCTGGAAAACAACATAGTCACCCAGAGAAAGGTGGAAGTTCTAAGGAAGGACAACATGGCAGAAGAATCTATTTTTCCAGAGGAAGAGGAAGAGACACAGGAGGTGAAGTTAGATGTTATACCTATGGAAAACCAGGGCACAAGTCTTGGGAATGTCCCTAGAGAAAGAAAGAATGAGGAGGCGAAGCACACATTGTTAAAGCATAAAAACATGTGGAAGTAGAAGAAGCAAAAGGAGGAAAGAACCTCACGGTGAGGAAAATTCTTCTTAAACCAGAGAAGGAGGCAGAAGAACCATTTCAGCGAACAAGTCTGTTCAGGACTTCTTGTAAGACGAAAGACAAAGTTTTCAAGGTGGTCATATATAGTGGGAGCACTGACAATCTAGTATCCACGGAGATGGTGGAGAAGTTGGAGTTAAAGACAATTGTACATCCAAACCCATACAAGGTATCATGGTTGCAGAAAGGACATAAAGTAATGGTAAGTCAACAATGCCAACCTAAATTCAAAATAGGAGGTTATAGGGATGAAATATTATGTGATGTAATTCCAATGGATGTATGCCATATTTTATTGGGGATACCATGGAAGTTTAACAGGAAAGTTGTTCATGATGGAAGAAAGAATACTTATACCCTAGAGAAGAATGGTAGGACACATATGTTGTTACCAATAGAAGACAAAGAGAAAAAGAGGGAAGCTAGTTCAAGTATAATTCTCATGAGTGGGAAGGAACTCTTGAATGACGTAAAGAAGGAAAAATAAATACAGTTTGTTGTAGTGAGAAAGTCTAGAGTTATCTTGACAAATACTTATGTGGAAGATTTACCTGAAGAAATCCAGGAACTGTTAGAAAACTTTGCTGACATAATAGTGGATGAGTTACCACACTCATTGCCACCCATTAGGAGTATAAGCCATCATATTGACCTTATTCAAGGAGATAGTTTACCAAACAAAGTATCTTATAGGTTGACACCTAGAGAGAATGAGGAAGTCAAAAATCAATTCCATGAGTTGTTGGATAAAGGTTTAGTTAGGGAAAGCCTAAGCCCATGCAAAGTACCAACTATGTTAAGTCCAAAGAAATATGGAGGATGGAGAATGTGTACAGATTCCAAAGCCATCAATAAGATAACCATTAGGTATAGATTCCCTTTACGAAGGATGGATGATTTTATGGATTGTTTGAGTGGAGCAAGTTATTTTTCCAAGATAGGCTTGAAGAGTGGATATCATCAAATAAGAATGAGATATGGAGATGAGTGGAAAAAAACATTCAAGACAAATGAAGGATTGTTTGAATGGTTGGTCATGCCATTTGGGTTGACAAATGCACCAAGCACATTTATGAGATTGATGAATGAAGTATTGAAAGACTTCATAGGAAAAATTTTCATAGTATATCTAGATGACATACTAATCTTCAATAAAACAGAGAAAGAACACTTAAGACATTTGACATCAGTGATGGAAAAGTTGCAGCAAGAGAAATTGCTGATAAATCTGAAGAAAAGCTCTTTTATGAAGACATAACTCATATATTTGGGTTTTGTGATCTCTTCAAATGAATTGAAGATGGATCCAGAAAAGGTGAGAGCAATCAAATAATGGCCATCGCCAAGCAACATATTTGAGGTAAGAAGTTTTCATGGGTTAGCAAGTTTTTATAGATATTTTATCAGAAATTTCAATGGTATATGTGCACCCATGCTAGACACTATGAAGAAGAAACACAAGTCCTTAAGTTGGATAGAGGAAGCTGAAAAAAGTTTCAAAGTGTTGAAGGAGAAAATCACAGAACAACCAATTCTGGTCTTACCAGATTTTGGAAAAACATTTCAAGTGAGATGTGATGCAAGTGGATTAGCTATTGGAGCAGTCTTGAGTCAGGATAATAGGCCAATTGCTTATTTTAGTGAGAATTTGAATGACACCAAGAAGAAATATTCCACATATGACAGAATTTTATGCAGTGATTCAAGCTTTGAAAAAGTGGAGACACTATCTAATTCCTAAAGAATTTGTCTTGTACAGTGATAATCAAGCTTTGCAGTTTATTACTAGGAAAGAAAAGTTGAATTCGAGACATGCTAAATGGGTAGAATTTATGAAAAATTTTACGTTTGTTATTAAACATATTGTTGGAACTACTAACAAAGTTGCAGATGATTTGAGCAGGAGGAGTTTAATTGTACAAGAATTCCAAGAGGAGACCTTAGGGTTTGAACACCTCAAGGAGATGTATCGAGAAGAACCAGATTTTAAGGAAGCTTATGAGGCATGCAAGAATCCTTTGTTGGGAAACAGAAGCCCATGGACTGAATATTTGATCCAGGATGGATTATTGTTCAAGGGAAGCCAACTATGCATACCAAAATGCTCAATGAGAGATAACTTGTTGAAAGAGAAACACAGTGGAGGTTTAGCTGGACATTTTGGTCACGATAAGACATTTTCACAGCTGAGAAATTTGTATTATTGGTCAAGCATGAGAGCAGAGGTGAAAACGTTTTTGAACATATGCAAAATTTGTCTGTATGCAAAAGGAAGACAACATAACACATGTTTGTATCATACATTACCAATACCAGAAAGGTCGAGGGATGCAATAAGTATGGATTTTGTTTCGGGATTGCCTAGAACTCAGAAAGGGAGCAATTCCATATTTGTTGTGGTGGAAAGATTTTCAAAAATGGCACATTTTATACCATGCTAGAAGACAAACGATGCTACACACATAGCCAATTTGTTTTTCAGAGAAGTGGTGAGACTATATGGATTGCCTAGGGGAATAGTCTCAGACAAGGACACCAAATTTGTAGGACACTCTTGGAGGACTCTATAGAAGAGGTTGGGGACAAACTTGTACTTTAGTTCAACATATCACCCTCAGATAGATGGAAAAACTGAAGTAGTAAATAGGAGTCTGAGAAACTTGTTAAGAAGTTTTGTCACTAAGCCAGGTCGTCAATGGGATCAGATTCTATCACAAGCAAAATTTGCATTCAACAATTCAGTGAACAGGAGCACGAGAAAAATTCCAATTGAAATTTTGTATGGTATACAACCAAGAGGGATTATAGAGTTGAGAGACCTGAATCAAGATGAGTTCAGAAGTGCTGGAGTAGAGGATTTTGCAACAGAAATGCAGAAACTCCATGACAGAGTCAGAGAAAAACTACATGACAACAGCCAGAAATATAAGAGTAGGAGTTGATCAAAAGAGGAGAGAAGTTCAATTCAAAGTGGGAGATGAAGTTTTATCTCACTTGAGAAAAGAGAGGTTTCCAAGGGGAACATATAACAAGTTTAATATGAAGAAGATAGGACCATGCAAGATTCTCAGAAAATTCGCAGCCAATGCTTATGAAATTGAGTTGCCAGGCAATGTTGGGATATCACCGATATTCAATGTTGCATACCTGTATCCTTACAAGAGAGATGAGGAAGGAGAATCAGATGATCAGAAATAATTTTAGTGGGAAGAACAATTTCCCACTGTAGAAAAAAATCAGATGGAGAAAATCATTGAATAGAGAGATGGAAAGAAGACCAGGAGGAAGACATATCCTAAATACTTAGTGAAGTGGAAAGATCATCCAATGGAAGATGAAAGTTGGGTCACAGAACATAATATTGTGAAGCAGGGAAAGACAGTGCAGGAGCTCATGGACATGAGTCCATGAATATTTTAACCAAAGGATTATGGTGCATAAGCATCGCCTTCAAAGTCAAAGACACAAGCGTGGAGTCAAAGATATGACATCTCAGCATGACAGAGTTTCAAATGAACATTAAATTTAGAAGTAAATCGAGTTGTTGAGATATTTTGGAAACAACATTTTTAAATGTGTTGTGTTTGTAAAGTCATATATGACTGTAAGGGGTTGCAGATATATAGTGTTGACTCTTATCTGGCAATAAATGTTAGTTATTGTAATAGGAAAAAGTAGGTGACCACTAAGAGTTTGATAGGATAGGTTGCAGATAGGACGAGAGAGCTCGTGGAGCCAGTCCTTAGATAGTTTGTTTTTGCATTGTAAAAGGAGTATGATAATGAGATAGTGATCAGTAGAGCAGAATATAGTAGAAGAAAGACAGAAGGAAGAACTGCAATATAGTGTAATTTGTTTCATGAATGAATAGAACAGACTAAATTGTCCCAAATCTTGGGCTATGTTCATTTTAATGTGTGATTGAATGAATGTTTCATTCTGTGTATGTCATTTATTTTATTTCGTTCATGTATGATTGTTTGAGAAGTTGAACGTATGATTTCGTGAAAAAACTAGATAAGTTTCAATTTTTTCTCTTCTGAAACTAGTATACAAGGTGTGCATCTCGAACACAAGGAGTGCATCGATTGAGTCTCAGATTGACTCAGAGGAGTTAAGAGAGAACAAAGGAAACTTATACTAGGTGCAAGGAGTGCACAGTGTCAAGAAGAGACCAAGCGTCAAAGAACTAGAACAGAGGAACATCGGGAGGGCGAGAAGAATTTATTTTCAAGAAATCCTTCGAACTGAGTTATCAAAACCCCCGAACACAAGGAGTGCGTGGGAAGTCGAAATCCTTTAAGGATCAAGCTCATAAGGGATAGCACTTTCGATAAGTGTTGATGAGATCCAAAAGTTGGACTTGTAGGAGGAGCAAAGGTTGAAACCTTTGAAGACTGATAAATCTTCTAAGTTGGAAGAAATCAGAATCTCAAGAGAAGGAGAGACAGTGGTCATTGGATCACAGTGCAAAGGATCAATAGTTGTCTGATCAAAGCAAGGTGCAAGAGCCTTAGTGCTTCGCACATGCAGGAGAGAGAAATTATCAAATTTATGAAGTCCTGAAGTAGTTTGGGACCGTCCATCGTCGAGGAAGATAGGTGGCGAGAGATCCACAGCTCCAGAAGTTTGTGGACGAAGAGGAGGTGAAACACCCAAAGTAGGATCTTGACCGTTGATTACCAGAGGATACGTGTCAGAAGATCAACATCTTCAAGAAACCTATTTGAGGGTTTTCAGTTGAGATTTGAAACACTCGAAGCACGAATATCCGAAGAGCCGAGAACCATCGATCTGCAAGGGAACACTTGTCAACAAATCACAAGCTTCGGGTAAATTGTAGTGGGGTTTCAATTGAGAAATGAGACTGATGAATCCCGAAGACCCGAAGTGAATCTGAGTTGTTGGATTCAGAAGAGACGTGGCATAGATCCATGCACACTGGGTAATGACTTGAAGTAATCCTCGACCGTCAGATCAAGTGGACACACATCAGTGGATTATAGCCTTCAGATAAAAGCCAATGAGAAAAAGGGTGAAGTTTGAGATTTGAGATCTCAGAAGTTTGAAGACCCGAAGGAGATCTCGATCGTTGATCGAGAAAAGGGTCATGAGACCGTTGATCTAAGTTGAAAGGTCAAACACCCAAAGTAAAGGCATGGTCGTTGATTAAGAAGGATAGGTGTCTGCAGATCGTCAATTCCAGGAGATTGACATATGAAAGAAAGGAAAGTTTGAGACTTGAAAAGTCCAAAGTCCAGAATCGTGAAGGAGATCACATCTGTTGATTTAGGAGGGGCAGATCTGGTTCGTAGATTCGGAAAGGGTCGATCTGAACCGTCAATATCGGGATATTGATGGTTCTATAGCATTTTTGGGACAGGAGTTGTGCAGACTTTAAAATGTTGAGGGAGGGCCACAATCCAGACCGTGGTTTTGGCAAGAGGACACGTGGAGGTTTGAAGAGAATTATGGGCCAAAAATTAGTTTGATTCAAACTGTCTTTGAACGCATCCGCAATTGCATGGTCATGAGAGGTCGTCACCCAAGGTCACATCAAGAGGGGGATTATTGGACAAGGAGCTAACACCCAGTACTCTGAGATTTTGTAGGAGAGCGAGAGGGAAGGTTGCGGGTGCTATCAGACCTACTCCAGAGAGACGAAAGGGCCTGTGTTTAGATACATAAGGATACCATTAAGGTTTCATAGGGTCATTTGACTCAAGAATCGAAGATCCTTGATCAGGAGGTCATGTAGCCTTACGGGGGAGTAGGGGGGCTGCATCAGGCTGAGGCAGTTTTGCGTTCAAATTTACATGATATCTCAATTCTAGGTGCATGAAAACAACCTCTCTTGTTTTTCAATTGAAATTTATATGCACAGGTAAATTTACCATTTATGTAACTCCATATTAAAACTTATAAAACAAATTTTGAAGCTACAAGGAAGCTTGGGCGTGCATTTTTATTTAGTCACATAGTACAGTTTATATCTTGCAAATTACAAGGCAAACTATGCATCTTTTGCAAAGCCACCATTTTTAATCTTGAAATTGCAAAATAAACAACATGAACGAGTCTAATATGATAAACCACATCCCTAACATCTTGCACAACTCAAATCTAAGGTATAATACAACATTGGGTTACTTTTTACAAACATTTTGTGCATTTTGATGGTTTTAGTAGGCAACTCTTGCCTATTTTTGCACAGAAGAATAT
>JZKD02S1673254.1:219260-251686 GCA_000966675.3 Picea glauca
TATATATATATATATATATATATATATATATATATATATATATATATATATATATATATATATATATATATATATATATATATATATATATATATTGTAATCATCAATTTACAACTTAAATCCTAAATTATGGAGCCATATCCCACTTTGAGCATGCAACTTAATATAGCCAACTTTAACAATTTGGCCCTTTGGTTTTACAATGCAATTCTTAGCCTTTACGCACACCAAATAGGTTTATGTTTGTAAATTCAAATATAAATTAATAGACATGTGTAAAATCACAAACTACAACTTATGCAAGTTGAACCACAAAATTTGGCTCAAAATTGAGACTAGGGCATGCATTTGAGGTTGAGCAATTTTTGCACTCAAATTTACATGAAACCCCAATTATAGGTGCATGAAAGCAACATCTCATGTTCTTCAATTGAAATTTATATGCATAAGTAAATTTACCATTTATGTAACTCCATCTCAAAAATTATAAAACAAATTTTGGAGCTACAGGGAAGCTTGGGCGTGCATTTTCATTTAGTCACATAATACAATTTATACCTTGCACAACCACAAGACAAACTACAATACAAACTTACATTGCAAATTACAAGACAAACTTTGTCTCTTTTGCACAACCACCCTTTTTAAAATTGAAATTGTAAAATAAACAACTTGAACAGGTCTACTATGATAAATTACATCCCTAGCAACTTGCACAACTCAAATCTAAGGTATAATACATCATTGAGTTACTTTTACAAATAAATTATGCATTTTGATGGGGTTACTAAGCATCTAAAGCCTATTTTTGCACATAAGTCTTTTATGACTCTTAATGCAAAACTAACCTTGTTTTCTCTCCTAACCCACCATCCTTTGATTCATCAAAATGCCATGAATCTTTGTGCATAGAAATCATCCTTTTTGGAGTGTAAATGCACTATTAATTCTGCAAATAAGTTATTATATATATTGTAATCATAAATTTACAAATTAAATTCTAAATTATGAAGCCATATCCAACTTTAGGCATGCAATGTACAGTTTAGACCTTGCAGTTTTGTATAGCCAACATTAATAATTTGGCCCTTTGATTTTAGAAGAAAAATGATCTGGATTTTATGAGCAGAACGAAATGAATACAGATTATAAAAAAATGTTTAACACAAACTAACAAAGATATAGTAAAATTGGCTTTCTATTCAATAAGGAAATAAGTTGAAACTGTAAAATGCAGAGGAAACAAGTTTGTTGGAATGGTGGTGGCCTATCTCTGAGAAGAGATGTGACGATTGCGCTCATTCACAAGAAGATGGTTACAATGAGGCTTTGAAGGCCTTTTACAATAAACAGGAATTTCAAAAATTCTAGATAGCCAAAAACCTAACCCTAGGAGATGAAGCACCAAAAGTCATGTGGGCCCCATTTGGGTAATTTAGTACATCAACTTCCCGGGGTCGTAACTTTTGCATATGATCTTCATTTTAAGCACACAATAGCCCATTGGAAAGGTCTAACTGAGAAGAAAAAATTTCGACTAGCCCAGGTCATTTTTTTTTACAATCAACTGGGCCCCAAATCCCCAAAAAACATCGTTTAGGGCCTTAAAACGCCCCCGAAAGTTTGGAACTCGAAAAAATTGTTGAAAAAATACCAAGGTGTAAAACTATTTTTTGAACCAGCGGAATAGGTCGGTGGCCACCGATATCCACCTAGATCAACAAGTTTTGGCCTTTATGCACATCAGTTAGGTTTCTTTTTTTAATTTCCAATATAATGTTACAGATGGGTGTAAAACCACAAACTACAACGTATGCAAGTTGAACCACTAAATTTGGGTCAAAATTGAGACTAGGACGTGCATTTGAGGTTGAGGCAGTTTTGCATTCAAATTTACATAAAATCCCAATTCTAGGTGCATGAAATAAACCTCTCTTATTATTCAATTGAACTTTAGATGCATAGGTAAATTTATCATTTATGTATCTCCATCTTAAAACTTATAAAACAAATTTTGGAGCTACACGGAAGCTTGGGCATGCATTTTCATTTGTCACTTAGTACAGTTTAGACCTTGCAAATTACAAGGAAAACTTTGTCTCTTTTGCACAACCACCCTTTTTAAACTTGCAATTGCAAAACAAACAACATGAACAGATCTACAATGATAAACCACATCCCCAACAACTTTCACAACTCAAATATAAGGTATAATACAACATTTGGTAGGTTTGGGAACAAACAATAGAGCATAACTCTATGCCCTCTAAATCCTAATTAAGGTTGCAGTGGAAAGGAAAGTTAAGAGGATACAGGTGTTTGGTGACTCCAAAATTCCAATGCACTTGGAAAATGGTAAAAGTAACATTTCTAACTTGGAGATGGGGCCTATTTTCAATACGATTATGGAAAAGAAAATAGTTTTTGAAGCGGTTGCATTTGCTCATATCTACTGAGAATTCAATCACAAAATTGATTAGTTATCAAATGAAGCATTCATTTTGGAGTAGTTTTTTTTCTTGTTCATGAGATTAAGCACGATACTACTACAGATTTGATACTCTTACATCTTTTTTAATGAATAATTTTTGGTATTGTTTCAATTTTTGTTTATGTAAAGTTAGAGAGAGATTGTATCATGGTTTTGTCTTGGCATCAATATGAAGTGGAACTCTTTATTTAAAGAGTGACATGTATAAGGATGATTGTAAGAGTAAAATTCATAAGGATAAGTTATAGTTTATCTAATAAAGACAGTTTATAAAGACAATGGTTGCTAACATTAAAATTAGAAGGGATCTCGTCAATGTGTATTTCATTTCCACTAGAAATATCAATGCAATGATTTTTGTCTTGCAAAAAAAACCTGAAATATAATTTCTTGTAGGTAGATTCAGACATTATTAAAAATATGAACTAAAGATCACTTAAATATTGCAGATAATCACTAAATATCACAACAATCATCACATATAAGACAAGTATGAATAAAAAACATTACTGATATTCCATTAATTCTTCATAAATATAGAAGGATGTTTACATGACAGACATCATAGATACAATCTCCATTACAAAATTGGGCAAATTGTGATACAGATTATACAACTTTCTCCTCTCTAAATATTCCTCCTGGGGAATCTTTAACAAGCCTCTCCTTTGTTATCTCTCTACTTACAACCTTATATATTATATTCCCCATGGGGACCATTGTGACCCATAGGTCGCTTACATAAGTGGATCATAACTAACTTTACATGTATTCACATGTCCTCGATCTAGTTGTTACAACTTTGAGGAAATTCTTAGTACTTGAGGCACACTCCACCTTGTTGTAGCCATATGTCTACTGCAATCGATAACCAGAAGGGTGTTTTATCCAATCACCACTTCACATTGTGGGGTGGTACTGAAGCAGCTTACAGTGCGAATGGGTTCCAAAATTTGTAGTGCACAAAAGGATATAATGGAAGATACGAAATATGGTATGGATATGGAGTGTGCACCACTAGGCAGGAAGAGAGAAAGGAAAGTATTGGGGATGAGCTTGAGGTAGAATATTATGGTGGGGATGGAAAGGATTGACACAAACAAGGTATATGTTTACCAATTGTTATGGTCTTGTTTCTAAGAAACTTTTGTGGTATTCTATACTTTGGTGAAACACCTTCAATTCCCATTTGGCATGAAAACCCAAACATATTCCTTTTGGTGAACTACTATGTCTCTCATCTCCTTCTACGGACACATCCTTTGAAATAATTGGCATCACCGATTTCTCCCCTCAATATGTGCTCTATTTTCTTTGATCCTCCCACTACTATTGGAGACACCCCTTTCTTTGTCGTGGGGCCTCCTGGACTATCGATGTTAATGTGGCTTGCTTCTTCTTGAATGGTAGCACCATCTGCATACGAGTGTAGTACTATGACCTCTAAGTCGGCCACTTGAATCCTTCCCAAGTTTCCTGCATGGTGGCGTAGTCTAAACATTCTATGTTTAATTATAATTTTCCACTTGAATCAGGTGATATAAATCTAGGCAAAATCACAATTTTATGTTGTTTAACTTGCATTTTTTAATGCATAAATAGATTCAATGTTTTGAGAAACCCTTGGGCTCTCAGATTATACAAATTTAACCACTCAATGGGATACTTATAATTCCATGGACTATTGTTCCTTTACAAAGGGGTAACTATGGGACATGGCAGTATCGGTCAAGATCCGCCATCATATGAATTCATTAGTCACATTAACACTTGAAATTTTCTCATAACCTATATGGCGGCATAATTGATATGGGTCAAGTATTGTCCAACCTGCCCACATCATGCAAAATTCTAATATGTAATATGTTCATCCATTAATCCTTGTACTTTTCAATCATATCTCTTGTCCATTCACATTTAATTGACATCTCGATACAGAGCGGGCATAATAAACCTGGGTTGGATATCTTTAGCCCCCATAGTAGGCATAATTGACATCTCGATCAAGACAATGCAAGCATAGTAATCCCATGACGGACATTTTTAGACCCCTAGCTAGAATAATTAAGACCCAATTAGGTGCCAAACTCACCCATGAGACAAAGATTTGTTGACATGCCAGTGACACGTAGGTGCCACAGTGGAAAGCCATGTGGAAATGGTGGGTCATGATGGTGATGTCAGCATTGTAGAATCAATGGTATTGAAAACCATCGAGTATGATTTGGATGTCTGACGAATACTAAACTATGTCGTAGTTCAAACGAACGTCGGGGGACCAAGAAAAAAAATATAATGAAATTTTGAGAATCAATGAATAATGTCGGACGGTAAGGCAGATTTTTTCTATAACGTTGGAACACCTCATTGGAATTCAACACCATATGTAGTAGTGATTTTAACATTGATGGCCACTTCAAGGAAAAGTGTTGAAAACTACATACAAATCTAAACTCGAAGAACTGCAAGAAGGACTGAAAGAAAAAGAACCTTCTAGCCACATATTCAAGTAATCAGGTTGAAAGTAGCTCTGATGTGGATGAAAGTGTTGTCTACACATTTTTGCAAAAGGAGGTGAATATGAGTAGCCTTCATCACCAAGAAGAGAAGGACATGGCCAATCTCTTCCACATCAAGATTCAAGTCAAGAATACCAAGATATATTTTATGTTTGACTCTAGTTCACGGGCTAATCTCATAGCAACAAATCTAGTCAACAAACTTGGATTGGAGGTTCATGATCATCCTATCCCCTATCCATTGGGTTGGGTAAACAAATATGCACATATCAAGGTAACAAAGTAGTGCAAGATTAAATTTGTTGTAAGTGTTGATTTTATAGATGAGGTAGAATTTGATGTAGTTGTAACATCCCCAACCACCCAGGTTGGGCCATGCTACACCATAAAACACTCTGACAAAGCTCTGATACTACTTTGTAACGTACTCAGTCTTCCACTGAGTCTCATTACCACCTTACACATGCTTTGATACAATAATGTAACACTCCCATCATACCATTGACCAATGTTACTCTAGAAGTACACTGTGCATAATCTACTTTAAATGAAATCCGCGCAGTGTCTCTTGTAGTAACGGCTCAACCCAAACTTGAGTCGCGCCACACAAATTATAATAGCAGAAGCAACATTCTATTTTAATACAAACTTAAGTATCGAAAATAACTCAAAACTGTGTGCACCAATTGTGTGCATTAACATTCATATCACACAGTGCAACCGCGCACACAACCATCTAGGCATCGTGCACCAACTCAGGTTTCACTGTGTGCAAAATCTAATTCTCTGACCGCAGACACAAATCCCAATCTGTTAGTGTACACAAGCGGCCCTCCTACACACTTGACCACTAAATCCTTTTCTTGCAATACTCATAACGAAAATTACAAGGTTAACTTAACACGCAAGACTAACCACATTAGTCATATCCATGCACAACTACAAATACATGCTATAAGTACTATACTTACATGAGAGTGCAGTAATTAACAAAATAACAACAAATACTTATATGCAATGCATACAAGAATTTAACCCATGTCAAACATAGAAAAAACTGCATGCAGTAACCAAGACAAATACATAAGGAAAACTTATCTTAATTGAAATTCACCAACTGCATCCTTGACTCAAACATTCCTCCCATCCATAGACGTTGTTTCTCATAATATTTCAACAATAGGTCACCCCTGAACTGGGGCTCTACTCCACCATGGTAAAGGATTCTAGCAACACACTTTAGTCTGAAACAAAACAAAATTACTCAGTCCTAGGTGCCCACTGTTGCAACTAGTCCAAAGTCCATCATTCCCTGCGCACCTGTCACACCCAAGGAAATGTGCCCCTTCTTTGCTCAGAATTCTTTCAACTACCCCACATCCCTTTCCAAGGTTACCAACAACAAACCGAACATGAAATCTATGAGCCATGTGACTAATTCCCAATGCACCAAGGAACAACTCTCAACAATACTCTCACATGGAGAGTATGCTCACGAGTCTGAAAACCACTCCAAAAAAACCAGTACATCACCTAGAGAGACTGGTCATGGTCTATCTACCCAACTCTTTGACAGTATCTCTAATTATAGCACCAAAACTCCAGACAAGCTTCTCTATGTAGATAAAGTAATAATCGTATTTTCCATACAGTCTAACCCCCTTCTGCCCACGAGAGCTTGCCACATGAATCATAATCCTAATAATGCAATAATAATACCCAAAATACACTAAGGCCGGAAATATATATTGCATGCCTTCCACTTGACATTTGTAACCCTCAAAAGTAGCTTTAAACAACTTGGTGACTCATTCCCTACCCTCGAGAACTTAAGATAAAATTATATATATATATATATATATATAATATTAATATTCATGATTATATTTACATGGATAGGTGCACTGACCTATCTACATCCAGGCTCACCAACCTCATAATCACACAGGCTCTCTGGCCTCCATATATATCCATTCATTCCCGCACACTATCCCAAGTGTGCGCAACATAGTGCAATGTGTGCACTTACCCAGGTGTGCATAACACATAGACTGTGCACACCCTATCTTTGTTAACACTTCTCTATGCACTATGTTGATGCACACAACACCAAAAACCAGGTGTCCTTGGCTCACCAACCTAAATGTTCATTACATTTACACTTGGTACCAATCAACTCACCAGCATATATATATATGTACAATTACAAAGGGTTCTGGATTGGGGACATTACAGTAGTACCATTGGATGTATGTGGGGTAATGTTTGGAAGCCCCTGCATTTATATGAGGGATGTTATCTTCATGTGGAGAACCAATTAGTACCACCTCATCAAGGAAGGGAAATCATTCATCATCAACGCGCACAAAGGCAAATCAAAACTTTCACTAGTAAGTGCCAATCGAGCTACTAAATTGATTAGTTATAGAAAGAAATATGTTTTACTTTTTCTAAGAGAAAATCACTCTGTTGAAGATTTTCTACCACCTAAGAGGTAAGTGTAGTATGAAATCCAATTATTGTTGACTCCCCCTTGTCGAATATTGGGTTGTATAGAGAATTCGTTCTGGAATCAAATGAAGTAAAGAAGCAGTTGTAATAGTTGTTGAAGCAGGGTGTGATTCGACTAAGTACCTCACCTTGTGGGTCACCCATCATAATTTTTCCCAAGAAGGATGGGACTTGGAGAATGTGTATTGATTATAAGGCATTGAACAAGATTACACTAAATAATGGATACCCTTTTCCCAAGATCAATGATTTGTTGGACTAGCTGCAACATGCTAAGTACTTCACTAAGATGGATTTGAAATCAGTATATCACTAGATACAATTCAAAGAAGAAGATACATAGAATATTTTCTTCAAGACAAGGAACAATTTGTATGAGTCGTTGGTTATGCCATTAGTTTTATGCAAAGCACCAACTACATTTATGAGACTAATGAATGATGATTTATGCCCTTATCTACATTCATTTGTTATTGTTTATTTGGATGATATAAGGGTTTATAGTGCTACCTGGGAAGAGCACATATCACATCTTACGTAGGTGTTAGAGACCCTGAAGAAGCACCAGCTCCTGGCCAATCCTAGGAAATGCAATTTTTCTTAGCAGTATTTGGTGTATTTAGGGTATGTGATCGATGGTGGCGAGCTCAAGATATATCCCACCAAGATGGAGGCCATCATGAAACGGACATTTCCTACAAATTGCACAGAATTTGGGAGCTTTGTTGCGGCAACACAGTACTTGCAAAAGTTTGTAGCTTCATTTTCAGCAGTAGTTAAACCACTCAATGCCATAACAACAAATAGTAAGATTTTTCAGTGGGGAAGGAATCAACAAAATGCTTTCGATGAGTTGAAAAGAAAGATCAGTCAAGCACAAGTGCTCGCACTACTAAACTTGAAGAATCCCTTCAAAGTGGACACAGATGCAAGTGGGTATGTCATGGGAGCAGTCTTGTGTTGAAATATTGTAACTGCAAAGTGTATTATGATTATTATTTTATATATTATTCATTGAATCAATCCCCATTGTGGATTGATCATGTTGGTTATTGTAAAATAACGAATCCCCTTTTGTGGATTGGTCATAATGTAATTGTAATAGGCTAAAGAAGAAGTCAGCCCCAGAATATAATAAAGGTGGTTATAACCACCCAGAAGAAGAAGTCGACCCTGCCAGTGAAAATACACTTTCACACATGCCTGATTTGTATAAATAAGGAGGCTAGCACCTCACTTGGATACACTCACTTATTCATTGAGAGACAAGTTTCGGAGCTGCAGTTGGAGAAGAGAGAGAGAGAGAGACGCATCTTTGGGAGAGGACTTTATGTATTTGTTTGAGTTCTCTCTTGGCATTATATTGGCTATCTATAATAAGGAAGTTTTGTTGGGTTTTCTTCCCCATTAGGGTTTCCCAGGATAAATGATGTGTCTCTTGTGATTGTGTATTTCTCAATGATTCTATCTTATGATATTTTTATCTATTGAAATGAAAAGAACTATAATAATGGCTTAAACATTAACATGGTATTAGATCCAAGCTGAAGAGAGCATCTTTCACAAAAGAAAAGTGAAAAACGTCACTGTTGTCGTACATGCAAATTAGGGTTTTTTGTTGGTGAGGTATTTCAGCCCTAAAACCATCTACAAAAGTGTGCCCTCCCTCAAGGATCATTTTGGCACCTTCATCACAACTTTGCAGTGGCTATATCTCCCGGAAAGTGAAACCCTAGTTTCACAAAGTACCAGAAGTACCAGAAAACCAGAGTACCAGAAGTACCAGAGTACCAGGGGTACCAAAAAACCAGAAGAACCAATACAGAAATCCGTAGATCAAGTTTGGAGGGGTAAAAGTTGGATTTTCTCGTATCCAAGCACACCAGGCTACTCACCTCAGCCAAGCGCACCTCCTGGTAAGTTCAGAATTTGATTTTGAACACTTTCATTTTTTGGACACTTTACTAGCTTTAGGTAAAAGATGTCTGCAAGCGTTAAGCTTGTTGACAAGCTAGAAGGTGTGGAAAAATTCCATGCCTGGAAGTATAGGATTGGCCTTATTATTGAAGATAATGAATTAGCAATATTCATCAAAGAATAAGTGTCGAAGCCTGACGATGTTGCATGAAAATAAAAGAACCAAAAGGACACAATCAGGGCCAAAAGAATCATTGCAGATTCAATCAAAGATTACCCAATTCGCTATGTGTCATCAAAGAAGACTACAAAATAAATGTTTGATGCCCTGAACAGACTGTATGAAGGAAAGAATATAAACCAGAAGATGAATCTTACAACTCAGCTCAAGAATAAAAGAATGCAGAAGGGAGAAGCAATCCAAGAATACTTCTCGAGAATATCCCAATTCAAAGAACAACTAGAAGAAATCGAAGATACTATAGACAAAGATGAACTTATAATGATGGCCCTAAATGGCCTCACAAGACCTTGGGATGCATTCATCCAAACGATTTGTTCCAGAATGGAGAAACTAAAGTTTGATGGTCTATGGGAAGAATGCATTCAAGAAGAGACAAGAGTAGCTAATCGTGAAGCGTTACTAGCAAGAGATGATGATCAAGCCCTAACTACTCACACTAAAGGAGGAAGGAAGAAGTCCTACTTCCGGAAAGAGACTTATAAAGAGTCTCAACCCCCAAACAAATTCAATAATAAAGAATATCATCCAAGGATATTTTAGAAGAAAGGACAACAAAAGGAAAGAGATTACTCATCTGTACAATGCTACCATTGTGATAAGATAGGACACATTGTGAAGTTTTTTCCAGCAAGACAAGAAGAATACAAGAGAAAACATAAGAGGCACCATGCCCATGCAGTCGAAGATGAAGAGCCACCCGCAAAGATGATAAGAGAGAATATCAAAGACTATGTCTTAATCTCGGCCCTCTCAGGATCGGTAACACCTAGAGAGGACACTTGGCTCATTGATAGTAGTGGTGCATCAAAGAACATGACAAGTCAAAGAGACATTCTCTCTTGTATTTCAGAAAAGAAGTTTTCTCAGAAAGTGACACTTTGAGATGATTACCAATATCCCATCAATGGAGTGGGAGAATCAAACTACAAGCTTAAATCAAGAAATTCTATGAAGCTAAAGGACGTACTCTATGTACTAGGTTTGACAAAGAACCTACTCTCCATTTCAGATTTAGAAAAGAAAGGCTTCATAGTTTCCTTTATAGATGGAGAAGTTCTTTTGTGGGCTTGAGGAGAAACCATAAAAGAAAAAATCATCATTGGAAAAGAAGAGAATGTTTTGTATAAGCTAAATGGTCACTCAGAAGCTGCCATGACCCACACCATTGAGAATCCATGTGAAATTTGTCATAGAATATTATCTCACATTAACTACAAGGTGCTACCATACATATGCAAAGCGATCACAGGTTTACCAGAACTCAAGGTTGACCATGAAGGCATATGCAATGGATGTGCACAAGGGAAGAACATCAAGAACCCTTTTCCAAAGAGAGACATTAAAGCAAAAGGAGTGCTAGAACTCATTCATTCAGAGGTGTGTGGCCCAATGCCATCGTCCTCCATTAGTGGGTATGTATACTATGTATCATTTACTGATGATTATTCTCGTAAGACCTGGGTGTATTTTTTGAAATCTAAAGATGAAGTGTTCATCAAATTCAAGGAATTCAAAGCCTTGATAGAAAATCTTTCTGAAAGAAATATCAAGATACTCAGGTTAGACAATGGAGGAGAATACACCTCAAAATAATTCGTGAACTTCTACAAAGATGTTGGGATCAAGAGGGAACTCACTACTCCCTATAATCCTCAACAAAACGATGTAGTTGAAAGGAAGAACAGGACAATAATGGAAGTCTTGAAGACCATGATCCACGATCAAGATATTCCTATGTGATTATGGGCAGAAGCAGTAATGATAGTCGTATATGTGCAAAACCGATTGTCCCATAGTGCACTTGGTTTCAAGACCCCAGAAGAGATGTTCATCGGAAAGAAACTAGAGGTAAGCCATCTCAAAATATTTGGCTGCCCAGTTTTTATACATATTCCAAAAGAGAAGAGAAACAAGTTGGAACCTTCAGGAAAGAAGGGAATATTTGTGGGATACTGTGAGGTCTCCAAGGCCTTCAGAATTTATATACCAGGTCACCATCACATTGATATTAGCAGGGATGTGACCTTCGATGAAGATGAAGCGCTGAAGAAATTGAGAAGATGCCAACTTGAAGAAGTATATGAAGAGGAACCCGTAATCCCCAGAATTGCAGAATCAATGAGGGAGGTTCCTAGAGCTGCAGAACCAATGAGGGAAGTCATAAATTTCCCTAATGAGGAAATTCTATAAGATCATGACATAGTATAATTTCAAGAACCTCCTCAAATGATGATCTTCCATAATAGAAATCCTGCTTGGGAAAGAGAGACTATTCAATATGGAGAGAAGTACGGTGTTCCTAAAGGAACCATGAGATAGGTGAAGAAACCAAATACATTCTCCAATTATACGGCTTTGATGTGTGATCTCCTAGAGAAGGAGCCTACTTTCTTTGAAGAATCCATTCAGAAGAAAGAATGGGCAGATTCCATGATAAAGGAATACCAATCCATAATAAAGAATGATGTATGGGAAATACTTCCCAGACCTAAAATTAAGGACGTGGTATCTTCCAAATGGCTCTTCAAAATAAAACATGTTGATGATGGAAGTATTGAGAAGTATAAATCAAGATTTGTCGCTCATGGATTTTCCCAAAAAGAAGGCATTGACTATGAAGAGACATTCGCTCCTGTAGCTAGATACACTTCGATCAGGACCATCATAGCCCTTGCAGCTAAGATGAAGTGGAAGTTACAGAAAGACAACTTTCCTAAATGGTGTCATCAAAGAGGAAGTGTATATAGAGAAACCTCAAGGATTTGAAGTTGAAGATAGGAAGTCTCATGTATGCAAGTTTAAGAAATCCTTGTACGGATTGAAGCAAGCTCTTAGAGCTTGGTATGGCTGGATAGACAGTTTCCTGACGAGCTTGGTCTTTACCAAGAGTAAAGCAGATTCTAACCTCTACTTCAAGGTTATGAACGATGAGACAGTGATATTATTGTTGTATGTGGATGACTTATTCTTAACTGGAGAAGAAAAGATCATCATCGAGTGTAAGAAGAGACTCGCCTATGAATTTGAGATGAAAGACCTTGGCCTAATGCATTATTTCTTAGGTGTAGAGTATAGAGAGGATCTTCCTTAACCAAGGGAAGTATGCAATCAAAATCTTGAAGAGATTTGACATGTTAGAGTGAAATTCCATGAATACACCCATGGAAATGAAGTTGAAGTTGTTGGTCGATACTTTGTCAGAATTGATTGATGCCACGTTGTATAGAAAAATTATTGGATCGTTGATGTACCTAACTAACACCAGACCAAATCTTTGTTTTTCCGTGAAAACCTTGAGTCAGTTTCTGGTAGAACCCATACATGTTCACCTAGTGGCTGCAAAACATATGATGAGGTACCTTAAGGGTACATTAGATTATGGTCTCATATATGATGGAGATCATGATTTCACATTGAGTGGATACACTGATTCAGATTGGACAGGAAGTGTTTCTGATAGGAAAAGCACTTCGGGATGTTGTTTCAGTTTGGGATCAACCATGATCTCGTGGCAGAGTAGGAAGAAATCCAGCATTTCTCTCAGCACAATGAAAGCAGAATACATTGCTGCATGTTCTGCCAGCTGCGAAGCTATATGGCTTCAAAAGTTGTTGACCGGTCTATTTGACCTAGATATGGAAGCAACCACGATCCTATGTGACAACCAGAGCTACATAAAGATGACAGAGAATCATGTATTCCATGACAGGTTGAATCACATAGAGATGCAATATCATTACATATGTGACATGGTGCAGAGAGGAGCCATAAATCTCCAGTATGTTAGCATGGATGAACAGGTTGTTGACGTGTTGACCAAGCCTTTATCTCGTGTAAAGTTTGAGAACTTTCGAGATAATCTTGGTATAGTCCAAAAGGGCCTTCCTCAAAAGGGGGAGCAGTGATGAGATGAGATGTGACTAGGACTATTCTTCCAACTTGATAGTTGTGAGGTAAAGCCAGTCTAGTATCTTTCTTCTAGCTTGATTGATGTGACGTAAAGAAAAATGATGACATGAGACTAGTACTGTGCTTCTAGCTTGATAGCTATGACGTAAAGCCAGTCTAGTATCTTGCTTTCAGCTTGATTGCTGTGACGTAAAGCAATATGATGAGATGAGACTAGTACTATGCTTCTAGCTTGATAACTATGACTTAAAGCCAGTCTAGTATCTTGCTTCCAGCTTGATTACTATGACATAAAGCAATATGATGAGATGAAACTAGTATTGTGCTTTTGACTTGATAGTTGTGACATAAAGCCGGTATAGTATCTTGCTTCCGACTTGATTGATGTGACGTAAAGCAAGACGATGAGATGAGACTAGTACTGTGATTTTGGCTTGATAGCTATGACGTAATCCAGTCTAGTATCTTTCTTCTAGCTTGATTGTTGTGACGTAAAGCAAGACGATGATATGAGACTAGTACTATGCTTCCATCTTGATAGCTATGATGTAAAGCCGGTCTAGTATCTTGCTTCCAGCTTGATAGCTATGATGTAAAGCAAGACGAGTATTGTGCTTCTAGCCTTACAGCTGTGACGTAAATCTAGTCCAGTATTATGATGATAAGCCATCCTCGTGTTGTGATGATGATGTATTAGTTTTATACTAATCCATATTGATCCAGATGATGATTGCATTCCTTTTAGAATGACGATGTTGCCGATGAACAAAACTTCTAATGATTTATAGATACGCCAGTCAGTGTTCAAAGATGATATTGATGATGTTGTCCTCCTGATGTTGTTGATGATGCAGTCCTCTCTCTCGCCTGATGTTGTTGAAGAACAACCTTCTTGTTAAGGGGGAGTGTTGAAATAATGTAACTGCAAAGCATATTCTGATTATTATTTCATATATTATTCATTGGATCAATCCCCATTGTGGATTGATCATGTCAGCTATTGTAAAAGACCAAATCCCCTTTTGCGGATTGGTCATAATGTAATTGTGATAGGCTAAAGAAGAAGTCGGCCCCATAATATAATAAATATGGTTATAACCACCCAGAAGAAGAAGTCAGCCTTGCCAATGAAAAGACACTTTCACATGTGCCAGATTTGTATAAATAAGGAGGCTAGCACCTCACTTAGATACACTCACTTGTTCATTGAGTGTTGGCACAGGGGCAGACCCAGGGTTTATCTCCAAGAGAGCAACAACAAGCCCTATCTATTGGCCCTTTCGGCAGCACCTACGAATCAGATGCAGTCTCACCCGAAGTATGTATGAGGGGGTTGCAGGACAGAAATGTCTACAACCAGAGGAATATCAAGTGGTTCTTATTACAACAACAACATAACATGCATCTATCATTCAACTAGATAGATCTATCCTTCATAGCTATAGATTTGATCTAATACAATAATGCAGATAACAATATAACAACATCAGAGCTCGAAGCATCAATCACACACACAACAACAAATGTACATGGTTCACCCTCTCTCTAGGGCTACGCCCACATAACTATGCTTATGATATTTTAAGATAAATCTTACAGTTTTGATCTGCACTCTTGGCCAGCAGATCCTCTCTCTCCATCTCTCTTTCTCTCTCCCTTCCTGTGCACCCAACTACAAGACTTGATCTTTGCACCCAACTGAAGATCTTACAATACCAGAAGGCTCTCTCTCTCAGCACTTCTCTCACCCATAATACAATATTCTCCCAATGACAATGATCAATAACAAGACTCAGCTACCATAACCCCTGACCTAGGTCCTCTCGACCTCTATTTATACATTACAATCCCTCATCGACAGCCTCAGGTCGAAACCTAGGTGTCAAAACCCTAATTACAAAAACCCTAGGTCAACTTGAACCATTCTTTCTGGGCTTCGCCAACCTGTCTTTCCTTCTTTATCTCGCGGTGCTCCAAGGCATATAATGCTGGATTTTTCCACTTCCTGAGTCATCCTCGATCCATCTTCCTTATTGATCTATCATCCTCGATCTCGTCATCTAATGGATTGCTTTTCCGCACTTCTCTCCATCTTTTTTGTTCTTTTGCTCACTTCGACCCAGTGATAGTCACTGTGTCTCCCGCGAAGCTCGCTTTTTACCTTTTCTTCCTCGTTTTTCACTTCCTTCCATAACCAAGGGCCAACAAGCCCCCAACACTCATCTATGACTCATCCTGAGGCACTTGAGATCTGATCCTCTTGTTTTAATTCGACTTTTGACTATGCAGTGCAGCCCTTGCTTTCTTATTTATGCCTCCTTTCCATCCTTGTGCAGACTGTCTTCTCTATGTATGGTACCCAGTTTCAACTGCACCTAGTACCTGGAACCTTGTCTTCTTGATTCTAGTGAGAGCTGCGAGGCGACTAGTTTTCATAGTACAACTTCAGTCGACTCCCATTCACCAAGCCTTCCTTCCATTCTCCTTTCAGTGTCTTCAGTTGCGCAGCTCCTCCTTATTTAACATAGGAAATCTCATATGGTCTGAACCAATGTGTTATGAACTTCCTAGGGTGTTTGATAAACTTACTGTCATATACCAGTACTAAATCACCTTGCCTGAATATCTTCTTCTTGATGTGTCTGTCATGATAGGCCTTTTCTCGTTCCTTCTAAATTTTCTAATGGAAGCCTGTAATGAATCGGTCTTCTTCTAGTTCAACCAAATGTGATAGCCTCTCATGAATAGCGCTAGTATCATCCATGTCGGTAAATGAAAAAATTCTTAAGCTTGGTACCAAGTACTCCATTGGGACAACAAATTCAAGACCATAAACCAACTTGAAAGGGGTATGTATTGTTAATTTCTTGCAAGTGGTTCTATAAGCCCAGAGTACTGCTAGTACTCTTAAATCCCAGTCATCCCTGTTCACACTGCAAATATTTGTCAATGTTGTCTCCAAGATCTTGTTGAATGCTTCAACTGTTTTGTTTTCTTATGGATGACAAGGTGTACTCTTCTGATGGTGGACTGCAAATTCTTCAGCTAGGGCTTCAATTGTCTTATTGATTAAGTGTGTACCTTGATCACTCATAAGGACCTGTAGCTGTAGCTGCACTAAATTCCTTGACTGCTCTTGCTTCGGCCCATCTCGTCAGGTCTTATGTCATAGTGATAATATACCTTGCTCCTGTTCGCTTTTCTGGTGGGTTTATCGGTCCCGCGAAGTCAATGGCCCATTTTTCAAATGCTTGTAGGGTCATCTGCGGTGCTAATGGAATCTTATCTCTTCGGGATGGTTTTCCAACTCGCTGGCATACATCGCATGCTCTGGAATATTCTTTAGCATCTCTGTGTAATGTAGGCCACCAAAGGCTAGCTTGCAGAACCTTCTGTGCAGTTTATTTTCTCGCATAATGTCTTTCTGCAATGCCTTCATGAGATTCTTCGAGGATCATAGGGCGTTCTGCCTCCATCACACATCTTCTTAGGATCTCATTAGGTCCCATTTTATATAGTTGACCAACTATAAGTGAAAAATCTGCAGCGCACACCACTAGTTGTTTCTTCTACGAAATTGTGTACTCGGCTGGAACCATTCCTGTTGACAGGAACTGGACTATGTCTGTGAAGTGGTCATCAATATTTATAATGGTGAGTAGTTGTGAATCTGGTAGTGTTTCCTCCAAACTGGTAGGTTCTTCACCATGCTCCAACCTCAACAGGTGGTCTGAGCCCTTATTCATTCTTCTTGGCTTAACTATGATCTCAAAATCATATTATTGAAATAGGAGAATCCATATGCATATTCTCCCCCCCAACACTGGCTTGTTGACTAGGTATTTTAGCATGGAGTTATCAATAAACATTTTAAAGTGTCCTCCCAACAAGTAGTAACGACATTTCTGCAATGCATACACCATGGCTAGTCCCTCTCTCTCTGTAGTAGTGTAATTGATTTCAACTGTGGAGATCTTTCTGTTGGAAAATGCTAATGTATGATCAATGTCCCCTTCTCTAGGTTGTGCCAGTACTACTCCTAATTCAAAAGAAGATGCATCAACATGTACATGAAATGCCTTGCTCCAGTTGGGAAAGACTGGAATAGGTGCAGTGACCATATTTTGTTTTAGTGTGTCAAATCTCTACTGGAATTCATCTATCCAACCAAACTGATAGTCTTTCTTTAATAACCTCTCCATTGGTGCGGTAATCTGAGCATATCCTTTGATAAATTCTTGTAATAGCCATTATGTCCTAGCATAGTGCACAGTTGTTTGACTGATGTAGGTGGTGGTGAATCAACTATAATTGTGATTTTGGATGGATCCACCAATAATCCTTTCTTGCATACAATATGACCTAATAATACACCAAATGGTGAAAAGAAGATGCACTTCTTCAAATTCAAAGAAATTTGACACTGCCTTCATTTATCCAACATTAGCCTTATGCATTCAATATGATTTTTCAACAAACTAAAAATAGTCTAGTCATCAAAGTATGCTTCTAAAGACTTATAAAAAATTCTTTGAATGCTTCAACCACCACCCTGGAAAATATGGTTGGGGCATTCTTCAGTCCAAATGGAATTACCGTATATTGGTAGGATCCCCACTCTGTGGCAAATGTAGTCTTATGATGGTCCTCCTTGGTGATGCGGATCTGATGGTATCCTAAAAACCCATCTGTAAAAGAATACACTTCTTGGCCTCCCACGTTATCCAACACTTTGTCTGTGAAAGGTGTAGGGAGAGGATCATGTAGACAAGAATCATTCAACTTCCTAAGATCTACGCAAATCTTGATCTCACCTGTCTTCTTATCTTGCATGACCATGGGGCTAATCCATTCCGAATCTTCGACAGGTTCAATAATCCCTGCTTCTAGCATTCTTTCGAGCTCAATCTTCACTTTTTCCTTATATTTTGGGTTCAATCTGTAGGGTCTTTTCTTGATTGGCTTCGCATCTGGTTTCAAAGGTATTCTCATTTCTACGATAAGTCCTTTGATTCCTTTCATATCAGTGAACTTGGTCGGAAACAAGTCTTGATACTCATGCAATAATTCTGTGATTTTGTCAATGGTAGCAACATCCCAGTAATCTATGACATTGGCAAACTTTGGTGTTTCCTCTGTCCCGATATTGATTTTATTTATCTTTATCGGTTGTCCAATGAATGGTAGTTCAACTCCTGGTCCTTCCACATTTCTTTGACCTTCTCTTTCTATGATATTCACCTTCCTCGAGTCATCGTCTTCGTTGGCATTAATGTTGTAGTTGATCTACAATTTCTGGAGGGGCAGAGTCCATTCATCCTCTTCTTGCTCCAAAGGGAGGCCAAATGCCTCCTCAAATACTTTATGTCTCACCATCTATAGTGCTTGATCTACATAAGGAAATTCACTGTCAAACAAAAAAGTGGTTATAAAATTCTGGGTCATACCTTCCCATTCTGAATTGACAAGGCGCAGCTTTGCTTGAAGGTACCAATTAATAGGGGTGGTATCCTGCGTATTGACGAATATGTGTACCCATTGTTCTCTAGGAATGTCACTCCAGGCCTCTTCACAGCTTCGTACATGGTCCTTTAGGTAGCTTCGACCTATGTACTATGCTTCGCAACTTCCTTCTTGTGTTGAAAACCGCATTGTCATCAAAGTTTGGCATTATGTCCAGTCTGTAATATTGTTTTTATGTGTCCCCCACCATCTCATTGGTGTGGCCTTCATGGCCTCATCCATTGCCAATAGCCTCTGTTGTGTTGGTACACTTGTCTCAAATTCTAACAAGAATTTTTCTAAGGGGTTCATCCCATCAAATGTGGGTAGATTACTCACTATTGTTCCAATCTAGCGAACTTCTCTGGTTAGCCTAGCACATATTCTTGTAGATACTTCGTACATCTGGTTCTGCCAATTATCCAACGCTTATTCTAAGTCGAATGAACATGTGCTATCACTTAGCCAACTCAGATTCCCGTCAGCTGTAGGGTTGATATAATCATGTTGTTTGGTTGTTAACTTGTAGATGTTTTCCAGTTCAAATGTGTGGTCTTCTTCTCTGATAGGTTATGTGTATCGTGGACCTTCATCTAGATCTAAAGGTGCAATGACCCTAAGGCCATATTTCTCAAATGTCATGTGTCTTTTCTTTAAATCAACAACAGTGGAATTGTTGAAGGCCCAATTAGTTCCTAACAATGCAGGGTTAGGGTAGCTATCATCAACAATTTCAATTGCCTCAAAATCTGCAAAGGTTCTTACCCCATCTATGTCCACTGGGACATGCTCTAATCGTCCAAATGGGCTGACAGCTTGCTAATTAGCCATGCGAAGCCTGATAGGGGAATATATCAGCTTGGGTTTTCCCATCAGTGCCCAAGTCTGCTTCATCATGACATTGACTTTTGGCCCTAAGTTGAGGACCACATAGTCTATCTCATACTCTCCTATATGAGCATTCAAGTGTAGTTCTTTATTTGTCCTTCTCCTTTTTCCAATTTGGTGCACTGCTCTATTCAGTAAGGGGTCTATTTTTCCTAGTTCATACTGCTTGATTAAATCTTGTAATTCTTGGGCAGTGCCTTTATCTTGAATCAACTTAACACAAGTGTGCAAGAATTCCATGAGTTTGCTTACCTCTTTCCCTTATGTTGGTGATGCAGATGGATCAAACGCCCGAGGCATGCCATATTCTTTGATTTTTGGTTGTATCTTTGATGAAGATCCTTGATCTCCTTTCTTTCCTCCTCGAATATTTTTCTTTATTTCTTAGCATCGAACGTTGGGATCTTTTCTGTAGCTTTCCTTACTCCGTGGTCGTTTTCAGTCTTTCCTTGGGTTGGTTTGTCTTCTCCTGTAGCAGTACCTCCTCGAGTGATAACAAAGAATCTAGGTTCTGCTCCACGAGGTTCAGCATATATCAGTTGTACTTGTGGGTTCTGTTAGGGTCCTCATCTTTCTTGAAGTTTAGCCATCATCACAGGGAATTCTTCTATGACATGCTCGAAGGAATTACAATAACTATAGGTTGTGCAGGGATTCTGACAATCCCTTGCTAAATGTCCTAGATGCACACAGTTGTAACAGATTATTTGTCCTTGGCCTCGGCCCATACCTCCTCCTCGTCCTCATCCTCTATAGCCACCGTGAGGAGTGAAATTTCCTCTCCCCAGAGAGTTGTACTGTAGAGTGTTTCCTTCTTGTTGTACTTCGCCTTGAATCTTGTATATGTCTCTCAACCTTTCATGCATGAGATCATAAGCTCTACAATCCCGATCATCATGCCCCACTAATATACAGAATGTACAATACAAGTTTGTGGGTGTCTAGACATACTTCTGCATGTAGTAGCACTCACCTAGGTGATGCCTATTTCTTCATACATCGCACTAGGGTAGGTTAACTTGATTTAAGGGGCTCGGTGCCCCTGATGCCAAGTACTCATGAAATAAGGGGCAATGTTCCTTATCATGTCCTTCATATCTGCATCTTACACACCAGATATATTCCCTTTTGTATTTTCCCTTATCTTTCTTCATATCCTTGACTTGTAAAGACAAACTAGTTAGCTGGCTCATGATCTGGCTAATGCCTAAGCTAGATTCTCCCATCGGTGTTGATTCTAGCTTCATGGCGATCTCCAAATCTTCTGACTGAGATGCAATCTTCTGTTGCATCAAAGGGATTCTTATGTGTGGTAACAATGCAATGATGAACCACTCTTTGTTCTGTTCGTCAGGGATCTGGAAAGTTAATCGGCCTGTCAGGGTCTTGAAACTCTGGTCGAACTCCCAAACAGGTTTTGCTACCTTTTTTTTAATCTCTTTTAGTTCCGTAATACATTGTGACTCTGACTTAGGTTTCTTAAACTCTGTGATCAACACATTCTTGATCTCATTTAGGGGCTTAGGCTGTGCCAGTCCTTGGACAAGTTTCATGTACCAGCTCAGTGTGCGGTCCCTTAGCGTAGTGTTGAACTGGTTTCTCTTGATGGAGTCATCGGTGATACTTTTAATATTCCATACAACCTCACACAGAAACCAATGTTGATCTGGATCTTCAGATCCATCTCCTCTAAAGATAGGGAGTCTCATTTCATCTGCCATAAAGCTGACAAGGGTTCTTGTCTGAGTAGATGTTGGGCTACTAGTAACAGTACTCTAAAGACTCTAGTGATTCTGACTATTTCGACTGCTAGGTATTGTTGAGACAACAGGAGTATTAATGTTACTTACTTTAGTAGTTCGTGCAGTTCCTGAGGTTTTTGGCTCACTTTGGCGTAGTTCTTCAACTTCCCCTTCTTTTGTTCTAGTGGGCTCTAGATGCTCTTCGTTAGTTAGATCTACCTCTTCTCTTCTATAGAAACCTTCTTCTCCATAGTTTTTCTTAAGCAAATTTTCAAGGTGAACTCCTCGGAATAATTTCCCACTACGCGTGTGTCCTGCTTCTGTGTCATTGTCGCTGTTCGAGATCTTGAACATTAGCCTTTTTAGGTCCAATCAATCTATTGTATCTTCAAGATGTGGTTTTCATGCAAGAGCATCTTGATTCTTATCTTCAGGAAGTGCAAAAAATTTCCTCTGGGTCCTTTGAAAAAGTATCTCTCAGCTTGGCTATATGATTTTGTTTTGTCAATAGCAAACTCAGTCATATACCCTCCGATGGTACTATCAAACCAGTGATCTACTTCTTTGAATACAGCGTTGTCGACTCTCTTGACCTTCTAGATCAATGTTGGTGTCCAAACCACAAGAGGTATAGATATGATTTCAAACTGCGTGTTAGCTAACCTAGCCAACCACTCGTGTATCTCCTGATGGATTCTTCCAAAGAAGATCTCGTGAATGTCGATGAATATGTATCTTTGTAGCCAATCTTCAGTGCTTATTTTAAGGTTCTTGTTCTGGGCTTCAGCGAAGTCCTTCTCTTTATCCTCTATCCACTTCTAAATCTCTGTCTTCGACGAGAACCAGCTTGACATTCCCTTAAAAATATTCCTATCCCGGCAACAGAACCATTTGTTGGCACAAGGGTAGACCCAGGGTTCAGCTCCAAAAGCGCACCAACAAGCCCTAGCTACTAGCCCTTTCGGCAGCACCTGCGAAGCAGATGAAATCTCACCTGAAGAAGCTATGAGGTCTACAACCAGGGGAATATCAAGTGGTTCTTATTACAACAACAACATAACATGCATCTATCATTCAACTAGCTAGATCTATCTTTCACAGCTATAGATATGATCTAATACAATAATGCAGATAGCAATATAACAACATCAGAGTTTGAAGCATCAATCACACACACAACAACAGATGTACGTGGTTCACCCTCTCTCTATGGCTATGTCCATAGAACTGTGTTTATGATATTTTAAGATAAAGCTTACAGTTCTTATCTGTGCTCTTGGCTAGCATATCCTCTCTCTTCGTCTCTCTTTCTCTCTCCCTTCCTACGCACCCAACTGCAGGACTTGATCTTCGCACCCAGCTAAAGATCTTACAATACCAGAAGGCTCTCTCTCTCAACACTTCTCTCACCCATAATACAATATTTTCCCAATGACAATGATCAATAACAAGACTCAGCTACCGTACCCCCTCAACCTAGGTCCTCTCAACCTCTATTTATACATTACAATCCCTCATTGATAGCCTCAGGTCAAAACCTAGGTGTCAAAACCCTAATTACCAAAACCCTAGGTGTCTACAACCCTCGGTCAACTTGACCCATTCTCTTTGGGCTTCGCCAACCTGTCTTTCCTTCTTTATCTCGCGGTGCTCTAAGGCATCTAATGCTGGATTTTTCCACTTCCTGAGTCATCCTCAGTCTATCTTCCTTGTTGATCTATCATCCTCGATCTCCTCATCCAACGACTTGTTTTTTCACACTTCGCTCCATCTTTTCTGTTCTTTTGCTCACTTCGACCCAATAACAGTCACTGTGTCTCCCATGAAGATCGCTTTTTACCTTTTCTTCCTCGTTCTTCGCTTCCTTCCATAACCAAGGGCCAACATTGAGGGACAAGTTTCGAAGCTGCAGTTGGATAAGAGAGAGAGAGAGAGAGAGGCACATATTTGGGAGAGGACGTTCTGTATTTGTTTGAGTTATCTCTTGGAATTATATTGGCTATCTATAATAAGGAATTTTTGTTGGGTTTTCTTCCCCATGAGGGTTTCCCGGGATAAATGATGTGTCTCTTGTGATTGTGTATTTCACGGTGATTCTATCTTATGCTATTGTTATCTATTGGAATTCAAAGAACTATAATAATGGTTTAAACATTAACATCTTGGTGCAGGGAGGAAGACATGTATACTATCATTCTGAAGTATTTCATGGGGTGGTCCTCAACTACCATACCTACAAAAAGGAGCTCTATGCCTTAGTACAAGTTGTCAAAAATTGGAAGCACTATCTGATGGGAAAGGAGACCATCATCCACACAAATCACCAACCGTTCCAATATTTGCAGGCCCAGTGTAAGTTACAACAAAGTAGGAACTACAAATGGATGTGGTTCTTACAACAGTTTCATTTGGTCATAAAGTATAAGAAGGTTAGCACAAAAAATTTGGCAGACATGATTTCACAGCCACCCATATCCAATATTACATCTTTGGGAACTCCTTTTACCCATGATACATAAAAAGATGCATACACAAAATATGAGGACTTTAAGAAGGTGTTTCAATAGATACAGGGCCAAATTCATTTAGAATAAGGTGATGACAGGGTTGAATATCATTTCCAAAATGGTTTACTCTATAATCTTGACAAGCCCTGTGTTCCTAAAGGTGAACGATTCCAACTTATCAGAGAGGATCACATCTCCAAGGTTGCAGAACATTTTGTTGTTGGGAAGACAGTCTACAACTTACAGAGGTATGTGTACTGGCCAAAAATGAAATGATATGTAACGATATATTAGAGGATGTATACTTTGGTGCATCAGAAATCCCATTAACAGGAAGCAAGGTCTATACCATCCCTTATATGTACCCACTCGACCTGGGGAAAGTATTTTCATGGATTTTGTGGGAGGTTTTCCAACAACCAGGAAGGGACATGACTATCTATTTGTGGTAGTTGATAGGTTCAATAAAATGTTCATTCTAATGCCTTATAAAAAGACCATCAACAAATAAGAAGTAGCAAACAATTTCTTTGAACAAGTCTAGGTGCACTTTGGGATCCCAAGGAGTATCATCTCGGAAAGGGACACCAGATTTCTCAGTTCCTTCTAGACTACATTGTGGGAGAATATGGACACTAATCTCAATAGGTCTACAACATTCTATCCACAGACAGATGGGAAAATGGAAGTAGTCAACAGGAATTTGGTGCAGTTTTTGAGGGGTTATATTCAGAATCATTTGAAGACTTGGGAAGAAAATATGATCTATATACAACACTCTTATAATAGAGAAATCCACACTTCTACTAGTGAGTCACCTTTTGAAACTTGCTTTAGATATTTTCCACCTTCACTCTTAGATGTTATATATGGACATCAAGGAGGAGTGAGAGAGGACCTCATGGGAGATGCATTAAAAGCAGAAAAAAATATTGAGAATATCAGGAAGATCCATTTGCAAGTACATGAGACATTGAAGAAGTCACGAGAAAAGTAAAAGACTCGACATGACCAACACAAAACAACGAGAATGTTTCAAGTGGGAGACAGAGTATGGTTACATTTGAATAAGGAAAGACTACAAGGTTTTGGTAAGAAGATCAAGGCTTTGTGGTATGGTCCTTTTGAGGTAATGGAAAAGGTGGGAGATAATTCCTATAGACTCATTCTACCCCCACACATGTGCATTTACTCAGTAGTGAATGTGGAGAATCTCAAATTTTATGCACCCTCCATGTTGGATGAGGAGGAGAAGCATGTCCTACCTTCCATAGAGGATTTAGCACCAGATGCTCATGCAGAGTTGGAGGAGGACACATTTTTGCAGAAGCGATCTATAATTACAAGATAGGGGCAGCATGACCTTTGGCAGGTTGGTTTGTGTTATAGAGAAAGTTGTAGGTTGGGAAAATCCTGACCCAACTATAAGGCAAGTGCTACAACTTGGGAATCCTACACCTAATGTCACCTCAATGTAGGTCCCACACTTCAAGGGTAACTAGGTCAATCTAGGGAGGCAATCCTGGTGAACCTAGGGGGAATGCGATGGATATGGATAGAGATGGAAGTGAAGCCCCTAGAGGTCAATTCTAAGTGGATTGAAATGTGTGCAATGAAGTCTTGGGAAGCTCCAAGGGTTTCCAGGTATGTTGAGTAACTTGTAAATGGTGAAATATTGGTGCCAGCAAGTTAATATTGGTGCCCCTAATTTACAGCAATATATGACAATATATATCATAAATATAATGGTACTATAATCTTCTCAATAAATGCTAGAGATAAAGTGGAAAATACAAGAGAAAGACTAGTTAATGACTAGCTAAACTCAAGATGAAAAACCAATATTCTAGTATAAAAAGATAAGGTTGTTGTAAACATTTGTCTGTAGAAAATTATATCAGTCTTATGGATGTAACATTCAATGTATTACAGAAATAAAATCATCCACTGAAATCCCCTCAAACGTTTCCAAAATTTGTGCTTGACCAAGAAGAATAAGTGTGCAAACTTTGAGAAAAATCCAATGGTTGATCAGAGAGTTATTCAAGCAAATGAGTTAGGGTTTCAGCAGCCCTAATGGCTGAAGATGTAATTTTATAACAGAATCAATAAGTATCCCCTTTATGGCAATGCTTTATTGGTTGTGAGGTGCCCAAGGCATAAGGAATACAATTCACTTTGCAAGAAGTAAAAATGACCAAAAATCATGTTTCCCAATGCAATATTTTATTTCTCCAACGCAATAATAAATGACTAGTGATATTAATCATTGGGTTAATGGGGTCATGAAAATAAAGAGCTAGAGAAGCTACCTCCTTGGGGTGTAATCCATTTTAGTTCCCAAGGCAAGTTTCTCTAGCTAGGGTTTAAGCTAAGAGGTTGTATGCCCTTATACTTCTCTTAGCAAACCCTTGTTTAACCAATAACATGATGCATAAAGTGATGAAGACTATAGTGGGGGTGTATTCCCTTATACTTTCCCACCTAGCTCCTATCACAATGATCTTGACTTGAACCAAATGATAGCATGAGAGTAAAAACCATACCAATTCAAGGAAAAATGCCAAGATAATCCACCACAATAATAAGAGATAAGCCTTCCAAAGCTAGTGCATCACTCTCATCAACCATAACATCAAGAGATAACCATAAACAAGAGCCTAAAGAGACAATTTTTCCAAAGATAGCGAAAATTTCAGACCAATACTTCTCACAATGAGGGAGAGTTATATTAAAATCATATCTTATGATCTCTTATTTATACAAAATGTCACCAAGGTGACTTTTCCACAAATTAAGGGGTAAACCACAAGACTAGGGGTCAACAACCCTGATCTTGCCCCCTTTAACAAAGTAACATTCAACAATTCATCTAAAGTTTCACTTTTGCACAAATAAACCTTAATTTTACATGGACATATCCCCTTTAGGGAACGTTTTAAGAAGTCATTGGTGTTGAAGAAGCATGGGTAGGCCTCCAAAGGCCACATGTCAAGAATCTAGACAATATCCTCATGGTGAAGACCCTCTTCTCCTCAAAACGTCCATGTGTAAATGAGTGGCACCTCACCACCAATCCCTAACCCCCTAGGTGACATCATGCCTCTAGGAATGACGTTTTTCCTCTCCTAGGAAAAACATTTGGCATGTGGGGGCTAGGCTATGTCGTCCAAGTCAATCTCAAGGTCTTCCAAGTTTGATATTTCCCAACTAGGATGCGGGCTCTTAGCATCCAACATGTGGGTTTGTAGCCCCATGGAATCCCAAGCTAGGTGTGTTCTCCCAAAATTGTCCATGAACTAGGACCTTGTTGGTTGTTACTCCTTCTCTAACCACTTCTTGGGATAAATCGGGTTAAGATCTGAACAACTTCCAACAAAGCCCTCTAAAACTATCGACCCTCCTGGTAAACCAGAAGGAAACACAACACACAGAGTGTACTGTGCAGTATCAATCGAGATAGTTCTATGGATGACTGCAATGCTCAAATGTTTGTAGTCTAGGAAAGAGTGGGGATTTGGGATTGAATTTCATCCTCTTAGGCCTTGATCTAGTTGTTCTTCCTATTCTTCTTACTATTCATTCATCTATTAAGTCTATGCATGTATTCTAACAGCTCTAACATATAACAAATATCACAGAATTATCCATTCATCCATTCATAGTCTAACTACTTACAGAAGTAAATATGCAATAAATCACAACATATAACATAGATATTACTGTGGTTCACCCCTTCCTGGGCTACGGCCACAAAGATCTGGCTCTTAGGCTCTTTTATTATGGTTTTGTAATATATGGCACGATGCGAACTACAGTTTTTGATCATACAATCACAAAACATGTTCCACAATCTCTTTGAGGTTTACTAGATTGCACCAGGCTCTTCATCTTGCGATCTAACCCTCGGGATCTAGTTGCTTGACTCTCCTACAATGCAACAACTTACAAAAATGGTATCTGATCTTACAGTAGTTTCCTTCATCAAACTTTACAAAACTTAGGACCCCCAAACCTAGACCGATTAGGTACTTATTTATACTTATTTGTGGCTTATCAGTCCTTACAATCTCTTAAAAAAAATCTATCCCTAATATCATTAGGTTTTTTTGCATGCACGCCTTGCATGCTTTCCTCCTTTGCATGCGACTTTCCCTCGCACGTGCTTCTTTTCCTTCCAGCTGTAATTTTCTAATTTAAACTTTACTTTTCAAAATTGGATTCTTCCTCAAAATAAGCATGTGCCCAATAGTCCCCCAACACTGACATGTGGCTCACCTCGAGCCACCTAGGCAGTCCATGCTTCCTCGACAGCCTTTTATAGCATGTGGAACTTGTCTGCAAGTTCCCTTTCTCTTGCCTGGACCTATGCAACCTTCTCTATGAGTGCTTCTACTGCTTGTGCTATGATCTCCTCCTGGATCATGGTTGTGCACTTTGCCTATTTTTGCACCATGTTCTACTTCTCCTCCTCCAACTATGTGATCATCTTCGTTGCTTTCTCTTGGAAAGGTTCCATCTGGGACTGCCTTTCCTTCTTCTGCATCTACGCAGATCTTAACTCTTCCTGTAGCTTCTTCATATCTTGTGTTCCTTTCAAACTCTCAGTTATGCTCATTGTCTTTTGCCTCTTCTTGAGGTCCTGGATTGTTGTGCTTATTCTTTCTTCCTCCTGGTCCCATTGTTGGACCTTCTCATCCTCCTCCAGTGATGTCCATAGTTGCACTGCTTTATTAAAAAATCTTGTTGTTGTGTTGAATTGTTTCTCCATCTCTACTAGTTGGAATGCAACTTTTTCTTTCCTCTTCTCTTGGACCTCAAGTGGGGTTGTGGGATTGAGCTTCTCTTTTAGCTCCTCAATCTCTTTTCTGTACTGGTCTATTGTCTGTGCGATGAGGTTGGTCTTCTCCTCTGCGATTCTCTATGTTGTATGTGCGTTGTTGGGGATTCGACTGTATGTTGTTGTCAATCCCTGCTCTATCCTGTCTGCGTGTTCTTTCTCTTCTTCCTTTTTGACAGTCAACTAGTCACATGTGATCTGGAGCATCTCTGTCACCCCTCTTCCCACCTCTAGATTTGTGACATATACGCGATCCCTAGAGTGTACTTACTGCATGACACTAGCTTGTATCCCATATAAGGCCTTTATGGGGATTTGCCCCATCACCAACTCTACTTGTTCTACCTCTTCTATGGGTTTTTGTGTCATCTCCTGGTCGAAGTTGATCATTCGACGTGTGATCATGAATGTCTCCCTACCCTGGATGATGAATTGCATGGTCTCCTCACCTTCTCTCTACGCAGATGGCCTTCCTGTCTCCTCTTGTGGTCATGCAGTTCCTGTGACTCAGCCCGGTTCCATAGATGTTAGATGTTAGCGTGAACCTCTAGAAATTTAGCCATGATATGCTCCCTCTGCTCCCTTGTTGTTCTAACCACTTCCTTGCTCATGTCTTGGACCTTATCCGTGACGAGATCTACCTCATCCCATGTGAGGGTGATGTCGGGGTCCTCTGTTTCATAGTTCCTCTTCTTACGCGCATATGTTCCTTGCGCGAGATTCCTTCTTGTTTGTGAGGGTTTTTCCTATGTCGTTGTTTCTTGGCCTCCTTCCTCTTGACCCTGTGTGCTCTCCTTTGGCCTTGTCTACACCAGAATTCTTGTTCTTGTTGTTGTGGGAGTTCTCCTCGTCGTTTTTTATACCGCACTGCTCCTGCTTGGTAGGGTTCGTGTTGTAGTTGTTAGACTATTATCCGTCGAGCTACCTATCCTTGTTGATGAGTCTACATCGACCTTTTCCTTAGGCTTGGAGGACTGCACCATGCCTGTCCTCGTATTTGGTTTTGTTGTAGGTGACTGTGACTGTGCGGACCAGTCCTTGATAATCCACTCCACCTCTTCTCTGGTGATGCAATATTGCATCTTCAACCATGCCTTTTTGGGATTCCTCACAGCTTGGATCCATAGGTGATGTCGGGATTCCTTGAACTTATTTATCCCCTATGTTTCATGCGTGACCTCCATAGGTATGCGCCATACGTTTGATGTGCATTGCTGGATTTATTCTGGTAGCATGGAAAACACAATGTTGTTTGTCTGCTGTGTCTTTTTATCCTTCGCCTACCAGAGAGACTCATACATGGATGTGTAGAATTTTCCCACTCTATCTAAGAATGAGAAGAACTTGGGCTCCTTCCACCCTGCTAAAGATATTAATATTAGCATCTAGGAGTAATAGAATTCGATTCCATTGTCCTGCGCATTATGACAGTCAAGTAGGAATTGGTTCAACAGGTACGACATCCAACTGAACTTCATCCTCTTCATGCACTGCACTACTACTATGATCACTCTTGCTAGCACTTCCTCTCTACGACATTTTCTTAGCAACTTGCATGCCATTAGCTTATTGGAAAATCTTGTGGCATCATCATTGATTTCTTTGATGATGAGGCCTCTATTCCCCCTAGTCGTGTCGAACTGCACCTTCACTTGTTCCGCCAGTTCTTTCTCCCATGCTTTGTTTTCCAGGAAGTCTTATGGCGGTGCACCAAATGTAGGTAATCCTATTATTTTAGGAATTAACGCGACATTTATCTCCACTTGTCTATCCATCCAAATAATTCCTGCATGGACCCGAGAGACCAGTTGTTTGACGCACAACCTGACATTCTTACCGCACCCAAAATGCAGTATGTCCAAGAGGTTCATTATACCTGAATTATATAGCCTTGTAATCCATTGCGCGGGCTCTAGTATTGGTCATCCTAGGGGTCCAATATCCCATGTGTTGATCAGATAGTTGTCCTCAACCAATTCAGGAAATTTCGTCGTATCGGGCACATCGTGGTCTACGTACCTCAACTTTGGTACCTTCCCCAACATGTCATTGACAGTGGGGACTAGATCTAGAAGGAATGGGAGGGTGATTTCCATACTGTCTGAGGTCTTTATTTTCTGCCCCGTAGTATATATTCCTGCCTCTACTGCTTTTGTGCTCTCTTCTTCCCCCGCTAACTCTAGTCTGTCAGTTATGTTCTCGACCAGTACTTCATCTTTTTCTTGGAACTGTCGTGGTCCCATTGTGTCATCTGGTCTCGTAGGCACTTCAGGGTTAGGGTTTGAACCCCCATTTCCGGCCCCTGAGCTCTGCCCTATCTCTCCTAGATGCGTTGTAGGGACCTCTTCCTCAACCTACCTTGGGCTAATCGATTTTGGGTCCGACGTGGTCACATCCTCGAGCTCAACTATATTCTTTGGTTTTTGTAGTTGTTACTTATACATTTGTCCATGTCAAGTGACCCAAACAAACTGTGTTGGCAACCCAAACTTCAGTGGAGTCATCCTGTGTGACTATTGTAACCTTAGCTTGTTGCTTTGTCGATTTGAAACTAGGGCACGGGTTATCTTTCTCACTCCGAGGTCAAAATTTGATAAGTGTGGAATAACTCTACACTTATATGCCTTTTATATACCGGTTAGTTTTAATTTTACCATTTTGTGTGCATTTGTGCCAAGTTCAGTTTTTACTGCATGTGGTCTCCTGATGTTTGTCGCGGTAGTTACTATGCACAACTTTTCCCCATTCTTTTGTATTTTTTTATTTTTTATTTTGTATTTTGTATTTCTTTTTCCCTTCTTTTTCTCCTTTTTGTTTCTTTTTTTCATTTTCTCTATCTTAACTTCTACTATAATACACTATGTACATGTTTTTTTACTACGCTATAATTTTTATGTTCTAGGAGGTCGAATGTCCCTGTATAGTTTTGGTCGACTCCCATTGATCGGTCATTTTAGTTATGTACCTTCCAAGTCTTTTAACTATATAGATCCCCCATCTGTGACAATATTCACTTCATATGGCCCCATCCAATGCATTCTGAATTTACCAGGATGTTGAAGAAATTTTTTTTCATAAAGAAAGACTACATCTCCCTCCTTGAAACTCTTCCTCTTGATATGTTTGTCATGTCAAGCTTTGTCCCTTGATTTATGCACTTCTTGATGAAATCCTACTATAATCCTATCCTCCTCCATCAACATTAGTGTTGGATCATGTTGTCATTGATGCCAATGGTTTTATTGATTGATGTCAAATAATTGATTGATGTCAAAGGATTGATTGATTGATGATTGATGTAATATAATATGTATTGTCCTTGATGAGAATGCATAGATGAAGATGGATCAATGAGT
>JZKD02S1673254.1:257893-273435 GCA_000966675.3 Picea glauca
ATACATCTTGTGTTCTTTGTGTTCATTGTGGTGATGACTTGTTGATGATATATTGCTGATATATGTTGCTGATATGTGCTCACATCTAACTAGTTATAAATGAAAACAATGGGTAGTGAATAAATGTTAAATGCTAAGTGATGAGTTTTTGTGCAAGAGGGAAGTTTTGGGAAAAAGAGCCCCACACTCATTCACCCCCCCTCTAAGTGTGGTAGGTGTGTCCAACAATTAGTTTATTCAACCTCTCCTTCAATGCGCCTCTTCCTGTCATGTTGGTGATTGTTTCTATGTGCAGACTGGGTACCAGAAATTCTAATGGTACTACTACTTCCTGCCCATACACCAATATGAATGGTGTATGCCCTGTCATATTTTTACATGTAGTCATATTCAAATCCCAACCATCCCTATTGACATTGCAGATCATTATCAATGCACTCTCCAAGATCTTATTGAAGGCTTATATTGTTCCATTATCTTGCAAATGGTATGGTGTACTCTTCTGATGATAGACTTCAAACTCCTCAGTCATAGCCTTGATAGTGTTGTTGATAAAGTGAGTACCTTGGTCACTTATCAAAATCCTTGGACAACCAAATCTAGTGATCACTTGCTCAAATAAGAAATGTGTTGTTGTCTCTGCACTACAATCTTTTACCGGAACTGCTTCTATCCATTTTGTTAAGTATTTCTTCCAAGTAATGATATATCTCGCTCCCGACATTTTTGTTGGTGGATGGATTGGCCCCACAAAGTCTATTGCCCATTTTTCAAATACCTGCAAAGTTACTTGTCGTCTTAGGATAATCTCATCTCTTCTATTAGGTTTACTAGCTCTTTGACAGACATCACATATTTGGCAATAGTCCTTAGCATCTCTGTGAATTGTTGGTCACCATAGCCCTACGTGCAATAACTTCTACAGAGTATCTTTTCTTGCATAATGTCCTCCAACTATTCCCTCATGAGCTTCTGCCAAAATCCTAGGCCCTTCATGTTCTAGTACACATCTTCTCAAAATGTTGTTTATGCCCATCTTGTATAAATGTCTTGCAATCGATTGATAGTTTGCAGCTCTGACTACCAGATTTTTCTTCTGTGTAGTGTTAAAATCTTGTGGCGTAGTCCCTGTACTTAAGTATTCAATGATATCAGAAAAATATTCGTCATCTACTTGGATTGAAAATAACTGCGCATCATGGAAGTTGTCTTCCAAGTTGGTAGGTTATTCTCCATTGGTTACCCTTGATAGGTGATCTGATCCTGCATTCAGCTTCCCTGGTTTGACTATCACTTTAAAATCAAATTCCTAGAATAACAGTAGCCATCTACAAATCCTCCCCCCCAACACTGGCTTGTTGACTAGGTATTTGAGGGTTGAGTGATCTGTGAAGATCTTAAAGTGTTTTCCTAGTAAATAATGTTTGAACTTCTGAGGTGCATAGACCATAACTAGGCCTTCTCTTTCTGTAGTATTGTAGTTCTACTCTGATTCTGACAGTTTTCTGCTAGCAAATGTTATAGGATGATCCAAATCCCTTTCTCTTGGCTATGCCAGAATTGCTCCAAGTGTTATGGTTGATGCATCTACATGCACATGGAATGTATTTTCCCAATCCAGGAATACTAGAATATGTGTTGTGACCATTTTTTTCTTTTAGGGTGTCCAAACCTTGTTGACAATCCTCATTCCATTGGAATTTAGTATCCTTCTTTAACAGTTTTTCCATTAGCGCAGTGATCTATGCATACCCTTTTATAAATTTCCTGTAGTAGTCAGTATGTCCCAATGTTTCTCTAAACTAGCTCACTAATTTTGGTGGTGGTAAATTAACAATAACTGCAATCTTAGCAATAACCCTTGTTTACAGACTATATGTCCCAATAGTATTCTAAAAGGTGTCCAAAAAATGTACTTCTTGATATTCAATGATATTTGACACTACCTGCATCTTTCCAACATTATCCTTAATACTTCCACATGATATTTTAATAGACTATATACAGTACAATCATCTATATATACTCCTTAAAAGCGGCTATTACTACCCTTGAAAATATAGTTGTTGAATTCTTTAGTCCAAAAGGCATGACTGTGTACTAGTAGGATCCCCATTTTGTGGAAAAAGTGGTCTTGTACATGTCTTCTGGGGCTATCTTGATCTGATGGTAGCCTAAGAATCCATCTGTAAATGAGTAGGCCTTCTGGCCTCCCACATTCTCTAATACCTCATATGTGAAAGGGGTGGGAAAAGGTTCATGTAGGCAAGCGTCGTTTAGTTTCCTTATATCGACACAAATCCGTATCCCCACTTGTTTATTTTCTTTCACTACCATAGGGCTTATCCATTCAAATTCCTCCACTGGTTCTATGATTCCAACTTCTAACATTCTATCAATATCTTCTTTCACTTTTTGCTTATATATTGGATTCATTCTATATGGTCTTTGTATGACAAATCTAGCCTCATGATTGAGAGGTATCTTCATCTCTCCTAGCTCTCATGATATGCCTTTCATCTCTGTAAACGTTGTTGGGAACAGGTCAATTTATTCGCGCAATAACTTTGTTATTCTTTCCATTGTTTGTTCATCCCAGTAGTCTCTAATGTTGGCCATTTTGGGATTCTCATTTGTCCCAATGTTGACTTTCTTCACCTTGATAGGTGCAACAAATACTTTTGATTCCAAACATGGATCGTCCACCTCTCATTCTCCCTCAATTTTTGTAATCTGACTATTATGTAGGTCATCTTCCTCCGATGCTTCTTCTTCCACATGATAGAATTACAATAGTTCCTTGACTATCTGTTTGTTCTGTTGTTGATCCTCTATCATGAGTTCCACCTCTCGTTCATCAATAAATATCACCCCTTTGATTTGTTTGAGTGTTGATTCAATGTTGGGGTTCTCATGTTCAAATGAGAGGGTTACTATAAAATTATGTTGTAATGTTTTCCATTTTGCAGTGCCTTTGTGCAGTTCTTGGTCTACATACCAGTTTTCTAGAATTCCTTCTAAGGTATGGTTGAAGTAATGAGGCCATTTCTCTGGTGGTGTCATCCTCCATAGTGTTCTTCATTTCTCCAAAAAAAAATTTGGTGTCCCCTATCCATCATATATTTTCATCTTAGTGCTCCCCTGCTCTGCACCAAATCTAATGCGCAGTAGTCGCTTACATTGGTACCAGTCCTTAACTGTTTCTTTGTGTGCACCGCACCATCTTCCAGGTGTTTCCTTGAGTGAAATATCTAGAGATAAGGACCTATGATTCTCTAACACTTCATCTTCGTATCTTGTTAGGAATTCCTCTAATTAATTCACTCAATAAAAACCGAGAGGTTCTCTTATATTTGTACCTACCCATCTCACTATGCGGTCTATTCTTGCGCACCTTCTTATGGACACTTCATGTAATATTTACAGCCAATTTTCCAACCATGTATCTGAATCATAAACACATGATGTGATGCTCCTCCAAATGAGTACTCCATCTACAGTTGGGTTGACATAATCTTCTTCACACGCGGTGGTTCTGTATAACTAGTTGATTTCCACAAGATCTAAGCAAGTGGGCTCTACAAACCATTCTCCTTCTGATGGGTCTAATGGTGCAACGAATTTGTATTCTTCTGATTCAAATGGAATGTTCCTTGTATTCAAGTTTATTATGGTCTGGTTATCAAATTCCCAATCTATCCCAAGCAATGTTGGATAGGGTGTTGTGCCATCCACTATTTCTATCACTTCAAAGTTTGTCTTAGTGCGCACTCCATCCAGATCTGTTGTCACACCCTTAAGCCTTCCAATTGGTATAACTCTGTGTTGGTTTTCTAGCTTCAATTGGATAGGTGAATAGCCTAGTGTGGTATCTCCCATACATTTCCACATCTTCTTGGGTAGCAAGTTTACCTGAGAGCCTAAATCTAGTATGATGTCCCCCATGTTGAAATCTCCAATGTTAGCATTTAGTTTGAATTCCCTTCTTGTCCTCCTTCTCGTATGGAGGTGATTAACTGTTTTTTTTTATAACTTCCTTTGTTCCTTTGTGTTACATCTTTCTAACATATTTTGTAAAACTTTAACAAATGATGGATCATTCAGTAGTTTAATACAGGATTGCAGAAAGGTCTTTATGGTACTTACTTTCTCTTCAGGTTGTGTTTTACTGGTTTAGTCCATTGATAAGGGAATTTAGTATAGAAATACGTTCTAAGTATGTTGTGAAGTTGATGTAGATGAAAAATATTGTGTGAGGAACTCCTTCCTGACCTCCTTGAATGTTTCTTTTTCTTTCCCCGCATCAAATTGTTTTTGTGACTCGGTATTCTTCTTCACCCATTCGTGTTCTGCTAGATCATACCATACTGCATCATCTCCTGTATTATCTCTTCATCGCATAACTATGTTGATATTTATTCCATCGTCACTGGATTCTGCATATATCCATTGGACATTCTGATTGTTCTGATTCCATTTTTCTTGAATTTCCCCCAAAAGTGTTGGACATTCCTCTATATCATGGTCTGCCATGCGACAATACATACATGTCGCAGGTGGGAGTGGATATTACCTTGCATAATGTCCTAGTTGTTGGTAGTTATGGCACACTACTGGACCTCTTCCTCTTCCAAATCCTCTACCTCGTCCTCCACCTTGGTATCCACCTCAATCTGCTTGTGGTGCATTGTACTGAGGTACCTGATTATAATGCGTGGGATTATACTGAGGTTGTGCGTTATTGTATTGCGGTTGCATAATGTTATACTGTTGTTGCGCAGTGTTGTATGGGAGTGGTACCTAGTTAAACTGAGGTGTAGCTTGACGTGTTATCATTTATGCCTGCACCCTATTGGTGTTAGACGTACTCTTTCGTATCAAGTCCATTGTCCTATAATATTTGTCGTCATGACCCACTGATTTTCAAAAGTTGCAATAGGAACTCTTGGGTAATGTCTGATACTTCTGCATCATTGGACAATGATATGGATCATGTCCATGTGTTTTACAAATCTACTCGTGGTGTGTTGTACTGAGGTACCTGATTATAATGTGCTGGATTATACTGAGGCTGTGTGTTATTGTATTGTGGTTGTGCAATGTTATATTGTTGTTACGCAGTGTTGTATGGGGGTGGTACCTGGTTAAACTCAGGTGCAGCTTGCCCTGTCATCATTTATGACTACACCCTATCGGTGTCAAACATTCTCTCCCGTATCAAGTCCATTGTCCTACAATCTTTGTCATCATGACCCACTGATTTGCAAAATTTGCAATATGAACTCTTGGGTAATGTCTGATACTTCTGCATCATTGGAAAATGATATGGATCATGTCCATGTGTTTTACAGATCATGTCCATGTGTCATTCTTGTGATGTCCTTATGTCCTGCATGTGGTACACCAAAGAAATTCTCTTTTATCTTTGCCCCTATTCTGGTTTAGTTGAAATGTGAGGTTCTTAATATCCTCCTTCATCTCTTCTATTGTTGGATATGTCTTTTTATACTGGTTCTCTTCAAGTTGTATGGATGTGTGTAGAGCCTCTGCTTGCGTTTGAAACTATTGTTTCCTCAAAGGGTATTTCAGGCGTGGTAGCAGTGAATTCACAAAGAGATGTCTATGATGCATATCAGTCATGACATGCTTCAGCTTACCTTTCGGACATGTAAACCTATGATAAATCTCCCAAACAAACTCTCTTGGTTTTTCCCTGATTTCAATCATCTGATTCATATACTAATCCCCTGAGCTAGACTTCTGAAATTCATTTATCAATACATTCTTAACATCTGCAATTGTCCTTGTTGTTCTAGGTGGACTATTTACAGCTAAGCTCGTGTACCAATCCAGTGTGCGGTCTCTTAGCATGATAGATAACTACGCAAGCTTCGTATCCTCATATGTGATCTGCTTCACTTCCAAAATATTCTCACAGATAAACAAGTGCTTTTCAAGATCCTCTGATGCTTCTCCCTTGAATTTGGGTAACCTGATGGTGGGATCATGCCCTACCATTTTAAAGGGTGGTGAACTACGACCTCTATGTAGTGTAGATACTCGACTACTACTTCTTGAACTGGCTCCTCCAGTCATTTCTCCTTGATTGGGTGCACTCCCTGTTGTCTTTCTTCCATTAAAATTTGGTTGTATAAACGGTGGTGTTCATTCTAGTGTATTAGTCGCACATGGGGTTATGGGTTCCACACTGACACTATCATGGATAGGAGTTATGCCTTTTTTTCTTTCCCTTTTACCTCTTGTCTTCCTTTCATATGTTGCATGTATGATTTCATCAATCTTATCCACGACTCGAATATCCTCTACCTCTTCTTCATCACTTGTCAAGCCCTCTCTATGTGTTATGTCTCTCTTATTATTATTCATCTTATATTGGTAGGGTACTACATTGCACATTTTTTTCATTTGTTGCCATGATCTGCTTGATCTGATATTCCTCCATGATGATTGGGTCCAAGGTATCCTCCTCCTTTCCATTATCCATCTATTCCTCCATTTCTCCAAATCTTGTCAGTGCTTCCCCCCTTCCCCCATGCATGTAGGGAAGTTTAGTTGTTTGCTTCCATAGTCATCACACCTTTGTTATACCGTAAGATCTTGATTGAAGTATACAACAATCTGGTATACCTACCTCTGGGTACTTTAGGAACTCTTACTATGTTGCTCTATAAGACTTTGTAGTATCTACTGCAAATTATGTGATAAATCTTGCAACAATATTGTCTAGCCAGAAATCTACTACGTGCATGAATTTGTTGTTAACTTGTTGTAACTATGTGATCTCCACAGGATTCCACTCGAGCTATTTGATTTGATTTGTAGGGTGGTTGTCTATCAACCTCAATAGCCACTCCTACCACACATGCGGGAAATCACATAAAAATACCTCATGCAAGTCGCTAAACATGTACTTGTCCAGATATTTGCGCAGTGTTATTTTAGGGTTTTTGTTATCCTTCTGTGCAAACTCAAGCTCCTTGGTTTTCAACCAACTTTCAATATCTTCCTTCATTGGATTCAATGTTCTAAACACTCCCTTTTATACCTTCATTCTCTTCGTGATTCTTTCATGGACCCCACTCACTCAATCCCATATAGTTCCAGTAGGAAATAGAACCATTTGTTGGTTGTTACTCCTTCTCTAACCACTTCTTGGGCTGACCCAAGTTCAGATCTGGATAGCTTCCAACAAAACCCTCTAAAACTATCGACCCTCCTGGTAAACTAGAAGGAAACACAACACACAAAGTGTACTATGCAGTCTCACCCCAGACAGTTATATGGATGACTACAATGCTCAAATGCTTGCAGTCTAGGAAAGAGTGGTGACTTAGGATTGCATTTCATCCTCTTAGGCCTTGATCTAGTTTTTCTTCTTATTCTTATTACTATTTATTCACCTATTAATTATGTGCATGCATTCTATCAGATCTAACATATAACAGATCTCACAGAATTATGCATTCATCCATTCATAGTAAAACTAATTTCATAAGTAAATATGCAATCAATCACAACATATAACATAGATATTATCATGGTTCATCCCCTCCTGGGCTACGTCCACAAAGATCTGGCTCTTAGGCTCTTTTATTATGGTTCTGTAATATATGGCACCACGCACACTACAAATCCTAATCATACAATCACAAAACAGGTTCCACAATGCACGTGAGGTTGACTAGATCACACGAGGCTCCTCAACTTGTGATCTAACCCTCGGGATCTAGTTGCTTGACTCTCGTACAAATCAACAAATTACAAAAATAGTATATGATCTTACAGTAATTTCCTTCACCGAACCTTACAAAAATTAGGACCCCCCAACCTAGACCTCCTAGGTACTTATTTATAGTTATTTGTAGCTTATCAGTCCTTACAATATCTTACAAAAACCCTAGCCCTAATATGGTTAGGTTTTCCTGCATGCATGCCTTGCATGCTTTCCTCCTTTGCATGCGATTTTCCCTCGCACGTGTTGTTTTTCCTTCCAACTGTACTTTTCTAATTTAAACTTTACTTTCCAAAATTGAATTCTTCCTCAAAATCATCTTATGCCCAACAGTCCTGCAAAGACAAATGAGCACACCCTCCAAGGATCTCAAGTCATGACATCAAGATAAGAGAATCCAATAAATAAATGAGCCACCTAAGCATGTGCATCAAATATCACAATATCAAACAATTAATTTCTCAAAGACACTATGTGATTTCTCAATCTTGAATATGGGAGGGTTGACGAGGTGTCCTATTGGGTAGATCTTTCCCTAGATCAAGGCAATTTTCCAAGATATCCCTCTCTAAGCGATGTAAAGTGGATGAAGTGGTTGGGGTTAAGAATCAATGGACATAGGGCTCATGACATACAAGGGGTTTTAGTGTCTCATTCATGGGTGCCTTTGTAGAGAGTGTGTGGTACCTTCATCCACAATGCACTTTTTCGAATCCCATCAATTGTCTTTTATCTTTGTTTCTTTGTATTTTATTTCATTATAGCATAAGGAGAGGTTGAAGTTCACTTCCCTAGCATGGTGACCAGATGATGGAAATGTCACCCATAAACACCTAGTGTAAATGAGAAGGTTGGTTCGTGATGAGACCCCCTTTCTCTCAGCCATGCAACTGAGAGTCATTTCCCTAGTTTGGTGACCAAATGATGGAAATGTAATATCACTAGATATGCATGGACATGATAGTTCAACTCGTGATGAGACCTCATATTCTTCAACTAACATTTTAAGCATTATTTATTATATTGTGGGTCCCCTTTACCCAAAGATAAGTGTTTCATTTCTTTCTTGGGTGAAGCATTTGGAATGTTTGTCCAAGGTTTTTATCTTTTACCCAAAACCAATCCCTATGGGCCTTCAACCCCTTCTTCCCATAGAATGAGGGACAACCCCTTCTTGGGTCAATACACCATAAAATCCCAAGAGATAAGGAAATGGAGGGGATTAATGATGAAAAGTGGTAAGTATGGTCGGGAATGATACAATGGCTCATTAAGGGATTTCCTAGTAGCAAACTCATCCCCAAGGAAGACCACTTACTAGAGCACAATGTCAACCACCAAGGTGAAGAAGTGCAAAAGGCACAATGTCCAAGCATATATCATGAAATCTAGAGAAATATAAGATACAACATAGTCAACTGGCTTAAATATTGAAATGATTTTCACCATAATACTGACTTGTACCTCATGGAGCAAGGCCCACTTCCTTCCGGAAGCCAGCTGATGTGGTGGATGCCATCTGGAAATCTGTGACCATATGTGGTGGTGAGAGGGGTTTCCATTTATGAAAAAGGGTATTTTTGGTCATGTAGTCTTTTGTCACTCCATATCCACAACCTGAGGGCCTCAAGACTCTCCTTAGTCATCCACAAAATGTGGGTAACATCTGGATCCTACTTGGGGACATGTGCTCATCGTAGAGTGCACAAGAACCGCAACATCTCCTGGTAGACCTATGCCTACAAGGAAATATCAAATTGTCAAGTGCAATATGGCCTACTCGTCCTTGTTCTCATATGATCATAATCAAAACCAACTAAGCTAGAAAAAGAAAATTTTGACGTTTTTTTCAAAAATTTCTAAACTAAGCATAAAATCAATATGAAAATGAAATACATCTAAACTCGTATGAGCAATCAAGATGCAAATTCAAGGAATCAAAATGACTTACCTACTTACCTGGGGCATGGTCCCTAAATAAGTCATGCAACCTAGATGTGAGGTTGGAGAAGAGATCCATCTACTGGTAGTGACATCTTCTTCTCGTCTAATGTTGTCAGATAGTACCTTTCTTTGTCAAACTTTTTCCTGGTGGTGTAAGGGCCAAGACATGAATTTTTATCTTTCTAGTCATATATGGGCTTGACCTTTCTTTTGTCCCACATGAGCACAATACTTCCTTCATTGAAACTGATGCAATGTGTATTTTCATAGTATGGAAGCCCTGTGTGGACTATTTCTTTGATGATTTCTTCATGTTTCTCATCTTCTTCTTGTTGAATTTTAATGGTGACTCAAGCACATGTAGTTTCTTTTCAATTTAGCATGAACTTGAACCATAAACAATGCACCAATACAATAGTTGCAGTGAACCATGATCACAAGAAGAATAACTATGCACAAGACACAAGAAGTTATCCTAGGAAAACTCTTCTAAAACAAGGGAAAAAACCCACCAACCCTTTGCTATATTTCCAAGAGAAGAAACCGTCTCCATTGAAAAGTATGGGTGCACATAATAAGGTTCTCTATGACCAAGAAAGATATCGCAGGAAAAGTGCACACCAAATTTCATCTCTCCAAGTAATGCGTTGAGTGAGTGAGATGAATGATCCACAATGGGGATCATTCACTAATATATACATGACCTAACTCAATGAATAGACATGTCTCTTCATTGGCACAATAGGGATGACTTGTACAACTCAATAATACAATTAGTCTTTGACATCATATTAATTATCTTTACATAGTAGGGCCGACTTGTATCCTTCACAATACAAATTAGGGTTTTACAATAGTCTTACTCTTTGACAATATAGAAAGGGGTCTCACACACATCCTTTAGTGCTATGCCACTAGGGACAATTCCACATGTGTTCAACCACAAGGGACGTCACTCTCCAACAGATCAACTCAACTAAATCCATAGGAGTACGAACTGGAGAGCCATCTCAATTCGACTCAACTAATTCCATAGGAGTACGACATGAGACCATCTCAAGTCATCTCAACTTAGTCCATAGGAGCACGACAAGATACCAACAAAGGTTAACTCAACTCATTCCAGAGAAGTACGACTCACCTATCACATAGGTGTTCTCTCAGATCAAATCAACCCAATCCAGAGGAGTACGATCTGGATAATGTCTCATGAAGATGCAATCATCAACACTCCCTCTTAGCTAGGGAGGCATTCTCCACCAGGCCAAGTCTCTCACAGAAGTACTCAAACTTCATCCTGGAAAGTGGTTTGGTGAAGACATATACAACTTTCTCTTGTGTAGGAAGGTACTACACATGTACTACTTTCCTCTGCACCATATCTCTGATGTAATGGTATTTGATATTGGTGTGTTTTGATTTATCATGAAACACAGGATTCTCTGAGAATTTCACACAACACTGGTTGTCGCAATGGATAACAGTGGAATCCATATCATGTCCAAATAAGTCTGTAAGGACCTTGTGAAGCCACACTGCTTCAGGGACTGCCACACATAATGCAATGTACTCTTGTTTTACAGTACTCAAAGCCACAAAAGTTTGTTTCCTGCTACACCAGGAAACCATGGAAAATCCCAATGTAAAACAACAACCAGAGGTACTCTTCTGGTCCATTGCGCTCCCTGCCCAATCTACATCGACATATCCCTCCAATCTCTTGTCTATAGGGGAGGCATATCCTAGTCCATAACCAATTGTGCCTCGTACATATCTCAACACACGCTTTGTTGTTATCCAGTGTGTCTGTCTTGGTTGACACATAAACTAACTAAGTACACTCATTTCATAGCATATATCATGTCTGGTGTTAACTAGATACATCAATGATCCAATTAGTTGTCTGTAAATATGTGGATCAATCTCGCCAGATAATGGAGGAACATCAACTAGAGATACATGATCAACTGGATCAACTGGATCAATAACTTTCTCCCTCTGGACTATTGAAGGGGGAGAAGGTATTGTCTCTTCTTTCTTCTCGTTGTCAATCTCCATATGAGATTCTATGGATCTATGGAAGGCTATCTCTTCCTCAAAGGTGACATCTCTTCTAACCTCGATTTTTCTCTAACCAAGGATATAGATCCATTATGCCTTCGAAGATTCACTGAAATGCCTTAGAGAGAAAAAATTCACCATTTGTTTATGGATATTATCAGCTATGAATTGATCAAAACTGATGCGCATTGATGTTGGCATAGGGGAAGACCCGAGGTTCAAAGATTACAACAGTGCACCAAAAAAACCCTAACTACCGGCCCTTTTGGCAACACCTGCAAAGTAGATGAAGTCTCACCTGAGGTAGAGGCAGGGGTGGTTGCAAGACTCAGGTATCTGCAACCTTAGCTGGGACAAAGCTCTATGATTTCAACACTTAGAAATCACTTTGAATATGTCATTCATCAATATACATTCCTTATTATACTTCGCAGAAGGTACAGAGCATCATAACATTCACTTAGATCTAAGATTTCAGCACTTAGCAAGAGTAAAACAGATCAAATCCAGTAGATCAGCACTAAGCATCTTCATATATATCAGATCTAACATTCATTCACATCTTAGAAGAAAAAAGAAAGAATAGATATATCCAATCTCATCTAAGCACTTATCAATGCAAAACATCTAAGAATAAGTACAAAGCACAACACACAGTATTTACGTGGTTCACCTCCACCCTGGGGCTACGTCCACCAACTCTTCTTTTGTATTAGCTTCAGTCAATCAGGTTACAACACAGAGCTTATAAAAATCCTACTCTTCATAGGACAAGAGATCTGCGTGCACCTCGCCAGATCCTCCTTCCCCAAGTAGATCTAGCACAGAGCCTCCTTACAATCTATGCACTCAACACTTACAATACTTGCACTCAGCTCTGCAAGTATATCACATAGATCAAATCTTAGCACTAAGCCACTGGGGGTCCTTACATTGTCTGAGTATCTATTTACATATTACAAAAGTGGGCCTAAGAGTGGGTAAACCCATGGGCCAACATCCCTTTCCCATTATATTATCCCAAAACCCAAAAAGGACCCAAAGTGGGCCGAGATCCCGTGATCTCTGCTTTGTCTTGCATGCTTCCTTCGATAGGGTGTCGAAGTCCCAAAAATGGTCAAATGTGACCAAGTGTTCCTCAAAACTTGGTCAAGGGCCAACAAGCCCCCAACACTCACTTGTGACTCGTCCTGAGTCACTCAGGTCTGATCAATTCTGCTTCGAATGCCTCGAGCTTGGCTTGAGTTGCTTCGACCTGCTGCATTGCAACTGCTTCTTGCTCAATGAACTTTTGGATGAGTGTGACATTCACCGGCCCTTCTAGGCGTTGTTGTGTTGAATTCATGACCTATTCCAACTCTGTTCCTTGGTTCTCAATATCTATAAATAGATGACATGCCTTATCCTGCAAAGGTTGATGTTGCTGAGTTACTTCCATTACCTTGCTCTGGATCATATGGATCTGTTGTTGTGCTATGCGCTGCTCATGAGACCGTTTCATTTTCTCTATGGGTGATAGGGCCTTCAGCTGCACCTGTAGATTTTCAGCTTCATGCTTCACCTCCTGGAGCTACGACTCCAATTTGTGCAATTCAGGATTCTCAGTTAGGTTCTCATGTATCTGTGCACTTCTTCTACTTAATTGTTTGCATTCCTCGGTGAGTGCTTTAATCCTTTCTATTGTGCTCGAGGCAGTCATTTCTCGTTGGTCGCACTCTTCTTGTGAGATAGTTGCTATGGTCTAAATCTCTAATTCTACAACTCTTTGTTGAAGTTGTTGAATAACCTCAGCAAGATTCATCACTTGGTGTTCTAAGGGTTCTTCTTCTTTCTTCTCTAAGTCGGTCACAAAGAGAAATGATTTATTGACTGTGTTAGCACCTAAACATGTAGGGGGGGTATTTTTCCTAATAGGAGAACCCCTTTGGTGAAAAGATGGAAAGAAGTGCAATAAAAACCCACTTACCCTAAGTTTGGGGTGCAATGTGTGTTTCGTTAAGCAACGGAAAAAACTTGGCGGCCAGGATATATGCACCCAGATCTATGGGCAAGGTTGGATTTTGTAGCCCCCTTGCCTTTCTACCTTTAAGGCGGAGGGGGGGGTCCATAATCGAGCATGCAAGTTTGAGCAGATAGGATCAAGGTGCTTGGATCTATGGGTGAGAATGGATTTCGGACCCCCTGTGCTATTCTGCCTTTAATGAGGGGGGGGGGTCTAGAATTAGTGGCTTAAAGTGGGTCCCCCTATCATCCCCTCATGATTGCCTCCACCTTTCATCTTTTGCCACCTGTCTTCCACTCCATATCTCACCTCCATTTAGTGCCATCCTGGCCCACCTTATTCTCATTTCAACATCTTGCCTTCTGACATCTATCCCTCTCTTTTCCGCATCGCTCCCTCATAAGCAGCATGTCCTCCCTCGACCAATCATGTCCCGTCACCTCCTCATTCGCTGATTCCCCTCATCCCTGCCTCGTCACCGCTCATCCACCACTTCCAATTATATACCCCAGTCTCGCACCAGCCTCCACGCCTTATCCATTAGGTCGTTTAGTCGATCTAGGTGGCAGCGCGAGAAGGATTCCACGTTCCAAGAATGTAGAGTTGGCTGGGTCGTTCCCAATCCCAAGGAGGCAGTTATTGAGGTGGTTGGTGGTGGTTAGACATTGTCTCCACCATAAATGGAAAGTCCAAAAAGGGACCTGAGATAGGTCAATTATTTTGCAGGGTTTCCAGGAGCCTGGTTGCGTCTGACACAAGTGCATGACCGTCCAGAGACTGCAGGTGAAATCTACTAGTAAACATGTAGGCGCAATTTTTTTAATGATAAGTCTTGGTTTTGCTGTCATTATTGGCTTTGGGGTATATGTACGCAATTTTTCCATTTTTGTAATCTATCGATGGTAGAGATAAGCTCCTGACTGTAAATATTTAACAAAGCCTCTGGTTCTCTGGTTATAGAATGATATTTTGAGATTTCTTGTTTAATGGCGGCCAACCTCTTCCTTTCCTTGTTCCTCTGAATCTCAAGCCCGAGCATGGTTGATCCATTCGGGTGTTGTTGTGACTATATGATGTATGTTTGATCGTATTGGTTCTGCAATGTTTGAGGTTCACTTTGAAGTTTCTCTGGTCTGAGAGGATCTCATATCTGAGACTTTTCCCCTTTCTCTTGTTTCACTTACTCACCACTATGAAATTTATTGGCTTAAGTTAGATCAAGACCTCGCATGTCCTTGTTGTTTCAACCTAGTTTTCTGAGTGAGTGATATCGTTCTGAGTTTACTTCCATTCGATCACCCCCCCTTTTATAAACAAATCGTGACATAAACTAATGGGCATCGGGCTCTGCTCCTGCTACAATCCAGGAGTGACTTCCATCACAAACATTTTTGGCATCGTTGTCGAGGACGATGTTGAAAATTTTCCCTGGGATTGAACGACATTGAACCTCTAATTCTGAAGGTGCATCAGGCATCAGAGCCCTTGAAGATTGCTACTGTGCACCCGACAACTCCATTGTGATAACTCCACTTGGAGCGAACCTGCTTTGTTAATGGTGGCTTCTGGAGGAAGACACACACGGTCCCAGCCACAACGGCCTCTAGCTACGCCTGAAGCTAACCCAGAGGTGATTATTAGAAAAGGGAAGGCCTCTCAAGGAGAACCTTCCACTGCTGAACCAGGTAATTCGCCATCTTTTTCTGTAGAAACTCCATTTTCTTCTTCTCAGCTTCCTAGAAGACCTATTTCCAAAGTTTCCCATTTTCTCAATTTCAGGAG
>JZKD02S1673254.1:273485-295025 GCA_000966675.3 Picea glauca
AAGATTGCTACTGTGCACCCGACAACTCCATTGTGATGACTCCACTGGGAGCGAACCTGCTTTGTTAATTGTGGCTTCTGGAGGAAGACACACACGGTCCCATCCACAACTGCCTCTAGCTACGCCTGAAGCTAACCCAGAGGTGATTATTAGAAAAGGGAAGGCCTCTCAAGGAGAAACTTCCACTGCTGAACCAGGTAATTCGCCATCTTTTTCTGTAGAAACTCCATTTTCTTCTTCTCAGCTTCCTAGAAGACCTATTTCCAAAGTTTCCCATTTTCTCAATTTCAGGAGTGTTCCTGCTGAGTTTTCCCCTCCCGGTCAGGAGGGAGAAATCCTTGTCACTCCCCTCTCCCTTGAAGCGATACCTTGCCGTAGACCCTAGACTGCAGAAGATTTCACCACCCCTCCTCTTTTTACCGTTGTTGCCACTGCATAGAGAGAAGTGTCTGCTAACTCAAGCCCCTTAGCCTTCTTTCTGAATCACCCATTGTTTCCCCTTCCACCTGGTAGCGCATTCCCAATATTCCATGTTCGAGCTCCTTCTCCTCTGATTTCTCCTCCACCTAATATTCTGATGGTAAGAGAAAATCCCCCCATGACCATAATGGAGGCTATAATAGCTTCTAGGTATGCTCCCCTTGTGTTACATCAGCCTCTCAATGCCCTTCCAGCTGATGGCTACCTTAAGCAGCTGCCCAAGTTTACGGGCGAAGGGGAGATAGATGTAGAAGAACACCTTGAATCCTTTTACAGCTTCACAGATGACCATGTTATCATGCATGCAAATGTATGGATGAGGATTTTCGTCCATAGCCTTGAGGGCGAGGCTAGAAAGTGGTTTAGGGCCCTGCCTCCTGGATCTATAGATGGGATTGAGGCTTTGGATAATGCCTTTTTGAGACAATGGGGAGATAAAAAAGACTTCATGTATAACATGATAGAGTTTGGGTCTTTGAAGAGAAAGGAAGGAGATTCTGTCTCTAACTTCTCCAAGAGATTCAATAAAATGTATAATAAAATCCCTGCTAAGATAAATCCCTCAGAAGCCTCTGCTAAGATCACTTATGCTAGCACTTTTGATCCCAATTTCTGCCTTCTGTTGAGGGAAAGGAGAGCCACTACTATGGCTCACATGTAGGATGCATCCGTGGAAGTAGAATATAACATACTGGTTGTTGACCGACTCAAAAATAAGGCTGACAGAGACATATCCAGGAAGATACCTGAAGCCTCCCCATCCAATTCCTATCCCCTTCCCCTTTAGATAGATGAGGTAACTAGAATGCTAAAATTGCTTTCAGCTAGAATGGAAAGGTGGGAGTTAGAAGGGAAGCCCATGTATAGAAATCCCCAAAATACTGATAACAGAAGCTTCGGGAGGCCTGGTAACAATGTGCCACAGGCTTTGCCAAGAGAACAAAGGAGAAAAGACAGAGAGGATCAAAGGATTCAAACCCCTCTCCAAAATAGCCTAGTTTCTCATCAGGAAGGAGAGGAGATAGGTGAGCTCGATCCTGAAATTCACTGCATTGAAGACACCTTCCCTTTCCCCCATCTGACTCAATCTATATATGAAGAATCCCTTATGAACAGTAAAGTTAATGAGTTGGGTAAAGGGGAAAAGGCCAACAACACTCCCAACAGATACAATCTCAGGTCAAAGAAGAAAGAAGAAAATTTCGAAAGCCAAGATCAGCCCCTCATAGCAGAAAGGCCTACTAAACCTACAGTACTCACTACTAAAGAGAAGAAAACTCAGAATACTTTGCCAGCAGCCAATGAACCTATCTTTGAGGTAAGGGAAGCTCCTAAGCCTTTTCCCTCCTTTAATTTTGAGCATGAAATTCAAAATATTAGGATTCACGTACCCCTCTCAGAGCTAGTTAAAAATGAAGATTTCAAAAGATCCCTCTCCAAGCTGCTACAATCCGAGTCCCCCCAGCCTTCCACAGACTCAGTAAATATTCAAGATGAAAATCCAGCCAGCGTCCTAGGCCCCATGGTAGAAGACAGAGATGATTCATCCCCTCCCTTCTACACATCCCTGAACATACATGATAAGGTGTTGCATAATTGCCTCATGGATTTAGGAGTCTCCCACAACCTTATGCCCAAAATAGTCATGGAAGAATTGGGACTGGAAGTGACAAAGGATTATCATGATTTGTACTCTTTTGATTCAAGGAGGGTGCAATGCCTTAGGGTCATCAAAGACTTGGTGGTCTCTTTATTTCAACTGCTAATGAAGAGTGTGGTCATGGACATTGTGGTAGTTGATGTTCCCCCCAAGTTTGGCATGTTGTTGTCAAGATCTTGGATTAAAAGACTCGGAGGAACATTACATATGTATCTCACATACGCCACTATTCCAGTCTTCGAAGGGGAACACAGGAGGTTGTACAGAGAAGCTTAGCTGACATACATTGTTAGTGATGAATGAAACCCCACAAATCATCCCATCTTTGCACTTGACATTGATTTGGGGTCTAGTTTATTTCAGATCATTGAGACTCCTGAACACCCTTTACAGATCAGAAAGCAACCCATTTTTAATCATGAGATACCTCCTCCAACCACCTCTGTTTGGAATATGTTCTTCGAAGGAGTTTCTTCTAGCATAGGCGCTGGCGCTAGAGTGGTTTTTGTGTCACCGTGTCAAGAAACCATATCCCTATCATACAAGCTGGAATTTGAAAAACCACCAACAATGTGGCAGAATATGAGGCTCTTGTTCTGGGTATGAAGGCTGCAAAAGAAATGGGAATTGAGGAGGTAGCAATGTTTAGATATACTGAGTTGATAATCCAGAAAGTCAGAAATGCTTATCAGGCTGAGCATCCTCAGCTCAGGAGTTACAGAAATGAGGTGTGGGACCTGATTGATAATTTCTTCTCGGCTTTCAACATTTCTTTTATTTCAAGAGAGGAAAATACTTTGGTCGATTCCTTAGCTGTCTCAGCTAGTCTGTTCAGGATCCCTCTGCCGCCTAAGATCAAATATGGGGTCGAGATAAGATATAGGCCATCCATCCCAGACAATGTCAAGCATTGGAAGGTATTCAAAGACGATCTTGAAATCAAAAAATTTCTTCAGTCCGTCGATGAATTTTCTGCATTTCACATTGATCAGGACCTTGATCCTGAAGGTGACTCTCACTGTGAGGTATTTTTAAGTAAAATTTTTAATCACCATATCGTTCAGTTGCCCAACAATCAAATTCCAAAGGGACTAGTCCCTTTAGAAAGATTGTTCGATGGGAATGATGTGGCACTAAAGGGTGGGGTTTCAAATGAAGATGTTGATACAACAGAGTGCAACATTGGCACACAGGAGGAGCCTAAGCTTGTCAAGTTGTCAGGCAGCCTGACCCAAGAATAGAGGGCCGAATATATTGGGTTATTAAGAGAATTTGTTGATGTGTTTGCATGGACCTATGAAGACCTCAATACATATGACACATCCATCATTGAGCACAAGATCCCACTGAAGGAATAGGCTAAGCCATTTAGGAAGAAGCTAAGATAGATAAATCCCATGTTCTTGCCTGTCATGGAGAAAGAGGTGAAGAAGTTGTTAGATGACCAAATCATTGTCCCCTTGAGATATTTTGAATGGGTGGCCAATTTGGTCCTGGTGAGGAAGAAAAGTGGAAAAATCAGGCTCTGTGTTGATTTTAGGATCCTGAATAGGAGCTCAAAGAAGGACAAATATCCCTTGCCCAACATGGAACACATATTGCAGAGGGTAACTGGTGCATCTAGGATATCCATGATTGATGGTTTTTCTGGCTATAATCAGATATCAGTCATGCCTGAGGACAGAGAAAAAATGGCCTTCACCACTCCTTGGGGCACATTCATGTATGCCAAAATGCCTTTTGGACTAATGAATGCAGGAGAAACATTTCAGCGAGCCATGGATATATCCTTCATCAAGGAGAAAGATCAGTTTGTGGTGATCTATCTAGATGACATCACAATCTTCTCCAGGTCTGATAAAGAGCATTGTTGTCACTTAAGGAAAGTTTTCTTGAAATGCCGAAAGTTTGGTCTTTCCTTAAATCCCAAGAAATCTTTGTTTGCTATGAAAGAGGGGAAGTTGTTAGGCCATATAGTATCAGCAGAGGGAGTGAGAATTGATCTCAGTAGGGTAGAGGCAATTCAGACCCTGTCACTTCCCAGGTCTAGAAAGGAAGTTTAGGATTTTTTAGGGAAGATCAACTTTCTGAGGAGGGTCATATCAAATTTTGCTGAGGTGGTGAAACACATCACAACCATGCTCAGAAAGGGAAATGAAGTAAAATGTACTGTTGATCCAAGGGAATATTTTGTCCAAATAAAGAAGGCATTGACTGAGGCACCTATGTTGATCAGTCCTGATTATTCCAAGGATTTCCTAATTTTTTCTTTTGCTTCTTTTGATACAACTTATTGCAGAAAAATGAGGAAGGGCGAGAGCAACCCATTTCTTTCTTCAGTAAGGCATTAAGAGATGCAAAAATCAGGTACGAGATCATGGAGAAACAGGCATATGCCTTGGTGAAAGCTCTCAAAGCTTTCAGAGTCTATGTCATGCACTCAAGAGTGACTGCATATGTTCCTTCATCCTCTGTGAAGGACATACTTGTACAACCTGACATAGATGGGAGAAGAGGTAAATGGATTGCCAAGATCCTAGAGTTTGACCTGGAGATTAAGCCCACCAAGTTCGTAAAAGGGCAGGGTTTAGCCAAGCTGTTGGTTGAATCCAATTGCAAGGCCTTAGGGGTTAGCTTCATCAATTCTTGCTCAAAAAATTAGCAAGCTGATTCGTCCAACAAGAGCTCTCAGGGTGGATTATCACTAGCAGAATGCACCTGGTATAGAGACATTTTGTACTTTCTGCAAGAATTAAAGCCTCCTAATGGAATGGGAAAAAGCAAGGAAAGGGATTTAAATCTCAAGGCAATTAGATATTGCCTTATTGACCAAGCCTTGTACTGAAGAGATCCTCTAGGGGTGTTTCTGAGGTGTTTGAATCCACAGGAAGCCCAAAAAGTTATGTTTGATTTCCATAGTGGCCTTTGTGGGGGTCATCATTTCTGGAAGATCACAGCCCATAAAATTCTCAGGGATGGGTACTACTGGCCCACTTTATTTGTTGATGTCTACAAAGAAATCATAGCTTGCATCAAATGCCAAAACTTCTCAAGAAAGTAGTAGCTCAAATCTCTGCCACTAAAGCCTGTAGTAGCTTCAACACCCTTTCAGCAGTGGGGGTCGGACTTCATTGGGGAAATTCATCCTCCTTCAAGTGGCCATCATAGATGGATCCTGACTGCAATGGACTATTTCACCAAGTGGCTAGAAGCTACCCCCACCAGGAGTGCTTCACACAAGGTAATTATCAACTTCCTGGAGGACATCATAGCCAGATTTGGCTGTCCCATCAGAATTGTCACTGATAATGCTGCTTCTTTCAGGTCTGAGCCTCTGGTTAAGTTCTGTGAGTAGTTTGAGATTTCACTAATTCACTCCACTCCCTATTATCCTTAAGGAAATGGATTGGCAGAATCTTCTAATAAAAGCCTAATCAAGCTCATTAAAAGATTATTGGAAGAAAATAAGAGGTCCTAGGATTCAAAGCTCAAATTCGCTCTATGGGTTGATCGAGTGACAATGAAGAAGTCCCTGGGAACCTCAACCTTTCAACTTGTTTATGGGATGGAGGTTGTTTTTCCCACTCAACTCGCTTTACCTGTAGAGAAATTCTTTCAAGATCATGAAGGAGGGCCAGACCATATGGTCAAAAGAATTCATCAAGTGGTGGACCTGTAGCAGATCAAGGAGCAGGTAATGGATAGATCTTACAATCATCAGCAGAAGATCAAGAAGGCCTTTCACAGGAAGGTCAGGAAGAAGGAATTCGAGCTGGGAGATTTGGTTCTTAAGTGGGATGCACCCAGGCAGGATAGGGGAAAACACAACAAGTTTGACGCCCTCTGGATTGGGCCCTTCAAAATATCTGAAGTATTATAGAACAACACTTACAGGTTGCGGGATTTGGAGGGCAAAGAAGTTTTTAATAGCCGAGTAAATGGGAATTTCCTGAAGAAATGTTTTGTTTGAGCCTCAGACGACTTCTCTGTTTTTGTAAATATTGTTTTATGTTTATCTCTGGCTTAATAAATGACTCCATAGCCCAATAGCAAGGCACTTGAACTGCAGAATGAGTTCTTAGAGCATCACAGGGACGAATCTATCCCCCATGGAGCCTAATGTTAGCACCTAAACATGTAGGGGGGGTATTTTTCCTAATAGGCGAACCCCTTTGGTGAAAAGATTGCAAGAAGTGGAGTAAAAACCCACTTACCCTAAGTTTGGGGTGCAATGTGTGTTTCGTTAAGCAGCGGACAAAATTGGGCAGCTAGGATCTGCGCGCCCAGATCTATAGGAAAGGTTTGATTCTGAATCCCCCTTGCCTTTCTACCTTTAAGGCGGAGAGGAGGGTTCGGAATTGAGCACACAAGTTTGAGCGGCTAGGATCAAGGCGCCTAGATCTACGGCTGAGGATGGATTTTGTACCCCATGCGCTATTCTGCCTTTAATGAGGGGGGGGGTCCGGAATTGGCAGCTTAAAGTGGGTCCCCCTATCATCCCCTCATGATTGTCTCCACCTTTCATCTTCTTCCACCTGTCTTCCACTCCATATCTCACCTCCATTCAGTGCCATCCTGGCCCACCTTATTCTCGTTTCAACATCTTGCCTTCAGACACTTGTCCCTCTATTTTCCACATCGCTCCCTCATAAGCAACGTGTCCTCCCTCGACCAATCATGTCTTGTCACCTCCTCATTCGTTGATTCCCCTCATCCCTGCATGGTCACTGCTCATCCACCACTTCCAATTATGTGCCCCAGTCTTCGCATCGGCCTCCATGCCTTATCCATTAGGTTGTTCAGCCGATCCAGGTGGCAGCGCGAGAAGGATTCCACGTTCCAAGAATGTAGAGTTGGTCGGGTCATTCCCAGTCCCAAGGAAGCAATTATTGAGGTGGTTGGTGGTGGTTAGACATCGTCTCCACCATAAATGGAAAGTCCGAAAAGGGACGTGAGATAGGTCAATTCTTTTGCAGGGTTTCCAGGAGCCTGGTTGCGTCTGACACAAGCGCATGACTGTCCAGAGACTGCAGGTGCAGTCTGCTAGTAAACATCCAGACGTAATGTTTTTAATGATAAGTCTTGGTTTTGATGTCATTAATGGATTTGGGGTATATGTAGGAAATTTTTCCATTTTTGTAATCTATCGATGGTAGAGCTAATCTCCCGACTATAAATCTTTAACAAAGCCTTTGGTTCTCTGGTTATAGAATGATATTTTGAGATTTCTTGTTTAATGGCGGCCAACCTCTTCCTTTCCTTGTTCCTCTGAATCTCAAGCCCGAGTATGGTTGATCCAGTTGGGTGTTGTTGTGACTATATGATGTATGTTTGATCGTATTGGTTCTGCAACATTTGAGGTTCACTTTGAAGTTTCTCTGGTCTGAGAGGATCTCATATCTAAGACTTTTCCCCTTTCTCTTCTTTCACTTACTCACCACTATGCAATTTATTGGCTTAAGTTAGATCAATACCTCGCATGTCCTTTTTGTTCCAACCCAGTTTTCTAAGTGAGTGATACCATTCTGAGTTTACTTCCATTCGATCACCCCCCCTTATATAAAAAATTCATGACATAAATTGATGGGTTTTGGGCTCTGCTCCTGCTGCAATCCAGGAGTGACTTCCAACGCCAACAGACTACTTCATGAGTAGTTGCTCCTTTTCTTTTTGTATTTTCGCTGTGTCTTCTTCCTATTTTTCTTGGAGAGCATCCCTCTCTTGTTGTGTGGCTCAGCGATGCTCGATGATTTCCTCTTGTGCTTGATTTAAGGCCTGGGTGGCCTGCGTAGTTTCTTCCTGTGCTTTCTGAAGGTGTGCTTCAACTGTGGCAACAATCTTGTAGAGTTGAACTGGTTCGTCTCTCTCTTTTGTTGTTCCTTCTGGCAGGGGCATAGTGGAGACTGGGCAGCTAGACTAAAGTGCATGTTGCACTCCTTGGAGCTTGCTCTCAATTCTGTTGTACATTGCATCTTGCTTGGCTTCCTACTTTTCTGTTATTTCTTCTATAGCTTCATTCATAGTGGTGAGGGGGAAACTGAATTCATATGGGGTGAGTGTGGCCTTCATCTTGGTTACAGGGGTTCTAGGTTTCTTTTGGGAGGAAGGTTTCAAAGGTGAAACCTTCCTTTTCTTCGACGAGTCCTCTTTGTCTCCTAGCCTCTGTTCGACTTCTTCATCATTACCTTCTTGCTCAGGTGTAATGAATGCAGTCCTTACAGATCTGCTGTCTATATCTTGTATTTCCTCATCCTTCTTCGTCTTCATTGTTTTCTTCATCTTACTGGGCCCAAGTGTATCCTGCGCAGCTTATAGGTTGTCGATGTCGGACAATTCTACGGGGTCTGTTGAAACAAGGAGGTCTGTCGACCATTCCTTGGTGATTTCCTCTAGGTATTCTTCTGTCAACTTATAATAAGACTGTAACTTCTCTTTGTTCTCATCAACGCATGTTGTTATGTAAATGAAGTGGTGGTCCGCGTTGAACTTCATTAAGGGCCTAAACCTGAGGAGGGTATCTAGGGTTATCTAAGGCTCGGAATGGATGGCGCGCTTCAACTGATTGTATTAGGCGTGGAATACGGCATTGGATTGCCATTGTTTTCTCATATCATTCAAGTACCATAATGTACTGAACTTTGTGGCTAAGGGATCAAAAGGGTCGAGGTCTAGGAAGGTTGCATCTTCCGGTAGCTCCCATGCAACAAAATCTATAAGTATCAAGAGCCAGCTAAAATGGAATTCATGCCCGTGAGCCTAGGCTTCTCTACAGTCGATCTCTAGTTGATTCACCAGGTACTTCGTCCAGTTCATCTATAGTCCCTATGCACACTTTCCTACAAGGTCAACTACAAAGTTGGATATTTGCGTGGGTCGATTCTTGAGAACAAGCCTCCCTTCAATCAGCTGACATGCAAGGCGCACTGCGTCGCTCTGAATAAAGGCTACCTTGTAGCCTCACGCTCCTTTCTCAATATCGCCATAAGATTATTTGATCTTTTGAGAAAGAGCATGGTCCGTGGTCTTTCCAGGATAGTAGTCATGGGGATTAGGGCCCTGCATGCTAAGACCTGTGATCCTATTGATTAGCGTTGGATCAACTATGATGTAGTGGTTCAACCATAGGTATCCTCTCTGGTAGCTCACCAGGAGTATCTTAACACAAGCATTCACCTTTGGGTGTCTGCCAAAGTGAGGTATCTTCATAACGTTGAGCAGAGTACACTGTGCGAGGTCCATTGTCCATTGTTGAGGGATGATATTTGAATTCTTTCCCTTGGTTCTGGTTAGGTACTTGTGTGGGGAAATAATGTTGTAGACTTTACGATCTCCCAGGTTGAAGTCACTGAACTTCAATGCTGCAATCTTGTATTGATCTACGCGAACTGCGCATACCCCTTTCGGCAGGTACGCGGTGACTAGATTGTACTCGAAGTCTCTAGGCACGCTGTCTCTATTGATCGCACTGCTCAGAGGTGGTATGTAAGTAGGTAGGATGGATGGAACCAACCTTGCGTTGGCCAGATCATCTTTATGTTTGGTTCTGTGTTCTGCGTCGACTCGGGATGTTCCTGCTCGAGCAGTCGACAGGGAGGCTTGCACTCCTCTCGTCGATGATGCCTGTAAACCTGTAGAAAATCCTCATTCCGACATGACTCTTTCATCTCTGAGGCTAGCGAGTACCTCTCTTACAAATTCTTCAATTGTGCTAAATTTGTCGGACATATACACTCAGGATCAATAGCTCGGGTTCTCCAAGTAACGTAGGCACTGTAGTAAGGTAGAGAGTGAGGGAAAAGTAATCACTGTTCAGAATTCAGGTAATCTGCGGGCTCAAATTCACAATTAGAGAAAGTGTCTTCCATGCATGGCGTGATGGATTAAGTAAGTAACTCTGTAATGGATCGCTTGCAACGGATGGGGGCTTCCTTAACTCTGGTTCTATCTATTATGGTGCAGTCCAATGTTCTAGTGATGATCCTTTAATGCTTTTCTGTCCATTTGGGGCGGAATTCGAATGGGTATCTCGGTCCAATAGCTATATCGCTTCATCATGGAGAAGTGCCATAGGTTGTTGTTTTGATATCTCGGCAAAGCTCCCATTCTGCAAGCTTTCTTTCTGCGATGTTCTATCTGGAATCTTCTGCAACTTTTCAATCTTTGCCCTCTTCTTTCTTAACTTTCTAGCTTTCTTTCCAGTGAGATTCGTCTCAATAGTTCTTTTCCTGTTCTGGTTCCTATTTTCCTTGGATATAGTTACTTCACGCTATTGAGGTTCTTTCTTAGGGTTCAAGTATACCATCTCTTCTTTATCTGAGATAGAAACTTCAGTCTTCTGTGAGTCCTCTGCTGTTCTGATAACTTTGATATCTGGGTTCCTAGTGTGATATAGCTTAGATCTGTTCTCTTGTTCTTCAATCAACTGCGCGATCCTTCTGGTCATGAAGTCTTTTAACTCTTGTCTCTGTTGTTCTAAAACATTTTCTTCTTCCTTATTTCTGGCTTGATCTCTTTCAATCCAAGGATTTCCAAGTAACTTAGTAAACGGGGCGTTGTCCTCAATAAATTTGATAATCTCAAAATCTTCTTATGTTGAAGTTCCATTATCATTCATAGATATTTGATTGAACCTTCCACATAGGTTCACCAATTTCCCTCTGAATAAACCTATTCCACTCAGTGAAGGGGTCATAATAGGCCTCCCTATAGCTTCCCAAGTTCTTTCTGTCATAATATTCACATGTGTTTCCTCATCTAGAACACAATCAATGTCGAAGTCTCCTATTCTTACCTCGATGCATTCTTTCTTGTTAAAGGCCTCTGATAATCTAACATGTCAGTGATCATTCAAGGTGTCTTGTATGTGTAGTAACATCTTGTCTGATTCTCTCTGGGGTTCTGTTATTTCTGGATCTGCCTTACGGTTTTCTTCTTTCAGATTCATGCTTTCAATTTTAGCAATCATTCTAGGGAAATCTAATACTTTGTGGTCCAAAGCTTTGCAACAGAGACAACTAGGTATTCCACCAGGGCATTCCTTAGTAAGATGTCATGGTCTTATGCAACTGTAACAGAGGGTTAATCCTCTCTTTATTTTAAATGATCCCTAACCTCTTATATACTGTGCACTAGAGTTATGGTAGCTAACCTGCAAACAATTCTTTCGAGGATCCTGCATTTTCTTGTTCGTCCAAACATTCTTTCTATGTATAGCTATAACATATCTATTAGATATATTCATATCAAACTTTCTTTCATCTATCAGAGCCCTAGTTTTCAAGCTAGGACATAATCTATCAAAAATACCTAGATCCATACTCTAGAAACAATAATTTTCACTTATTTTACTTTTGCAGAGCACAAAGCTTCCAAATCTAAAAACTTTTGACTATTCTTACCTCTATCAGAGCACAAAGCTTACAGATCTTACCTCTTTTCTGCATATCTGACCTTTTTTCCTTAGAAACTTCTACTTTTACCTTTCTTAGAGCATAAAGCATTCAGATCTTGCTTCTTTTCTTCAGATATGACCTTCTCTTTTTAGCACAAAGTTTCACAGGTCAAATAAAAATCTGCACACCAGGGCAACAAATCTATGCATAGAGCTTTCACGATTTCTAAATCGAATCTTTGCACAAAGATTTTCTTTCTCAGTTCTCAGCAATCACAGTCCCAATCTCGGCAATGGAACCATTTGTTGGCACAGGCGTTCAACACTTACAACAATGCACCAACAAAACCCTAACTACCATCCCTTTCGGCAACACCTGTGAAGCAGATGAAGTCTCACCCAAGGTAGAGGTAGTGGTGGTTGCAAGACTCAGGTGTCTGCAACCTTAGCTGGGACACAAATCTGTGATTTCAACACTTATCAAGCACTTATCATAGGTCATTCATCAATATACATTCCTTATTATACTTCGCAGAAGGTACACAACATCGCAGCATTCACTTAGATCTAATATTTCAACACTTAGCAAGAGTAAAACGATCAAATCCAGTAGATCAGCATTGAGCATCTTCATATATATCAGATCTAATATTCATTCACATCTCAGAAGCATAAAGAAATAATAGATCTATCCAATCTAATCTAAGAGATTAGCAATGAAAAACATCTAAGAATAAGTACAAAGAAAAACACACAGTATTTACGTGGTTCACCCCCACCCTCGGGCTATATCCACCAAATCTTCTTCTGTATTAGCTTCATTCAATCAGGTTACAGCACAGAGCTTATCAAAATCCTACTCTGCATAGGATAGTAGATCTGCACGCACCTCGCCATATCCTCCTTCCCCAAGTAGATCTAGCACATAGCCTCCTTACAATCTGTGCACTCAACACTTACAATACTTGCACTCAACCCTACAAGTCTATCACATAGATCAAATCTTATCACTAAGCCACTGGGGGTCCTTACATTGCCTAAGTATATATTTATATATTACAAAAGTGGGCCTAAGCGTGGTAAACCCATGGGACGACATCCCTTTCCCGTTACATTATCCTAAAAAACCAAAAAGGACCCAAAGTGGGCCGAGATCCCATGATCTCTGCTTCGTCTTGTGTGCTTCCTTCGATCGGGCGTTGAAGTCCCAAAAATGGTCAAATATGACCAAGTGTTCCTCAAAAATTGGTCAAGGGCCAACCACTGAAAAACCAGACTCTGACTTAATAAATGTTAAAAGGAAACTGAGCATGACTTCGACCACTTGTTTATCATTGTCTAGACCTAAAATTTGACTCAACGAGGAAAAGACCCATTGTACTTAAATAACCATTATACTCACATTCATTGGCAAAGACAAACTCTCTGAAAAATGTTTTGGCTTTTCTCAAATTCAATAAAATCTCAAAGAGATTGGATTTTCACAACTACAGGGGAGAAGATATGATCCACACCAAATCATATCTAAGAGAATATTGATGAACAAACAAACCCCTTATGAGCATGAACATGTTGAGGGTTTTGATAAACTGGAAAACCTAGAAGTTTTTGCTAATATGGAAGCAACCCTACAACAAAGTCAAACACAGCAAGTGGAGGCAAACTTGCAACAAAGTCAAACACAGCAAGATCCTCACAAACTGATAGTCAAAGTCCCTAAGATGAGTGTTTACAACAAGAGAAGCAGTTCAGAAGCCCTAGGCACCAGTGATCAACAGACTTCTCCTAAGAAGATGAAGATTTCACAACCTCTACAGATAGTGTATTTAGAGGAGGCAGAGCTTAGAGAACAAGTAAATCTGGATATGGTGGAAAGTGGTACCAGTATTGTAGAGGTTGAAAAGGAAAGCAAGCTCCAAAGTGAAAACAGCTCAAGAAATTTTAGCAGCAAGAAATACATCTTTGATAAAAACATCTGAGGTAGTTTATCAATCCAAAGAAGATCTAGAAAAATAGTATGTAGAAAGAGAAAACATAGCTCTAGGTGAGATCAAGGATCTAGTCCCTAAAGTGGAAAATATTTCTCAACATAAATATTCTCTATTCATAGTAAGGGATGTTGAGAAAAGGACCTTTAACATTGCAGTTGTTGATGAAGACAAAGTCTCTGAGATAAATATAAAGTATGACAACATCAGTTCTCCAGACAAGGTTAAATTCCATAAAAATACCAGTGATATGTTGTATTATGATTACCTAAGTTTAAGTTTGAAGAATTCAAAGCTTTCATCTTATGCAATGAAATTGGAAGGGCATTTGAGGCAAGAAAAATAATCTAGTAGAGCATGGAAGACTCAGGTCAAGAGGCTGGAATATGAAGGCCCTCAAGGGGTGAAATCCTCATTGGATGAAAAAGACAAATTAATTCAAAGCTTGAAGAAGAAATTGAAAAGGTATGCCACAGAGAATCCACAAACAACACTTCGTCAAGAGGCATTGGAATACAAGGCTAAGGCATTGTAGCTAGAAAGGGAAAAGGTGACATGATCACAAGAGCAAACAAAAATGCTAAACAGGATTGTAGTTCTACCTCTTGCTGTAGAAGCTGGGCCAAACACTTAAGGACTTGTCTAGGCTATGTCACAAGTTAGCCTAAAAGAAAGAGAAATCAAAGGGCTAAAGGGAAGCATAGATAAATTGAAGTAGGAGATGCAAGAAAAGGATGAAAGAATAGCTCAATTTCAAAAGGAGAATGAAATCCTGCAAAAAAGGATAGATAAGTTGAAGATGAGATTAAGAGGCAAAGGCATGTTGCAAGGAGGCAAGCATGTCATTTGGGACTCTATAGTTTCTTAAGTTGCCAAGTTCAGAGTGTATTTGAATTTCATCAATGATAAATACAACATAGCCATCACAGTCAGAAGCAGGGGCATTGTTGTGAATAAGACTTTAGCAAAGAAGCCATCAGAATGGGCCCAAAATGTCATAAATTTACTCAAATCCATTCCTACTACAGAACTTCGGACTATTGGAGTTAAAGACATAACTACATTGATTATCTAGGCCAGGAGGATTATTGCTAAACATAACCTGTTGACATCAGTTTAGACCAAGGAAACACAGATGGAGCAAGGTGTGCAAGAATTCAAAGATTTGTTTGAAGAATTGTTTATCAAAGGCCTCCCACCATTTTGGGATGGCAAAGGAAAATTATATGATCAGGAAGAATACAATTCTCGCCTTACTCAGTGCAGAATGGATCACTCCAAGTTAGAAACCCTTGAAGAAAATATGAAAGGAGACACATTAGTTGAGCATCTGATTACAGACTTTGAGATTCTAAATCAGTTCAAAGCAGTAAAAAATGGACTACCAGTCATGTTATATGCTTCCTACATTGACATGGAGATCCTGATCAAAGAAATGATAGATTATGATATCCCTTCTGACTTGCAATGGAAGAAGATAGTACGGTTGGGTAAGACAAAGTGCAATTTTCCAAGGTCTAGTAGATGATGTCCAGATGTCACTAAAGATGGCAGATCAGGTGGAAGACTAGAGCATGACAAGTGGAAAAGAACGGGATTGAAGCGTAAGAGGGATCAGAAGTTGGATCATGAAACATTTTCTTGCTAATTATTGTAATCGGTTTCAAACTAAAACTATCATTTGTAATCATTGTAATCAGTTTCAGAAACTGAAACGTTTCATTTCAATTATTGTAATCAGTTTCAAACCAAAGGAACTTAGCTTGTATAAATATTAGGAGTTCATGATGTATTAGTGTTGGCAGAAGTGCAAGGGCATGATTTTAGCTATTCGGAACTTGAATGTAATATTTTGAAGTTGAATTGAATACACATACAGAAGTCTTGAAGTTTCCATGAAAAGATTCTAATGGTGGTGAGTTTTGTCTCCTCTCTTTTTATGTATTTCTTGTATTTATGATTTCATTTTCACTGTCTTTTGTTTAAATTGGATAGTCCAAGGCCCAGAATTCATCTTGTGATGATCTCGGTTGAAGCAAATTAAACTGTGTTAACTTCTTCCTAACGAATTCATAATCATTTATTTAATGCTCTGATGCAGTTATATGTTTTCTTTATTCCTACACTCTGCAAAATTACAATTTATAACTCATAGTTATCGCCTCATTTAGCCTTTCTCCTCTGGAGAATTTTATAGGCCAGTCAGTTCTTCCATTCCTTTTAAAATTTTGACTCCATGGCCCTAAGTGTCCCTCCCCTTACTTTCCAGCAACATTATATAAAAAAAAAAAAAAACAACAAAACCTAACCATTGAATTGTTAAAGAAAACTCATTATTAAAGACCAAGTGAAAGGAGAGAGCCCTCTCTGAGCTGAGCAGGCTAGTACCTAAATCTAAAATTAGTTTGTAGGTTACCTTTGCCATTTGTTTATCATTCAAACAAATTTACAGAGTGCTAACAAGATCTATGGAAGGCTATCTCTTCCTCAAAGGTGACATCTCTTCTAACCTCGATTTGTCTCTGACCAGGGATGTAGATCCAGTATGCCTTTGAAGATTCATTGCACCCCACAAATGTAACCTTTCTACTTGAAGGGACTAGCTTGGTCCTCTTTTCCTTGGGTACATGTATGTATATTGGACACCCAAATATCCTGAAGTGTCCAACCTCAGGCTTCACTCTGGTGAAAGCATCTTCGGGAGTCATGTTCTTCATAATCTTATGACGACTCGTGTTTTGAATGTGAACAGTTGTCATGGATTCCTATGTACACATAATCATAGGTAAATTATGATCATGTGTCATTACTTTGGTTTCCTAAAAAATGGATCTGTTCTTCCTCTCTGCAATCCCATTTTGTTCAGGGTTATAAGGAACAGTGTACTCTCTCTTAATCCCCGCCTCAATACAAAAATCATTGAAATCCCTAGAGGTGTACTCTCCTCCATTATCTGATCTCAACACCTTGATCTTCCTCCCGTTTTGGTTCTCAACCTGAGCTCTAAACTCTTGAAATCTCGCAAGGACTCCATCCTTGGTCTTCAAGAATTAAATTCACATCTTTCGAGAGTGATCATTGATGAATACCACCTAGTACAAGTATCCTCTCAAGGAAGTAACATACATGGGTCCACAAACATCTGTATGTATCAAGTCCAAGATCCCCTTGGATCTACTGTCACTGCTCGGAAAGGACCCCTTGATATTCTTTCCAAGAGAACAACCTTTACAAACTCCATCATGCTTGATATGTATCTCTGGAAGGCCTATCACCATATTCCCCAGAGCAGGAAGGGATCTATAATGTAAATGAGCAAGTCTCCTATGCCATACCTTGCTCAAGCTGATATTATCATGTAACAAGGCCTGAACTGGTCGAACAGTCAATCTGTACAAACTGTTTTCTCGAACACCAATCACCCAGAAAAAATCCATGTGTGAGTTCTTGTGCCATGCAAGGACTTTTCCTTCAGAGAAAATAACCTTGTAGCATTTATCCTATAAAGAAAAAATAGAGACAAGATTCCTTTTCATCCCAAGTACATATAGTACCTCACTTAATTGAAGTGGTATGTTAGAATCTAGTTGGAAGGAAGAAGATCCAACTCCCTTCATAGTATATCTGGCGTTACCACCAAGTACAACATGCAGACGAGACTCTTTCTCTGCAAGATCTGTAAGATGTTCTCTATATCCAGTCATGTGTCTGGAAGTACCATTGTCAATCAACCAAATATCACTATTAGTAGGAACCGTACCTGTGAGTGTTGAAATGAAGAAAAACACCTCATCCTTTACGCATTCATCCCTCTGAGGTGGTTTTGAATCACCATCGGCAGTGGAGGCATGTTGTCTTCCTTTCTTCTTGGTAGGAAAATATCTAGCAATGTGTCCATACTTGTCACATTTGAAACATTGAATCTTTGATATGTCTTTTATTTTTTCATGACCTGGAGTTGCTGAAGTTTTCTTGTCATTGAATGATTTGTTGGAACCTCTTCTTATTCTTTTACCTTTATTTGCATGAGAAGCAAGGGATTGATTGTCATCATGATGGGAGTCTTGCACACCTTTGGCTATAAGTCTAGTTTCCTCTTGAGTGCAGTATGCCCATAGATGGTCAAACTGAGGTAAATCTGCTCTTCCACTGATACTTTGAATGAATAGATCTCAATGGCTTGGAAGAGAATTGAGATTAATCATGACAAGCTCTCTGTCTATTTTGGTTTCTCCAATGGAACCTAACTTATCTATGATCTCTAAAATCTTCATGAAGAAGGTAGTAGTGGTGTCATGTTTCGTCATCTTGATATTTTGAAGTCGGTGTTTCAATGTAAGAGTTATGTTAGTGTTGTTTCTCTCAAACATCTTCTTCAACGCATCATACATTAGATAATTTGTTTTTAAGGTAGAAATGTGAGGTAGTCAATGATCTCTTACTAAGTATATGATTATCTTCCTAGCTTTGACATCATCTATCTTCCATTTAGCCTTCTCTTCATCAATTGTTGTTGTTGGTAGAGATCCCTCTATCAACTTCAATAGGTCACTGTCTTCTAGAGTGATGTGTAATCTTGACTTCCAATAGCCGAATTTTCTTGATCCATCAAACCTATCTTCCACCAAAGTTTTTTTCCTCATGGCTTGTAGATTATTCACAAATCCTAATGGCTAGGCTAGAAACCCTAACCTTTTTTTTTTCAAGAGGAAGTCTCTAGGAGGGTCGTTGGACTTATGAATACCAACAAGAATACCTAGAGAGTCAAAAGTGTTAATGTTTAAGCCATTATTATAGATTTTTGCATTTCATTAGATAAAAATAGCATAATCCAAGATCACTGAGAAATACACAATCACAAGAGACACAACATTTATCCTAGGAAACCCTCTAGGGGAAGAAAACCCAACAAAACTTCCTTAATATAGATAGCCAATACAATGCCAAGAGATCTCTTAAACTAATATAGAAATTCCTCTCCCAGATATGTGTCACTCTCTCTCTCCTTCTTCTCCGGTAGCAGATCTAAACTTGTCTCTCAAAATGAGTAAGTGAATTGTGTCTAAGTGAGGCGCTAGCTTCCTATATTTATACAAGTCTGGCACGTGTGAAGTGTCTCTTCACTGGTAGGGCCGACTTCTTAAACTGGGTGGGTAAACTGACCTTTATTATATTTCTAGGCCTCTTTAATATCTGTTGGGGCCGACTTCTTATTCTGCCTATTACAATTGTCTTTTGACCAATCCGCAAAAGGGGATTTGGTCCTATTACAATAATCGACATGATCAATCCACAATGGGGATTGATCCTATGAATAAAATATCAACAAAAATAAGAATACTCTTTGCAGTTACATTATTTCAACACTCCCCCTTAACAAGAAGGGTACTCTTTAGCAACATCATGCGAGAGAGAGAGGACAACATCATCAACAACATCAAGTGGGTGAGAGGACAGCATCATCAATATCATCTTGGAACACTGACTGGAGTATCTATAAATCATAGGAAGTTTTCTTCATCAGCAACATCGTCATTATTAAGGAATGTCATCATCATCTGCACCAATATGTATTAGTATAAAAACTAAAACATCATCATCATCACAGCACAAGGTTGGCTCATCATAATACAAGACTGGATTTACGTCACAGATGTTAAGCTGGAATCTCAGTACTTGTCCCATCTCATCATCTTACTTTACATTACAACACTCAAGCTGGAAGCAAGATACTCACCCTGCTTTACGTCACAACCATCTAGTCGGAAGCAAGATACTATACTGGCTTCACGTCATAGCTATCCAGCCGGAAGCTCAGTGTTAGTCTCATCATATCATCTTGCTTTACGTCTGACAACTAGGTCAGAAGCAAGGAACATCTCATCTTGCTTTACGTCTGACAACTAGGTCAGAAGAAAGGAACACATCTCATCTTGCTTTACGTCCGACAACTGGGTCAAAAGCAAGGTACATGTCCTACTTTACGTCACAACCACAAGGTCAAAAGCAAGGAATATCTCATCATAGAAACTACTCCCCCTTTTTAGGAAGGTCCTTTTGGACTATGCCAAGATTATCTCGAAAGTACTAAAACTTCACACGAGACAGGGGCTTGGTCAACACGTCAGCAACCTATTCATCCATGCTAATGTACTAGAGCTTTAAGGCTCCTCTCTGTACCATGTCACGGATGTAATGATAACAGATCTCTATTTTCTTCGACCTGTCATGGAATACAGGATTCTCTGTCATTTTTATGCAGCTCTGGTTGTCACATAGAATCAAGGTTGCTCTCATCTCTAAGTTAAATAGTCCAGTCAGCAACTTTCGAAGCCATATAGCTTCGCAGCTGGCAGAACATGCAGCAATGTATTCTGCTTTCACTGTGCTGAGAGCAATACTAGATTGCTTCCTACTCTGCCACGAGATCATAGTTGATCCCAAACTGAAATAGCATCTTGAAGTGATTTTCCTATGAGAAACACTTCCTGCCCAATCTGCATTAGTATATCCACTCAATGTGAAATCATGGTCTCCATCATAGCTGAGACCACAATCTATTGTACCTTTAATGTACCTCATCACATGTTTTGCAGCCACTAGGTGAACACATATGGGTTCTACCAGAAACTGACTCAAGGTGTTCACAGAAAAACAAATGTTTGATCTGGTGTTCGTCATGTACATCAGCGATCCAATAATCTGTCTATACAGTGTGGCATCAATCAATTCTGAAGAAGTATCGACCAACAGCTTCAACTTCGCTTCCATGGGTGTATTCATGGACTTGCATTCCAACATGTCGAATCTCTTCAAGATTTCAACTATATACTTCCCTTGGTTAAGGAAGATCCTCTCGGGACTCTGCCATACCTCAAGACCTAATAAATAATGCATTAGGCCAAGGTATTTCATTTCAAATTCTGAGGCAAGTCTCTTTTTACATTCAATGATGAGATTTTCTTCTCCAATTAAGAATAAGTCATCCACATGTAGTAGTAAGATTGTTGGCTCATTATTCATGATTTTGAAGTATAGATTTGAGTCTGCTTTACTCTTGGTAAAGCCTAAGCTCATCAAGAAACTATCTATACAGCCATACCAAGCTCTAGGAGCTTGTTTCAATCCGTATAAGGATTTCTTCAATCTGCAGACATGAGACTTCCTGTCTTCAACCTCAAATCCTTGAGGCTTCTCTATATACACTTCCTCTTCGATAACATCATTTAGGAAAGTTATCTTCACGTACATTTGGTGCAACTTCCACTTCATCTTAGTTGTAAGAGCTATGATGGTTCTGATCAAAGTGTATCTGGCCACAAGAGTGAATATCTCTTCATAGTCAATGCCTTCCTTCTGGGAAAATCCAGGAGCGACAAATCTTTCTTTATACTTCTCAATACTTCCATGAGCAGCATGTTTTATTTTGAAGAGCCATCTGGAGGATACCACATCTTTATTCTTCGATCTGGGAACTATTTCCCATACATTGTTCTTCATTATGGATTGGTATTCCTCTGTCATGAAATCTTCCCATTATTTCCTCTGAATGGATTCTTCAAAGCAGGTAGGCTCCTCTTCTAGGAGATCACACATCAAAGCCATATAACTGGAGAACGGCTTTGATCTTTTCACCTGTCTCGTAGTTCCTTGGGGAACACTATACTTCTCTCCATATTGAATAAGATATCTATCCCAAGATGGATTTCTTTTATGGAGGATCGTCATCTAAGGAGGTTCTTGCACTTCTACTATATCATGGTCCTCTAGAAGTTCCTCATCAGGGGAAGTTATGACTTCCCTCATTGGTTCTGTAGCTCTGGGAACCTCCCTTATTGTAATATTGGGGATTACGGGTTCCTCTTCATATACCTCTTCAAGCTGGCATAGCTTAGATTTCTTGAGAGCTGCATCTTCATCAAAGGTCACATCCCTACTGATCTCAATGTGATGTTGACCTGGTATATAGATTTTGAAGGCCTTGGAGACCTCACAGTATCCCACAAATATTCCCTTCTTTC
>JZKD02S1673254.1:295035-315797 GCA_000966675.3 Picea glauca
AGGCGATGATCTTTGACTGCAGGATGTAGGTTCTAAAAGATTTGAGAGATTTTACTAGAGCATAAGCCTGCTTCTCCATAGTGTCATACCTGACTTTGACATCCCTCAATGCTCGGTTGAAATAAGCAATAGGCTGCTCTAGCCCACTGTCATTTGTCTATAATAGAACAACAACAACTGTGTCAGGTGAAGCAAAGGAGAAAATAAAGAAATCCTTTGAGTAGTCGATATTGATAAGCATGGGAGCTTCAGTCAAGGCCTGCTTGATTTGTTCAAAGGAATGTCGCGATTGAGGGGTCCACCTTACTTCATTCTCTTTCTTTAACATGGTTGTTATAAGCTTTACTTCCTCAGCAAAGTTAGGCACAAACATGCTCAGAAAATTAATCTTACCGAGAAAAGATTGGACCTCCTTCTTGGACCTCGGGATTGATAAGGCTTGTATCACCTCAACTCTACTGGGGTCAATTCTGACTCCTTCTGTTGATACTATGTGGCCTAGTAACTTTCCCTCCTGCATGGCGAACAAAGATTTCTTGGGGTTTAATGAAATGCCAAACTTTATGCATTTCAAGAAAACCTTCCTGAGATGGCGACAATGTTCCTTATTAGACTTTGAAAATACTATGATGTCATCTAGATAAACGACCACAAATTTATCCTTTTCCCCAATGAAAGCTATGTCCATGGCACGCTGGAATGTCACCCCTGCATTCATTAGTCCAAATGGCATCTTGGCATACATGAATGTGCCCCATGGAGTGGTGAATGTTGTCTTTTCCCTGTCTTCAGGCAGAACAGAGACCTGATTGTAGCCAGAGAAACCATCAATCATGGACATCCTGGAAGTTCCTGTCACCCTCTGTAGTATATGTTCCATCTTCGGCAAGGGGTAGTTATCCTTCCATGAGCTCCTGTTCAGGTTTCTCAAGTCTACACAGAGTTGGATCTCTCCATTCTTTTTCCTTATTGGCACCAAGTTGGCCACCCACTCTGAATATCTCAGTGGTACAATGATCATGAGCTTGAAGCAGCTTTTTCACTTCCCTTTCCATGATAGGCAGCAGCATAGGATTGATCTATCTCAACTTCTGCCTAAATGGCCATGCTTCCTCCTTTAGTGGGATTTTATGCTCGATGATAGAGGTGTCATAGGTTTTGAGGTCTTTGTAGTTCCAAGTGAAAACATCAGCAAATTCCCTCAAAAGTCTAATGTATTCAAACCTCTGTTCCTTTGTCAGATTTCTTGACAATTTGACAAACTTGGGCTCATTCTCGGTCCCAATGTTACACTGAATAGTACCAGTGTCATCCGCCAAGATTTCTCCCTTTAATGATACATCATTTCTATCAAAGATCCTTTCCAAAGGAACCAGTCCCCTTGGGATATGATTGTTGGGCAGTTGTACAATGTCACGCTCTGTAATATTATTCAGAAAATTACCCCCATCAAGCTTTTCTTCAGAGACAGAGTCTTGTTCGATATGCATCTCTGAAAATTCTTCGTCAGTCTCCAAGAACTTCTTGATTTCGAGATCATACTCGAATACATTCCAATGTTTGACATTGTCAGGTATGGAGGGCCTGTATTTTACTTCTACATCATACCTCAGTTTGGGCGGCAAGGGTACCTTGAAAATTCTTGCTGATGTAGCCAAGGAATCTTCCACTGTGTTTTCTTCTCTTGGGATGAAAGAAATGTTGAACGCTGAGAATAAACTGTCAATTAGGTCCCATACCTCATTTCTATAACTCCTAAGTCGAGGATGCTTAGCCTAATAAGCGTTTCTGATCTATTGAACCACCAACTATACATGATCGAATGTTGCTACCTCCTAAATTCCCATTTCCCTCGCAGCTCTTAATCCCAGAACAAGAGCCTCATACTCTACCACATTGTTGGTAGCTTCAAATTCTAATTTGTAAGACAAAGGTATGGTTTCCTGAGCAGGTGACACAAAAACCACCCCAGCTCCAGTGCCTTCCCTGGAAGAGGCTCCATCAAAGAACATTTTCCAGACGGGGGTGATGGAGGGAGGAAATTTAGAGGAAATGGTGGACTTCTTTTTGAGTTTAAGAGGAGCTTCAAGAGCATGGGTGAGTTGAAGCACACTGAAACCTAAATCGGTATCTAAGGCGAAAATGGGATGATTGGTAGGTTTGGCCTCATCGTTGATTATATAGGCCATTCGGGCTTCTCTATATAGTCTTCTATGCTCACCTCCAAACACTAGGATAGTAGCGTATGTGAGGTCCATTTGCAAGGTTCCCCCCAGTCTTTTTATCCAAGATCTTGATAACAACATACCAAACTTGGGGGGGACATTGGCCACTATGATATCCATGACCACACTTTTCATGGGCAGTTGAAACAAGGTTACAACCAGGTGTTTAATAACTCCAAGACACTGAACTCTCCTAGAGTCAAAAGAATAGAGGTCATGATAGGCTCGGGTGACTTCTAGTCCTAACTCTTCCATGACAATTTTGGGCATGAGGTTGTGAGAATCCCCTGAATCCATCAAGCAGTTGTGCAACACTTTATCATGTATGTTTAGGGATGTGTAGAAGGGAGGGGATGAATCATCTCTATCTTCTACCATGGGACCTAGAACAACTACTGGCTTTTCGTCTTGGAGGTTTATGGAGTCAATGGGAAAACATGAGGCTTCAGACTGTAAAATCTTAGAGAAGCATTTTTTAAATTATGCATGTTTAATTAGCTCGGTGAGGGGCACAGGGATTCTGATCTTTTGAATCTCGTGCTCAAAATTAAAAGAAGATGCAAGCTTTGGAATCTCTCTTATTTCAGGGGCATGATTATGGACAATGGGAGAGAGGGGTTGAGCCTTCTTACCTCTGTGACCAACTGCTACTTCATTAGCAGGTTTCTCTGTTCTAGCGGACTGCTCAGGAATATCAGGTGCCGTTGTCTTTTTGTTGGACCTCAGATTATACCTGCCTCGGCCGCCGCTAGCCTTGTCCCCCTTACTCAGTTCATTCAGTTGACTGTCCATGAGAGACTCCTCGTAGGCTGATTGAGTGAGATGAGAAAAAGGAGGAGTATCTCCGAAGCAATGGATTTCATGATCGAGCTCCTCTGTTTCCCCTTCTTCTTCCTCGGTTATAAAATTGTTTTGGAAAGGGGCTTGAATATTCTGATCTTCTATGTCTCTTCCCCTTTCTTTTTGCACAGTCGGGGGAGTAATATGGTTAGGCCTCCTGAATCCTCCTTTGTTTTCAGCGTTTTGAGGGCCCTTGTATGCTTTCCTCCCCTCCACCTTCATTCTCTCCATCTCTGCAGACAGAGACTTCACCATTTTGGTCAGCTCATCCACTTGAGGGTGGGGCGCCGATGGGCTAAAAGTTGAGGCTTTGTATCTTCCCTTTCTTTTGTCTCCGTTGGCCTTGTTCCTCAGTCTGTCAGTTGCTAACACATTGGATTCCACCTCTATGGCCGCATCTTGCATTTGAGCCAAGGAGGTGGCTCTTCTTTCTCTCAATAACATGCATAAATCGGGGCCAAACGCACTAGCGTAAGAAATCTTGGTCAAGGTTTATGAAGGCTTTATTTTGGCAGGAATATTATTATACATATTATTGAATCTTTTGGAGAAGTCAGAGACAGACTCTCCATCCATATTCTTCAGAGACCCGAACTCTGTCATGTAATACATGAAATCCTTCCTATCTCCCCACTGCCTCAGGAAAGCACTATCTAGAGCTTCAATCCCAGCAATAGATCTGGGAGACAATCCTCTAAACCACTTCCTCACTTCACCATCCAGGATCTGGACGAAGACTCTCATCCAGACATCTTCATTTTCAATGTTGAGGTTGTCTGCATAACTGTAGAAAGCAGCCAGGTGCTCTTCAGCAGTTATGTCTCCTTCCCCAGTGAACTTGGGCATGTATTTCAAGTAATCCCCAGCAGGAAGAGGATTCATAGGATGGGGTAGGACTAAGGGAGCATATTGGTAGCGACTATGGTGTCCATTCTATTCAGAGGGGGATTAGCACCAGCCATAGGAATATTGGGTGTAGGAGAGCTAGGAGGAGAAGGAGTTTGCGATGGGGCTACTGGGAATGAGTCCCGAAGTGGAGTGGGAAACAAAAAGGGATTTGAGGAAAAGGATAACGAGCTCAAGTCAGCGGGTGCTTTTCTTCGTGCAGGAGTGGGAAAATCCTCTGCCGTCACGGGTCTTCGCCGATAAATAGCTTCAACGGAGAGGGGAGTGACAAGGATTTCTCCCTCTAGTCCCGGACCAGGAGGGGAAAACTCAGTAGGAACACTCCCAAAATTCAGGAAACGGGAAACCTCTGAAGGAGGTCTATCAAGAAACTGAGGAGGGGAAAAAGGAGTTCTTACAGAAGGAAATGTCGGATTACCTGTTTCAACGGTGGAAGCTTCTTCTTCAGGGGCCTTTCCCTTTCTGAGAACCACCTTCGGATCAGTTACAGGTGTAGCTAGAGGCAGTTGTGGATGTGACCGCGTATGTCTGCCTCTGAAAGCCACAATTAAAGCGGCGGGTTCACTCCAATGGAGTCATCACAATGGAGTCGCCAGGTGCACAGTAGCAATATCAATAGTTTTGATATCTGATGCACCTTCAGAATCAGTTGATCATTGTCGTTCAATCCTGGGGAAAATATTCAACTTCATCCCCGGCAACGGCACCAGAAATGTTAGCGTCGGAAGTCACTCCTGGATTGCTTGCAGGAGCAGAGCTCGACACCCATCAGTTTAATGTCACAATTTGTTTATAAAGGGGTGATCAAATGGAGATAAAGACTCGAGGAGATATTACTCTAACTCAGGGATTGTATCTGGTACGTAAAGAACAAAAGAGGTCTAGAATCCTAACTTCAGCCATCGGGTTGATTAAAAGGTGAGCAGGTGGAAGACTTGATGGGAAGGGTGGACAAACAGCTTTGGGCAATAGGCTTTCGGCAGTTTGTAGAAGAAAGACTCTAAATACAAGATCTGCTTGGTTCAGGGTCTCAAGAAACTGAAAGGGGACTTGACTGGATCCTCCAATTCCAAGTCACTCAACGCTGGGAAAAATCACAAGAATTGATTAGAGACAACGCAACTATTACAGTGATCCATTACAACATCATCCTATAATAGCTACAACTCGACTGGATCCTCCAATTCCAAGCTGCTCTAACATAGTGTAAACAAAGACATGAAAGAAACTAGCATCCATAAGGAAAGAAGTCTCGAAAGTTCATACATAACCAGAGCAACAATGCTTCATTAAATATTTACAACTGGGAGCTCTTTTCAACCATCGATCCTTTGAAAAATATCAAAACTAAGTATATATACTCCTAAAACAATTTCCCAACAGAGGCGCCTTAAACTTTCAGGATGGGGCATCTCTTCAATCAAATCTGGCCTACACTCCTCTGTCATACACCACCTTACCTTTGCATGGCTCATGCTAAGGGGTAGTTGAGCCCTTAAATGCTGAATTAGAGTGCACAAACTTCCCTGGTGAGTCAAGGACATCGACATGGCTTCTGTGGGAAAACCAGTACAGAGGACCATCTTGGGTAGGCTTCCTACCGAGACATCCATACCTTGCAATTAATGAGTGAGGCGAGGTTTCAACCACCCTCTCTCTTCTTCATTCACTCCGAGCAGGTATCAGGATGGAGATCAAGTTGAACTGGCACCTGGAGAACACAGTGATCCCTTCTGCAGCTAAATCTGGTGCTTCAGCCTTTTGCGCAGATCTTTTTACCACCCCCAAGTGACCACGGGCTGTGACCTTGTGCCTATCTTCAAAGGTGCTTTCGGTGCCTCGCGTCTCGCGGCTGGGAGGAGGCTTGTATTCGATCTTCAAAGTTGCGAGGAGCGAGGACGCGAGGAGCCTAATTTCGCACCACATGTCCTTCTGGATGGACGGCTGAGATCTTCTCGGCAATACTGTGGGGCCAAGCCCTGGATGCCCTCGGCACTTCGTGTTTCGTAGCTGGGAGGAGCTTGTCTTTGATATTTGAAATTGCGAGGGGAGAGGAGGTGAGTAACCTAATCGTGCACCACGTGTCCCTCTTTGATGGACGGTTCTTACTTCTCCCTGTGATGTCGTGGGCCCGCGCCCGAAATTCTCTCGGCACTTCACGTCTCGTGGATCCTAACACCAATACTTCGGGACTTCTCGCGGCAAGATCTCGAGGCTTCGTGCCACCTGTATTCCACTCGCCGACTCTGCTATGGCCCCCACTACCTCCAGCTGTCCAGATATCGCTTCTCGCAATCTCACGATCCCCGTGCCCAAATTATTGAGCCCTTTCTTGTGAGGCCCCGATACACGATCCCACGTGCGTATCCAACGGTTCTTCTTGATCTAGATCCAACAGTTATCCACCTTCTCACTTCTCACACCCTCACGACTTGAGTACCCAATACTTGGGTCTTTACCCTGTGAACTCCCGAGTTCGCGAGATCACCGATCCCCGCCACCTGTCCTCCTCAAATGGACGGCTCCTATCTTCTCACTACTTCGTGTCTCGGGATCTCGCGCAACCAAAGGATATGGTCTGCCCTCCAAAATCACGAACCCTGAGTTCAAGAAATGAACCCACGCATCAACTAATCGTGATCAACAGCCCTCGCTACTTCGCGATTTCTCCATGGAGACTTCTGACCGTCCTCCTCTTTGAAAACTTCTGCGCTATACTTGGCGTGACTCGGCTGACTGCAATTACCTACCGACCGTTGATCTGCTTCGCAAAATAGACCTCGGATGCTGCCGATGACATTTTTCTCGCTCGCTTGACCTGCTACTTGGAAAAAAAATAGGAATTCTCTCGTGCTGCGCTTAAGCATTTCGTGCAACTTGCAAACCTAGATGCTCTCGAACCCATGACAAAAATTATCGTTAACATCACCCATGTGCATTGTTTCCCTCCCACATAGTTTCTCAGATACCCCTCCACCCATTTGTTGACAATCTTTGTATGTCCATCTATCTTTGGGTCGTAGCTGGTACTTGTGGCTATCTCTATGCTCACCAATCGAAAGAGCTCCTTCCAAAACACGTTGATGAAGCACCCATCTCTATCACTGACTATTTTCCTGGGTAAACCGTGCAACCAAAATACCTCTCTAAAAAATAACTACGCTACCTATATGGCCTTGTAGTCCATGGGTATGGAAAAAAAATGTGCAAATTTGGTCAGTCTGTCGACCACCACAAATATATATTCCATGTCCTGCACTTGAGGAATACCTATAATGAAGTCCATAGAAATGCTCTCCCTTTTCTACTCTGGAATGGGTAGAGGCTGAAGTAACCCCGCAGGGTATGTCTGCTCAGACTTGTTTGTTGACAAGTCATGCACTCTCGAATGTGTTTCAGTACATCATCCTTGAGAACCTTCCATAATAATCCCTCCCTTATCTGCCTGTAATTTTTGAAGTACCCATGATGGCTAGTTGCAGGCGAATCGTGATACACCTTCAGAATCTTCCCCTTCAAGGTATATTCTGGAACCAAATAGATTTGGTCCTTGTAGAAAATGACATCCTCTAGTACTCGGTATCTATCATCAACCACCTATCCATCCATCACCTCACAAGAAATTTTTTTTTGGAGTATTCCACCAACAAACGTGCTTTCCAATATGTGCAAATGTCCATCATTGAACACCTCGTTGAAATCCTGGACAAGGAATCTTCTATGACGTTCCTCTTTCCTTTAACATACTCAATGTCAAAGTCAAAGGCTTAGATATTTGAGACCCACTTCTGATGTCTCTCACTAAGGTCTTTCTGATCCAATAAACACTTGAGACTATTGTGATCAGTCTTCACTACAAATGTGCTACCTACCAGATATTGCCTGAATTTGGTTAAGGCATGCATGATTGCTAACATTTCCTTGTCGTAAATATAGTAGAGTCTCTCCAACTTGTCGAGATTCCTTCTCTCGAACACAATGAGATGGCCTCCCTACATCAAAACTTGTCCAATCCCCACCCCTGATGTGTCACACTCTAGGACAAATGACCGAGAGAAATACATAAGGGATAGAACATGACATGTGCTCATAACCTCCTTCATTTTCTCAAATATATGCTATGACTCCTATGTCCAATGAAAATCACCCTTCTTGATCATATCTGTGAGTGGTGCTCCCAAATTTGAAAATCCCCTGACGAATTGCTTGTAGTAACTGCATAACCCAAAGAATCCTTTCATCTCTGTGAGGTTCTTGGGTGTTAGCCAATCTGGAATGGCCCTGATCTTCTCCTGATGAACCTGTACTCCCTGCTCACTGACGATATTCCCCAAGTACAATAGTTCTCTCATTCCAAAATCACATTTGAAATCCTTGGCATATAATGATTGTGTCTGCATAATTCCCAAGACCTCCTCCAAATGTTTCAGATGCTCATCCCACATCATGCTGCAAATGAAATGTCATCGAAGAATACCAAAAGGTACTTCCTCAACTGCTCTCTGAAGATGTGGTTCATGCAAGACTGGAAAGTGGCAGGTGCATTGGTCAACCCAAATGGCATGACCAAGAAATTCAAATGTCTAAAATGGCATCTTAATGTGGTCTTCTCTATATCTTGTTCTTTGATGATGATATGATGATACTCTGACTGTAGATCAATCTTAGTGAAGAAAATCGCCACCTGTAACTCGTCCATCAACTCATCTATGCGCAGAATGGGGTACATGTTCTTGATCATCTTCTTGTTGAGAGCTCTATAATCAATGCACATCCTCAATTTTCCATCCTTCTTCAGTACCAGAACGACTCAAGAAGAAAAAGGACTTGTGTTGGGCCTGATGTGTTCCATCGCAAGAAATTCTTTGATTGTTTTCTCAATATCGTCCTTGAATCTCTTGGGGTTCCTATAGGGTGTGGTGATCACCGGTGTATCCCCTACCTCCAACTCGATCGTATGCTTAAATCCATTGTCTAATGGTATCCCTGGTGGTATCGACCCAAACACTGGCTCATAATAACTTAGAAGCTTCCTGATATGTGGATGGTATTGTTCTCTACCCTCTGAATCCTTCTATGTGGTGATCAAACACTCGGATGCATAAGCTACATCACTGTGACGAAAAATCCTCTCCATCCTCTTTGCTGATATTGCTCGAGGTGCTCCTGTAGACATACCTATGAGTACCACTCTCGATCCACTGGTGTCCCTTAATCTCATGGTCAACGTCTGATAGTTGAACCCAATCTCCCCCAATGAATATAACTATTGTACCCCCAATATTGCATCAGTATTTGATAGGTCAACTACATAGAAAGTATCTTTCAAGGTGTAGTTTCCTAGTTTGACCTCTAGGTCTGGGACCATGTCCAAACATGTCATCGTGTATCCATCTCCCACTACCACATAGAATCCCTAAAAATCCTCAGTGTGTAACCCCCTCATGGCTACTAAGGACACCTCTATGAAATTGTGGGTGGCCCCACAAAAAACTAAAGTCGTCATGCACTGCCCTTTTACAAGGCCCTTGAGCCTGAGATTGTTGTACCTGGGTACTTCGAAAAGGGTTTCTATGGTTCCCCCTTTCACCTCTCTATGAGGTTTTGTCTCCTCCTTGGGTTGTGCCCCTACCGGTATATGAGGTTTCTTTGGTTTTCACTCTGGATCATGTGTGGTCTCATCCTCTGAATCATTGTCTTCATGTGCCTTGATCTCCCCATCCTCCTCCTCACTACCTAATTCCACCTCAATGTAGTGGATTTGTCCCTTTCCCATGCATCTATACCTTGGGACCCAAGGGTCTCTGCAAGAGAAGAAAATCTTCTTCCTCATAAACTCTCATCTAGTGTCATCATCCAACTTGAGCTTACCCTTCCATTCCCTTTGAGGAGTTTTTTGATCCCTGGCTCTCTGTGGTACAAAGGGTTTGGAAAAGTTTTTGGGTTTCAACGTTGAGTCCCCCATGTCTCTTGTGCACACAATGGCCTCATGTAGGGTGTGAGGCTTGAAATCCTTAACCCAACCCCTCAATGGATCTATCAATGCCTCGGTGAACAACATCACCAGTTTGTGCTTCAATATATCTTATACAACCACTACCTTCCGTCGAAACATTGTGATGAAGGCCTCAACTGATCATGTTTGTCTCAACTGTGTAAGGTCCCTGAAATGGAGCTCTAGATCTCTCCTATCAAATATCTCCATCAACATCTCAGTGAAATCCAAGTATGAGGTAATGTGGTTGTGACCCAAGGTCACTAGCCCATGGTACCACCACTCGTGGGCATCCCCATTCAATTGCAAGGTGGTGAAGCTAATAGCTTCTGACTCTTTCTTCGAGTTAAGCTTGAAATAAGTGTCAAGCTTGTGTACCCATGCCTAAGGTGAGCATCATGATGATCCGTCGAAAGTAGGAATGTTCAATTTCCCCACTTTATTGATGAAATCCATGCTTTGAGTTTTCTCATTGCCCCTTTGTGCCTCTCGAGGTCTATTATGATACATGATCGAACAATAGTCTAGAAAACTAATGTCTGCATGGAACTCTAGTCCAAGTGCAAAGTAATCTCTCATGTACTCTTTGAATGGATCATGTGGCACTCCATGTCCCTGACCCGGTTGTCCTCTTGCATGCCATGGTTTTCTCAATGGTTGTCCTCCCTGGAACTATGGATAAAAAGGTCGAGGAATCCTCCCATATGATGTATAGGCTCGGATAGGTGAAGGATGTGCACCCGCTCTTACCTAAGATCCATTGGAGCCACTGGCCCCACCTCCCCGGTATCCTTCTGAACCAATCGCTCCTCTTGCGGTATTGGAACCTATAGTGCTCATGCTATGATGTATGATATATGTAATAATGGCCATCTATGTTATGGCGTTCATCATGTCCTATTGTCCTCTGGCTAGGTCATTCAAGATGGTATGTGTATTGTCCGGATGTGTCTCGAAGCCTTTTGCCCTACCCTCTGGTGTCTCTTGTCTGTCACCCATACTCCTCTCTATCTCTTCCTCTATGTCAAAGTTGATATGCTCTCTATCCACTAACTCTATCTCTTTGTCTAACTGAGTGTGGAAGGGAGTGTAGTCCCTTCTGTTCATGTCTCTCTGGTCTCTAAATATATGACATGTGAGGTATTGAATGTACTCATCCCCAATATGTCCTCATCCCTCTAGGTATTCTTCACATGTTCCTAGAATCATGGGGTCATGATAAGCACTTATTCACATGCTGGAAAGAAGAAGGCTTTGGTACCACTGAAATATCCCTGATCCAGCTGATCTAGATATCTATTGTTGAACTATTGTTTTGTCTCTCATATCTGATACTCTTGAGGTTTCTGGATGCATTTGAGTTAATTGTTTAACATGGTTGGTGATTTTTGCATGTGTTTTTCATTCAATTAATGTTTAATCAATATATATGATGCATATAGAATAAGGAACAAACACCATCTCATTCATATGTATTATGAGGGGAAAAGCAGAAAATACAATGATATGTTGAAAGCAGAGAAATAATATCCAACTAGATCTCATGTATCATCACTGGAATACAAAGAAACTAATACAAAATATGTGTGATCAGAAGATGAAGGTAGATCTGTGCATGCATGGATAGATTGGAAAAAATGAAGTTCTGGAAACTCACGACAACTGCTGCAAGCACTAGAAAACTCACCCTGGTGGCTATATGTGATAGAATTACCTGGAAACTATCCCAAACTGAGTGCCCTAGCCTCTAGGCTACTTTTGATGACTTTCAGACTGAAGAACTGACCTCGGAAGCTCTGGATGTCATCCCCTGGGGGGTTGCACACCTCCCCGGCTCTGTGAGTGCACCCTAGTGATTCCACAATCAGAATCCACTAGTCTATCTCTCGAAATGTGCACCCTCACCACCTTTGTACTAGGTCAGAAGGGTTTCCTCGAATTTGATCTGGAATACCCTCTAAAACCCCAAATGTCCCTCCTTAAGAGATGTGCACCTCTTGGTTGTCTAATGCGCCCTGAGAGATTCCACTATCAGAATCTGATGACTGGTGGCTCAAAATATGCTCCCTCACTGATCCTCAAGTGGCTCTAGAGGAATATGCAAGATAATCTCTGGTCTCATGCAGCTACACAAAACCTTGTCTAACCCTTGCACCCTCACTAGTTGAGTTGTGCAATCACTACAAAACTGGATACTCATGAATAACACGGTGAAATACCTAGATGGTATCTCTGATAGGCTAGGATGTGTCTCTCAACACCAAAACCAATCAAGGTGGTGGTTTCCTCCAGAAATCCACAAAACAACTAAAGGTTGACTCTCCTCCTATGGAAACTCTCTCAACATCAAATCATAACATAATCAAGAATTAGGTCGAATTCCTCCCTTTATACTCTTCTCGATCTAATTCTCCATTGACATCACTTAAGCTAGGTGCTTTTCCTCCTAAGGTGAGTGATTAATTAATTAATTCTCCCCCTCAACACCTTTTTCTTCTATTTCTCCATTGACTTTAGCTTAAGTGACTTTTCCTATGTTTTTTGGCTTAATTCATCGTTTAGCCACGAAATCACCCTTATTTCTCCTCTTGTTCCTTGTTTGTGCATGACTATAGTCTACAGGAACAAATAGACTACTAAGTCACTCTGTGCTGGCCTACTCTTGGGAACAAGACATCACAATCTTCTAATCTGGACATATGTCCTAGAAGAATGATTGTCCTAACAGATGTTGAAAGCTACACCATGGGATATAGAGACCATTCCTATGGGAATGTCAATCTAGGACTATTTTCTAATCGAGTCATATGTACCATAGAGATTTGTCTCTACCTATATGCCTTAGAAAATATCGATCCTAAACCATTTTCCTAATCGGGCCACAATATGTGCCTTAGGAAAAATACTACTCCATGATATGTCAACAAATTGTCAACCTGGACCATTCTCCACGGAGAGAATGCATGTCCATCAGAAATCTGTTATGTCTGGACCATTCTCCTCCTGGAGAATGTCTGTCCACCAGCACACTAACTATCCATCTAGCTGGAAATCAACTTCAACACTAGTGGTAGTCTCCATGACACTCAAATAGTAGCATATTTTTGTTATAATGTCATCCAATGGAGCACAATTGTGTCTATCCATAGTAGTATACAACTACTATCTAGTGGTAAATAACCACTCCTAGTAGCACACTGCTACTAACCAGTGAAACACTTTCACTAGCATTGGATCACATCCACCATAGTAGCATACAACTATTGTCCCGAGACATACAGTCTCCACAACAATCATATCATCAGATCTCAACCTACATAAACAATATCATGATACAAATTGAGTCATATGGACCATTCTTCCACTCACATATGTGATATTTGGAAGAGCATCTACCCTCATAAAGTAAAACATCACCCATGGGCTATCTAGACTATTCTTCCCAAGCATAGAAGAATAATTGTCTCTAATTTATGATTCTGGACCATTCACCTAACTGGGACATTACTCCAACACTAATCATAGTGAAACCTTGAGAGAATGAGTCTGCCCTAGGGAATTTCTGTCTCTGATTGCTAAACCTGGACCATTCACCTAACTAGGCCATGCCTCCGGAACTAATCATAGTGCAACCTGGAGAGAATGTGTATTCCCTAGGGAATGACTGTCCAAACCATTTCCTAGGGAAATGATTGTCCTGCACCAACCTCCAAAACAGACCATTCTTCGAAACTGCTCACAACTATGAACTTCGAAAGAATGATTTCCTAGTGAGATGGACCACTCTACTTGACCACTACTCAGAGTGACTTCCAAGAAGAATGACTTTCCTAGACCATTCCCCCACACTGGCCACAAGGGGAATCATTGTCTATGGTACATCAGTAATCTATCGGACCATTTTCATTACGAAAATGATTTTCTGATATGGACCATTTTCCGAACTAGAAAATGATTGTCCATCGAAAATCTCGAACCACTTTCCAGACTGGAAAGGAACTTCCCAACCTGGTCCATTTTCTGAATTGGAAAATTACTGTCCATAAATCAATAACATATCAGTGCTCCCTCCCAACCTAGGAGTAATAACTTCCTTTGTCAATAAGTAAGTAGTCTCCACAAGCCCCAGCTTGTCCCTTAAGTATGCAAAATTTTCATCTTGTATAGAGGCTTTACCAAAATATCTTCTATCTACTCACCTGTGGAGATATACTCAAGAACCATTTCTCCCCTATGGACTTTATCATGGAGAATATAATGCTTGATCTCAATGTGTTTCAACCTGTCATGGAAGACCGAGTTCTCTGAAAGCTTCACATAGCTCTGATCATCACAATATATCACGATCGAATTCAACACATGATCAGACAATCCAGAAACCAACTTATGGAGCCACATTGCTTATGTACAAGCATCACCAGCTACAATATACTCTGCTTCTACAGTGTTGAGTGCAACAGACTTTTGTTTCTTGTTAGCCCATGACATTGTGGCAAAGCTCAAATTGAAACATATCCAAGTAGCACTTCTTCTATCATCTTCACTCCCTACCCAATCCATGCAATTGTATATCATAACTCAAACATCCCACAAGGAAAATATTAACCGAGTATTCTCCAAATACATTAACAAGTCAATCAATTGTTGATACAAATATGGGTCTACTAGATCAAAGTCTCTCAACTTCTTTAGATCTATCATCATGCGATTTTTCCATGGATTTGCAATCCATCATCCCAGACTTCTGAAGAACCATTTCAATATACTTCCTCTTTCATAGGAAATTTTCACCACGCTTCTACTGTACATGAGAGGCTCTGCACCAAGTTTGCTTGAATCTATACGAGTTCTTCTTCCATCTGCATACAAGGGTCTCTTTATAGTATACCTCAAAACCTTGAGGTTACTCTACATACGCTTCTTCTTCAATTACTCTATTGAGAATAATAGTCTTTACATTCATCTGATGTCAACTCTAACCCATGGATACTGCAAGAGATATAATGGCTCAAGTAGAGGTATGTCTGGTTACTGGAACAAGCTATCATCATAGTCTTCTCCCTTCTTCTAGGAGAACACTCTCGCCCTGAGTCTTTCCTTGTATCTATCAATGCTCAAGTCTTTTTCACAATTTCTCACTTACATTTTTCTTCGTCACAGCTTCCTTCCATTCCTTCTACTTGACTGCTTCTAGTGTATTTAAGCTAGTTTAATTGGTTGTTCTGACTTTTTCTTTCTTTCTTGAAATCTTCATGTTCTTCCTCCTGTTTTTCTTCAATTTTGGAGTCCATGGAATCTTCTATAGATTACATTCCCTTATTTCCTAAAGGCTCCAACCCTTCGTCATAGGAACATAAATTTAGATGGACAACCAAGGATATTCAAGGCTTATTTTTGAAGAAGACTTCTTCTAGAGTCAATTTGAACACATGTTGCTTATCATGGCTACTACTTCCAATGAAGAACATGGATAGACACTTCATATTATTTATAGATTCTTCTTCAATGGATCATATCGTTGGGGATTAGCTCCCTCCTAATCCTAGATTCATTCATAAATGAGAAATATGCATGCTCTTCTTTTGGAATTATGTGATTAGCTCCCTCCATCTGAGAGAGTCCATGCTTATGTATGCTACATCTCTCTTTTATTTCTGCAAAGTGTCACAAGCTTGTTCTATTTTTCTTTTGATTCCTACTTCCTTCAAGTCTGACTCCTCTGAGTCTCTTTAAGTTTGTATCTATCTGTTTTGATTGCTACCCATCAGGAAGTTACGTCACCCTTATAAACTTATTCTATGACAGCTTCTGCAAGGATTGTTCATCAAACATATTTCACAAGGGTACCTGCTCAGAACAAGAATAACAAGAGAAAACAAGAAATATCTATCTAGAGGGGATGTTAGTTTAACTTGCAAACAAGTACAATAAGAATCTATATCAATGGTATTCATATGAAGTCGAGTATTCATTTCACCTAGAAATAATAGTATTTTTCAAAGACTACTTTCAAAATTTGTATTGTAGCAACTATCACCCTTGATATACACAAATTTTAAGCGTAACAATTTAATCAAACCTGGAACCTGAAGCCTCAACTGTAATGGAGAGTGCATGTATTCCTCTGAATGCATTGAATACAAGATTACAGCTTGGGAAAGGTCTCTAATACTTTTCCTACAAACACACTCATGTTTTTCTAGATGATATAACTTAGATAGCATATACAAGTGCATACCTTTGAAACCTTGTAGCATCATCCAGCTTGTCTTCCAATCTGAAACTAGATACGATATTGACAACAAGAGATTAAAAACTCAATCAGAAGATTCAATGATTAGAACAAGCTAGAAACTCTAAAATTTCAACTTTTACTAGAAAATCAATTTTCACTAGAAGTCAACCTTTTGTATTTGACTTTGACCAATCAGACTTTGACTTTGAATTTGACCAAAAATTTAAACCTAATTTTTTTTTCTAGTTGAGGGTACCAAGAGGTGTGCTAGGCTAGGTCACATTAGGATGTCAAGCAATTAAGTCAAACACTTCATCAGAAGTGCTCGAACACAAGGGTTAGGGTTTATTGCAGCTACATAATTAGAAAAACTAGATGCAGTTGTAACTGGTGCCATAACGAGCTTAATAACTTCCCAATCTATATTTCAGTGGTTAGACTTTATGAAGATAGTGTAGGCCCATAACTTGTTAGAATGAATGAGATGTGCTTGTTTTCCCATAGACAATATAGAAATATTGTCACCCAACCATAGGCACAAAATCCACCCCCGAGCACCTTAACCTTTACAGACATAATAATTTTGGTAGCAGACCAATAGCCAACCAAGGCTAGCGCACCTTTCTCCAAGGGTATTGCACCAAGAAAGAATAACCAGAAATCAAGTAGAAATTCCAAACCATAACCAAGAGACAAAGTCCAACCAAAATCCAAAATCCTAGTTGCAGCAGTTGCAGTTGCACTCCCTCTCCAAACTTGTGCACCACTAGCCTTATGCAATTGTGAGAGAGTGAGTGTCAAATGAGATCTAGGGCCCTCTATTTATATTTCTCTATATCACTTGACCAGGTCGAATTCTCTTTCTAGAGGCTAATAACTCAATATTAAATATTATCTTGAGTCGACTTGTCTTATAGGGTTATTATCCGACTTTTTTAGGTTTTCTCTTGCTTCCCTGAATATTCTAGTCTTATCAAAGGTTACACGTAGAGGTTAATACATCCCATAGCTACCATAATATCAACAATGGCACCATTGTGAACTCATAATAGCCATAACGTGTTCTGAATGCAGCCTTGTTGATGTCTTATTCTCTAATTCTTACCTAATGATAGCCCGACCTGAGATCAATCTTGGAGAATATTTTTGCATATTTGAGTTGAACAAAGATATCATTTATCCTAGGAAAAGGATTCTTGTTCTTCACAGTTACCTTGTTCAACTGCCTGAAGTCTATGCAAAGTCTCAAAGTTCCATCATTTTTCTTCACAAATAATACTAGGGCACCCCAAGGTGACACACTTAGGCATATGTACCCCTTTTTCAGAAGTCCTTCCAGTTGCATTTGCAATTCCTTTAGCTCCGATGTACTCATCCTGTAAGGAGTATTAGATATTGAAGTTTCTCCAAGCATCATATTGATGGATAAATCAATATCTCTCTTGGGTGGCAATCCTTGTATTTCTTTAAATACATCTTCAAACTCTTTTAGGAGTGCATAGTATTCAATATTTGGAACCTTATCTTTAGGTGTCTCTTCCATATGTGTTGCAAATATTTGACATCCTTTCCTGTAACTCTTCTTCAGTTGCAAGGTTGAAATTTCTCTGAGGGTTACTACCCTGGGAATTCCTTGTATTGTCCTTAAATTCTCTTTCTCATCCAAGCAAGTAAATTCTCTATTATAACATTCTAGGACAACATGATGTTGGTCCAACCAATCCATACCAATTAGGCAGTGATAGAAACATAAAGGTATGATGTTCAAATCTTCCTTGGTGCTCAATCCATTCATGTCCATTGGGCATGCCTTAACCATCTCAGTAATTTTCTTTTTATCTCATGTGGCCAGCTACACCAACCAAGATGATCCTAGCTTACTTCTTGGCAATTTAAATCTTTCCACTATCTTAGGATATAGATAATTGTGACTAGATCATGAATCAATTAGGATAGAAATGGGTTGGTTTTTAATCTTACCTTTCACTTCAACCATATGTGACTATAACTTAGCTTTCTTATTATCCAAGGCTGCGTAGATCCTAGGTACTTTTCTGCTCATGTCCCCCATTGTATCATCTTGTTGTACATTGTGAACAATCCTCACTTTTTCACCTCTGTGAGGGAAATATTGGTACATATGATATCCCTTACAACCCCAACATTGTATAGGTGGTTTCCTTGGTCTTTGCCCCAATGTTTCGATCATTATGGGTCCTTTAGAATCTATCTGTCCCTAAGTATTATTTATGAGGAATGGTGGCTTAGTTCTCTTCTTCCTCTGTTCCATCTTTCTTTTCTTTTTGTCTTCCCAAGATGTTTGGTAAGTTGCCCTTCCTTTAAACTGATGATAAAGGAATTTATCCCTTCTTAAATTTTCCTCTAGTGTCTTGGGATCATCACACTGTAATTTTTTCATTGATAAATGATGGAAGTCCATTCAAATACCTCTTAATCTTAAGTTTCTCTTCCTTGATGAAAGAAACGTACTTCAAAAACTCTAAAAACCTCCTTTCATATTCATCTATGGTCATATTCCCAAGCTTGAGTTCAAAGAACTCATTCATTTTCTTATCATAGTATCGCTTACTCAAGTATTTATTTTGGAAATACCTCGTGAATTCACTCCAAGTGACCTTCTTCTCATAAATGTGGTTTACCTACACAAATTGATCCCACCACATTGATGTTTTTCCCTTGAGATGATAAATGGAAATTCTTCCTTCTGCTTTTGAAGAGTAGTTATGAAATTGGAAATACTTCCTCGTGCCTAGAAGCCATGTATGTGCATCCTCATCCTTCTTGTGCTCACCATCAAATGTAGGAGGCTTGAATTTTTTCATTTCCCCTTGTATCTCATCCACACCAAACCTTTTCCCATGCTTCCTAATAGGGGATGGACTTGAACTTTTGTGTTCTCTCTTAGTTGAATGCCTTGGAGAATGATGGTGATGCCTTCCAACACTTCTTGTTCTACCCCTCTCATCATGAGACCTATGATTCCTTGATCTGTTTGACTCGGTCTCCTCACCCATATTTTTCTCTATTCTATCCAAGCTTTGCATTAACTTGATGTTGAAGTCTTCTTGTTTCTCCTTGGCTTTCATAAGCCTCTCATTATCAACTTTATAAATGTGAACATCCTTTTGCAGACTTTTTATAGTCTCTACCAAATTCATGTTATCTCCCTTAACTTCTACATGTCCATTTGAATTTGTACCTTCATTACCCATATTAACATACATCCCTTTGATCTCATCTTCATGGCTAGAAACTATTGATATTATGGTAGCTGCGGGAGGTATTAAACTCCACGTGCAACCTTGACAAAAATAAAATATTCTGGGAAGCAAGAAGAAACCCTAAAGCATTGGACATAACCCTAAAAGGCAAGTCGACTAAAGAAAATATTTAATATTGAGTTTTTAGCCTCCAGAATGAGAAGTTGGCCCAAAAATCTAAAGAGGAGTAGTATAAATACAGGACCCCATATCTCATTTGACACACACAACTCGCAATTGCAAAAATTGAGTAAGTGCACAAGGCTGGAGAGTAGATGTAGATGCAGTTGTAGCTACTACAACCTGTATTCTCGGTTTAGGCTTGGAATTTCTATTATTTATGGTTTGGACTTTATGCCTTGTGTGCTAGCTCTAGAGAGAGGTACGCTACATTGATTGGCTATTAGTCCTAGGGTTTTCTTCCGGAATTATTCTCTGTAAAGGTTAAGGTGCTCGAGGGTGGATTCGGCCTATGGTTGGGTGACAATATTGCTATATTGTCTATGGTTAAACGAGCACACCTATTATTTCTAATGAGTTATGTTATGGGCCCACACTATCTTTGGATAGTCTAACTGCTAGAATATATATTGGGAGGATTTGCTCAGTTACAGTTGCAGTTGCAGTCAAAGTTTTTGCTACAGAAATGAAACCCTAACCCTCTTGTTGAGGCACCTTAAGTGAGGAGATTGACCTAATTTCTGGATATCCTGGTGCGCCTTAACCTAGCGCACCTCCTGGTACTCTCAGCAAGCTAAGACATCAAGTTTGAGTTTTTGGTCAGATTCAAAGGTTGACCAAGTCAAAGAAGTGATGGATTACTCTATGAAGTGAGAAAACAAGTTAGAAGGGGCTTCTAACTTCAGAGCATGGAAGACAAGGATTGATCTCATCCTTTCCAAGAATAAAGTGTTGGATATCGTGAAAGGAAAGATTGTGGAACCACAGTTTGAAGAAGGAAAAGAGAAGGAACCTCATAATGTTGCAATTGTGGAGAAGTTCAAGGATAATGACATCAATGACATGAGTACCATAGTGGACTCTATAAAAGACCACTTGATACCCTACATCTCTCATCTTAACTCATCTAAGAAGATGTACAATGCCCTGACTAGGCTCTTCTCAGTCAAAAACATTGGAGAAGTAATGAGTCTAAAGAATGAGTTATGTGACATGAAAATGAATAAGGATGACAGCATAACATCATACCTTGTGAGAATATCTTAGTTATGATATCAAATACAAGCTATTCAAGAAATCATTTCAAAGAAGGAACTAGT
>JZKD02S1673254.1:339906-434522 GCA_000966675.3 Picea glauca
CGAATCCTCAAGAATCACCGATCACACCAGTGTCCAATCCAGAATCAATTCTCAGAAAGGGAAAGACCATTCAAGGTCAAACTTCAAGATCAAATACAAAAGGTAATCCTCTTCTTAGTTCTGGAAAATCTACTGCAGAAAAATTTGAGTACTTTTCAGAGAACATTGATGAAAAAACAGTTGTAAATACTGTAGAAGAACAAAGTCTTTTTGATCAACAGAAAAATCCTAGTGATAAAAAATTGTTAGACTATAATTTGATTGAAAAAATCTAAGACTTTAGAAAGAAGCCACAGTTCTTCTTCCCTTGAGTCTTTCCACTCTCAGCAACAAGAAGATCACTTGAACATTTATACTAGCCTCCTTGCTGTTGAAATCTCCTCCAAGAGCTATCTGCTAAGGGTGAAGAAAATTTAGCTGGAGAGCTTGCAAATTTTTACAGAGCCTCTTATCAGACCTCTTTCGCATTCCTCCATTGTTGAAGACTTGAAGAAGAAACTATCATTTTCTCCACCTCTGATAGCCATGGCTGCACCACCTCCTTTGACTAAGATGTAACAAATCCTAGCTGCTAGGTATGCACCACTCATATTGCCAAACCCAGTAGTAGCCATGCCAATGGGATACTATCAGAAATATATGCCTAAATTCACAGGCAAAGGCGATGTGTCTGTTGAAGAACACATTGAGGCTTTTTACAGTTATGCAGAGAACCTTAATATTGAACAAGAAGATGTTTGGACACGAGTCTTTGTCCAAATCCTAGATGGCCATGCTAGGAAATAGTTCAAAGAACTCCCTACTGGTTCCATTCTCGGAATCGAGCAATTGGATGAGACATTTCTGAAACATTGGGGTGACAGAAGAGATTGTGTCTACTACATCACAAAATTTGGCAACTTGAGGAAACAAAGTAGTGAGTCAGTCTCTGATTTCACCAAGATGTTTAACCGGATGTATGGAAAAATACCAGCTGAGATAAAACCATCAGATTCTTCTACCAAAATCACATATTCCGATGCTTTTGATTCAGATTTCTGTTTACTGTTGAGAGAGAGGAGGTCACCAACTTTATCTCTCATGCAAGATTTTTCCCTTGAGGTGGAATCAAATATTCTAGCCTCCCAGAAACGGAAAGGAGATTCTGATAGGAGAAGACCAAAGAGTGAGGCTTCATCTTCAACAAATGTTGATCCAAAACTTGATAAAATGGCCAAGATGCTAGAGTCTCTAACCTCTGAGATATCTAAGCTCAAGATCGAAAATAAACAACCTGTGAAGGGAAGAGGCATTTATGACTCTGCAGGCAGAAATCCGAATCAAAATCCAAATAACTTCAAAAGAAATAATCAGCCAACTCAGATCTTGCAAAGAGAAAAGAACTCTTCTGAAGATCAGAGGATAAAGGTTCCTCTTCAAAATGTTGTGATGGACGAAGACAATGGTGAAGATCAAGAAGATGGAGAAGGTGATATTCATTTTGTTGGAGAAGAGACGGGGAAATCTTATCTAACACAACATGACTATGAGGAATCATTGATGACTGAACAGACGGAAGATGATCTTCTTGGTGATGGCATTTTCACAACAGAAGATAAAAATAGATATAATCTCTGATCCAAATCTAATGCTTCTCAACAAGATGCACCAGCCTCTCCTGAAAAGACTGATGCCCCTGTTAAGAAAAAGGATCAGACATCATAGGATCAGCAAGAAAATCCTTCCAAGGTGAAAGCATCAGCTCCTCCCAAGAATACTGTTGCTCCTACAAAACATCAAACTCCAGAAAGTCAGCCTCATGTCGAACATCAAAGAAATCAGGAAGCCCCTTCAAAACAGGTAAAGGTTTATGATAAAGCTGCTGATAAGGTTCCATATTCTTTCAATTTTGAGGCTGAAATACAAAAAATTAAGATTCCTATTCCTTTAGTTGAGCTGATGAAAAATGAAATGTTCAAAAATGATATTCTCAAAACTTTAGATCCCCAATCTGTATCCCTTTCTGCTAATATCCTCAACATTTATGATGATAAGCCAACCATTACTCTGGGACAAATGGTAGAAGACAGAGATGAAAGTTGTCCTCCCTTCTACATCTCTTTAAATATTCATGAGAAAATGATGCATAATTGTTTGTTGGACTTCGGTGCTTCTCACAATTTGATGCCAAAGGCAGTCATGGATGAGCTTGGGCTAGAGATTACCAAGTCTTATCATGACCTTTTCTCTTTTGATTCTCGAAAAGTCAAATGTCTTGGGATGATTAAGGATTTGGCTGTAACCTTAACCCAAGCATCGATGAAGACTATGGTGATGGATATAGTGGTGGCCGACATACCTCCCAAATTTGGATGCCTATTATCAATATCATGGATGAAGAGACTAGGTGGCACTCTTCAAATGGATCTCTCCTACGCTACTATTCTTGTTTTCGAAGGGGTGAACAGAAGGATATACAGGGAATCCCAGTTGTCTTATGTAATCAGTGACGAGAAAAATCCATCCAATCATCCTATCTATTCTGTTGACACAAGTATGGGATCTTGTATTTTGCAAATTGATGATTCATTGCCTGATACATTACTGCTCAGAAATCCTATAGATCAGATCACAGTTCAGCCCACAGAAATAGCAGAAGATGATCTTTGGACCATGTTCTTTGACGGTGCTTGCACTAAGGATTCAACTGGAGCGGGAGTGGTATTCATTTCTCCTTCTATGAAAACTTCTCATTTCTCCTTTAAACTTGATTTTAAAGTGACTAATGACATTGTTGAGCATGAGGCATTACTTTTGGGACTGAAAGCAACCAAAGAGAGGAGTGTTAAAAAATTGCAGGTGTTTGGAGATGCAGATTTGATCATCCAGCAGATGAATAAGTCCTTTCAAGCAAACCATGTCAAGTTGAAGGCATACAGAGATGAGGTGTTGAAGGCAATTCAAGATTTTGCAGATTTTAAAATTACATATGTACCTAGAGCAATGAATGAATTGGTTGATTCATTGGTTGTGTCTGCTTGTGCATTCATACCCCCTTTGCCTCATAAATTAACTTACGAAATTCAAGTTAAATATAGACCCTCTCTCCCTGATAATGTAAAATTTTGGAAGGTTTTTGAAGACAATGCTGAACTCACTAGATTCCTTGCAGTGATAGATGAGTTTGCAGATCTGCAGATTGATCAGGAGAACGAACATGATCATGAAGTTGAGGAGCCAAAGTTCAAAATAAAAATCCCAGCACATGAAATAGTTCAGTTGTCCACCAACAGAATTCCTAAAGGTTTGGTCCCGTTGGAAAGGTTGTTCGATAACAATGATGTGGTTGTCAAATTGCAAAGTGGGGAAAAAGATTCAGATGTTTTGCTGTATAATGTGGCTAGTGAGAAATATCCTAAACATGTTAACTTAGCCTCACATTTGACTAAAAAACAAAGGGATGATTATGGAGAATTGCTAAAGGAATTTGCAGACATCTTTGCTTGGAAGTATGATGACTTGAAGACTTTTGACACAGAAGTGATTCAGCATAAGATTCCCTTGAATAAAAACACCAAACCATTTAGGCAAAATCTTAGATCCTTCAACCCTTTGTTGCTGCCTACAATGGAAAGGGAAATTAAGAAATTTTTGGATGCCCGCATTATCATTCCTCTCAGGTATTCAGAATGGATTGTGAATCTTGTACCGGTTAGGAAGAAGAATGGGGAGATCAGACTCTGCGTAGAATTCAGAAATTTGAATAAGTGCTCTAGGAAGGACAACTACCCTCTACCTAAAATGGAGCATATTCTGCAGAAGGTGTCAGGATCAAAGGTGATGTCTTTTATTGATGGGTTTTCCGGATACAACCAGATTGTTGTCCATCCAGAAGACAAGGCAAAGACTTCTTTTACCACTCCATGGGGTACGTTTATGTACGAGAAGATGCCCTTTGGATTGATGAATGTAGGAGCGACATTCCAAAGGGCAATGGACATTTCTTTCATTGGAGAGAAAGATAAATTTGTCCTGATTTATCTTGATGATATCACTGTTTTCTCAAGCAGCCACAAACTTCATTTGTAGCACTTAAGAAGGACATTTCTGAAATGTCAAAGGTATGGCATCTCTCTTAATCTGAAAAAAATCGAATTTTGCACTTAAGGAGGGGAAATTACTTGGGCATATTGTTTCAGCTGATGGGGTTAAGATTGACCCAAAGAGGTTAGAAGCAATTAAAAATATGTCTCTTCCTAGATCAAAGAAAGACATTCAGTCTTTCCTTGGGACTATTAAATTTGTCAAAAGGTTTATAGTAAATTTTGTTGAACTCACGAAGCATATCACTGCTATGTTGAGAAAGGACTCTAAGGTAAAATGGACTAAAGCAGCCAGACATTCATTCAATTCCATCAAGGAAGCCATCACAACAGCCCCTGTTTTGATCAACCCTGATTTCTCCAAGGTATTTTACATTTTTTCATTTGCTTCCAGTGATACAATTGTAGCGGTACTCTTGCAGAAAAATGTTGATGATCAGGAGCAGCTGGTTGCCTTCTTCAGTAAGGTCTTGAGGGACGCAAAGGTAAAGTATGAATTGTTGGAGAAACAAGCATATGCACTTGTCAAGTCACTGAAATCTTTCAGGGTCTACATTCTTTAGGCAAAGGTAATAGCTTTTGTTCCCTCCAGTTCAGTTAAAGATGTTCTTGTCCAACCCGACATTGATGGAAAAAGGAGTAAGTGGATAGCAAGGTTGATTGAATTCGATGTTGAAATCAAACCAACAAAATTAGTGAAAGGTCAAGGCCTTGCCAAACTCCTGGCAGAGGAAAATTGCAAGCTGCTTGAAATAAATCTGATGAGTATTGATGCAGAAAATGTTTTGTCTTCAGAGAACAAAGAAGGTGAGGAAATGCAGGTCTCAGCTCATTTAGCTGATTGCAAATGGTACAGTCATATTATTCAGTTTTTGCAAACTTTATCAGTCCCGTCATATTTGACAAAGACTCAAAGAAGGGCTTTGAAGCTCAAAGCTATAAATTTCTGCATCAATGACAACTTGTTGTTCTGGAAAAATCCCATAGGTTTATTGTTGAGGTGTGTAAACCAAGAGGAGGCAGCTAAGGTTGTGATTGAATTTCATAATAGTGAATTCGGGGGACATCACTATTGGAAAACCACAGCACACAAAATCTTAAGATCTGGTTATTACTGGCCATCCTTATTTTCAGATGTATATGAGTTTGTGAAAACATGTGACAAATGTCAGAGATTTGAAGGTAAACAACAACTGAAGTCTCTTCCCCTCAAACCTATAGTGGTCACAGGGCCTGTTGTAACAGATATTAAATTCAACTATGTTGCCCAAAGTACAAATCGGTTCTCATTTATTCACATTAACAAGGGGCTTTTGGCATTGGGAATGTCATCAGTGCATTTGGAGCACCTGAGAATGCTGGGAGAAAATGCCCAGGTGTCGCGGCCATCGACAACAAAGAATTGCATGTCACCAACAACATGTTTAGCAATTGCTGCGACTACCTAGATGCCATACTAAATTCATGAAATGCTTCCAAGTGCAAGCATGGAGATCACAGAGCTAAAGCGTCCAATATGACATCAAAGAGTCTATTCAGAAAGCAATTCGACCTTAATATATTAGATAATGGAGGGCATATGGTTGATGGAGCCAATGTTACTGCTATGTTGATGTCATTTCGTTGGCCTAAATGTAGTGTGGGTGGCTAGGATGGCCATGAAGTCACTATCCATCCACCAGAGATACAAGAACCTTTACCGCTAATTATTCATCATCTTCCTATAGCTGTGACATTTGATTTCTTTGGCAAAGGAGATGCGATGGTCTTAGATACAAATTACAAGGAAGAGGCACTGATGGGCCGAAGGAGCAGTTTATCCTCTCATAGGGGGCAATAGTTACCAATGATGAGTCGATGATTCAATGAATTCATTCACCAATGCGGCTACTCCTCGATTCGTTTATTTTATCTGTATGCAGTATGTTATTTATCTAGTGAACATGTGGTGATTGAAGTCTGTGATGTATATTCATAATTCAGTGATGCATGCTTGGTAATAAGATGATATGATGTCAGCAGGGTTTGAATGATTCCATGATTTATGGATTAATGAAGGTCGCCCCTCATCGCATATTCTAGGTTCAGCGATAAGTCACTACTTTTCTATGAGTAAATATGAACGAATGACCATCTCGATGAATACATATAGAAATGTATGTGCGGTTCAAAATGGGAATAGAATATTGTCTTCAATATATGCATCATGAAATGGAACCCTAGGTTACCATCCTCTTGAAGAATTAAGCGAGTGAGAAGATTTTTAACGTTCAGCTAGTTCCTGTTTATGGTAATCAGACAATTGTCAGCCTGGAAGATTTTCAACATGTAGAGCCAGATATTCTTGTATATTCTGCTACAGAAATTATAGATCGTGTAGATTGTGGTGTGGGACGGCAAATCGTCGGCGATAACAAAGAAAATATTGTCTCAGTTTATGTAATGAAAAGATTCTTCCTGGAGGCACCGACAGTAATAATAGCCGTCAAAATAAAACGGTAGCGTATCCATCGGCTACATTGGTGATTTTGAAGCCTGTCGCACCGACAAAAATAGGAGAATTTCAGGTGGGTATTACCATTCTATGGTGATTGGACCGTTACCTTTTCTGTCGGAAGGAGGGCATTACCCTTGCCAGGTGATCGTCAGTAATTCGAGCTGGTCATGTAACGTTGCAGGATCTAACAGCGCAGGAGGCGGAGGGCCCAGAGGCTTGTTGTATGTCGGATTGTAAAACCAGCGGGAGCACAAGAGAGAGGGAGGGCACAGGCACCACAAGCATCTGCGTACATAGGGGCCAATATTTCTTGAAGATCTAAAACTCTTATTTCTCAATTAAGGACTAATTCTCATCAACTCCGTTGTGAAACAGGGCGCTGGAAAAGTCCAAAAGAAAGGTGGGAAGAAAGAGTATGTATTTTGTGCTAGTCCGGAAAAGTGGAAACAAAAAACATTTCATTTTAGAATGTGAGGCCCTCAAAGACAGCAGGGAAAATTATGCAGGTATTCTGGCAGCTAATTCCTGGGATAATCTATTCAGCGAAGATTTTGTTGAGAAGCTGGGAGCGATTATTGTAAAACTTCACAGGAAAAGGGCCGAATGCAAAATCCAGATGGAAAAACAATCTGTCCCATAGGCTATTTTTAGCCTCGTGGACGTTAAAAATACTTTCATTTCATTTCATTTCTGATAATGCGTGGGCCGATATAGTTGATAGATTCCAGGATACAGCTCGGAACACTCGCTTTGGGAATTTCTATGATTTTTGGAACAGATGTTGTTCACGGTCACGATAATGTTTACGGTGCAACCATTTTCCCGCACAGTATGGGTCTTGGGGAAACCAGAGATCTTGATTAGGTTAAGAGAATAGAAGTTGTCGCCGTCGTTGAGGTCAAGGCTACTGTATACCATACGCGTTTTCTCCTTGCCGCAAACCAAGTCCGGGGAGAATGCGTCGGGATTAGCATCTCGAATACAAACATTTTAGTGCGCGCCTCACGTACCGGACCCACGACAGAGAAGGAAACGAAATAGAAGAGCATCCTATTGATGATTCCCTCCAGTCGTAGCCAACTCTTTTTTACAGACCCCTAAAGCCAAATAGAAAATATACGATTCCACATTTTATAAAAATGAACAGTTGTATAGATATATTTTAGCTTCTGGGTTTAGAACGACGACCTGTCCCACAGCATTGAAGCTGGAGCTACCGTCGTCATGGAATCATGGTCGAACCAATTACATCTGTGGTCCATCTGTAGAACATTCGATGTATGATGTCATGTTCTCCATAACTCCCCTCGCTGCAGTTATCGCCAACACGGTTTCCATTGGCCTCGCGCTTGGATACATGACATGGTTCAATTTCATGAGGCCCTGCAATTTTGAGTTTATTCCATCGTGGGCATTTAAGATTTTTCCTCCTCAGAAATACATAATGAAAGGAAATAGAACAGGTTCGGATTTTGTAGCTATTTTATCTAAGTTATCTCGAGGAGAACAATTTCCTTTGGAATTTGTAATTCATGTAGATCATCATCGAAGAAAGTCTATTTTGGTCACTATTGCACAGCCTCAATTCTACGATCGGGATGATGCAACTAGATTATCCCACGCAGACGCAGTCAATCAGAATGGAGCATTGAACCGGAAGACGGTGTGAAGGGGTAGCCGTGCGCTATATCTCTCTGGAGCTCAAACCTGGCTCGGGCCTTGGTCCATTATTATTTTACTTGTAGAATAGATATATTATTTGATTCTCAGACACACAAAGTCAAGAAATTTGTATTGCATACAAATTTTCCGGGCCATGCAGATTTCAACTCATATATGAAATGTGATTTTGTGATCCATTGTTCACGTTCCAACACTGAAATGGATGAAGCAAACCCATACGAGCATTATATCACACCCAATACCAAGTGGAATCAATTTCAGGAACTTTTGGGAGATGGTGGTCCGGCTGCAAATTCAGACTCAAGAGGGGCCTTTCAAATCAAGGCTGAAGATCTCAATAAAGCGAGGACAAGTAGCATTTTAATCAAACTATACAAAGCAATAATCCATGATTAGTAACGATTTAAAGTGTTGGCAGAGGCAGCTGGCAAATGCACCTGGCGTTCGCATAGTCCAGAGAAGACGAACCGGTTCATATTTCTCAGAACACCTAGCAGTCGAAGTTTTCCATGAAGGCGAATCATTTCAGATTCCCGGAATACCAATAGTTTTATTGCTTCTGTTTAAAATACTGATAGATGTAACATTCGAGGAGGGGGGGCGCATGAGCGCAGCAAGGGGAAACCTCTTCTGAAGAGGGTTTCATTGTAAATGTCTGAGTTTTTTGTAAGCCATTTATGGACTGAGTTTTTGTAAACTGTTAATGGAGCAATAAAGATGGTTTTTCCTTGTGACTGTGAGATTCATCATGGTTGATTTTCTTTCAGCATGTTTTCTTCTCCTTCGACTGTGTTAAATTGTTTGGATTTCATTTATCTATTCCTTACTCGCAGTTGATGTGTTGCCATAATCTTATGTCTTCATTAATCCATTACAGCTGCATTACATTTTGTTTTCTTCTAACTGATGGGCTTCATTATACTACTATAACGAAAAGGATTAGGGTGTTTCCGTACTTGTTTATTGCCTTTCCTCTGCACCAGCTATCAGTTGTGTAAGACCAATCTTCATTTTCAGAACTCTGCATATATCCTTCGCTACGGTGGCCATCAGTCTTTCCTTTTTCTTTTCGCTACCGCATCATGACAATTAAAGCGCTGGAAGATAGACTTACTTTGCCTCACTTTCTGCAAGTTATTTTATCTCTGTTATTGTCTCTTTTTCTCGGTTTTCATTTGACTCCATGCCCAATGGACCTTTTCCTAGTATAACCCCCAAACCCCATGAATCCAAGACCATCGTTCACCCATAAATCTGCCCACCTTTTTCATGCTATTTGAATTCCTATCGTGACATTTTTCGAGAGATCCCTCTCGGGTTGGATGAGGGCAGCTTCTAATCCAAAGTGGTTCAAGGTTGCCTCGGGATTGATTTGTTGCAACCCATTTCAATTATGAGTGTCAACAAGGCCTTTCCAGCAGTGGGGCCTGGACTTCATAGGTGAAATTCATCCGCCTTCTAGTGGTCAGCACCGGTGGATCCTGGTTGCCACTGATTACTTTACAAAATGGATTGAGGCTATTCCCACCCAGAACGCAAATCATACTGTCATCATAAACTTTCTGCAAGAAAACATATTTGCCAGATTCGGCTGCCCTAAGAGAATAGTCACTGATAACGCTGATGCATTCAAAGATAAACACTTGGTGAAATTGTGTGAAGAGCTGGGAATTCAGCTGGTCCATTCCATAGCTTACTATCCGCAAGGGAATGGCTTAGCTGAGTCATCCAACAAGAGTTTAGTCAGAATCATAAAGAAGCTACTTGAACAAAATGCCAGAGGTTGGGATTCCAAAATTAAGTTTTCCTTGTGGGCTAATAGGGTTACATGTAAGAAATCAATTGGTACATCTCCTTTCAAGTTGGTATATGGTACTGAGGCCATATTTCATGTTCAACTTGCATTGCCGGTTGCAAATTTCTTACAAGAAACTGATTCTGAACCAAGTGATTTGACCAAGAGAATTCATAATTTGGTAGAACTACAGCAAGATAGAGAGCAACTCTTGGAAAAAACAAAATTTCATCAAGAAAGAATCAAAGAAACTTTTGACAAGAAATTCAAATCAAATGTCTTCAAAATAGGGGATTTAGTCTTAAAGTGGGATGCAGTAAGGCAGGAGAAGGGGAAACATGGAAAATTTGAGGCTCTCTGCACAGGTCCTTTTGTCATAACAGCGGTGCAGCAGAACAATACCTTTGTTCTCCAAACTCTTTCAGGCGAGGCAGTAGCAGATGGCCCTTTCAACGGGCGCTTCCTGAAGATCTATTTCTCATAAGGCTTCCTTTGAAGCCCTGTTCTACTTGTACATATTTCTTTTTCAGTTCTGTTTTCTTTATTTTTGTCATTCAAATAACTCCATGCCCAATGGTACTAGCAAACTATTTTTCAAATTTCTGTTTCAAATTGTAATAAGGCTACTGAGTCTAGCTAGGTTCTTGGTCACCTCACAGGGAGATTCCCATCCCAGTTGGAGCCAAATGTTAGCTCCCAAAATGAACCCGTCCTTTTGGTCGCATTTTGTGGTGGATAGCATGGCTATTGGTAGTTTTCTCAATTCATTTTTGAGTTTTTCTAGCTGCAAAACTTAGGTTTTGGTTTTTGTCTTAGAAATAAGATGACCCATAAAAGTCTTCTTTTCAAAATTTTCATAATTTGCTTTCAACAGCTAATGTGTGTCCAAAAGATGAGTGTTAGATGGTGAAAGTGGTGACTTTCAACAACTAAGGAGCGTCTCTCATAGGTCTGTGTGCTGGTGAAAGTGTTGAATTTCAAAATATCCAAAGAAGCATTGTCGCGGGTTGAGCGCTGGTGAAAGTGAAAACTTTCCACGGCTACGGAGCAGTTCTTACGGGATCGTGCACTGGTGAAAGTGATGACTTTCAACAGCTAAAGGGGGTTTTCCACAGGATCATGCGCTGGTGAAAGTGGTAAGTATAAACAGTTAAGGGGCATTTTTCATGAGCCGTTGGCTGGAGAAAGCGGGAATCACGTGCGTTTTATCCACGTTTTTAAAAGTTAATGATGATACGATCATCCCACGTCATGCAAATACAAAATGATGTGATAGTGAAAGTGGGTAATGATGGAGACTCGGGTTTTCACGTCAAAATAGGATTACGATGCGGATCTTGTTCAGTGACGCATGCTGGCACTCATGGCGCCGGAAATGGCAATTTCAAATCCAGCAACGCAGGTACAGAGGTTGTACTGTCGGGATGACAACATCAAATTAGATCATTGCTTCCATATCACACATTGTTCACGAAGGTTTGTTAAAGTTTCTAATGTTAGAAAACAGAGCCAACTCTCGAGTTCTTTCAACAGTGCAAAACCTCGGCTCGAACAGCAGTTGCAGGGGTTGATATACATAATTGTTGGGGTTTTCAAGCTACAGAATGGCGAGGAGATGCAGTGGTTCTCTACTCAGAAAAGAGCTGGACAGCCTGTCTTTTTTACAGACACATCCTGAAGTCCAGAAACATTTCTCAAACGCAGGGTGTATTGAATTCGTTGAGAGGTTGCAAAATGGTTGCCACCAGTCGACAACAGAATCTTTTGACAAAACTTTCGATGAGAATAAGGCCCGTGTTGGGTCCTTGGATATCTTAGTAGATGAAGCTACCATTGTTGCAACAACCAGCCTACCAAGATCTGGCCAGAGTTGGTTCAAAACCACTTCTACCAAAAATTTGAATTTCAAAGCTTATTTAAAGGAAGAGTTCAACCACAATGAATGGAAGAAGAGCATGTCGGTTTCATGTCTAGAAGAGGAGTGGCAAGAACTGTTTAAGGGTATCCAACTATACATAACCTTGGAGGGCAGGTATGATAAACTCATGATGTATCATTTCAAACTTTTAGACCATTTCACTAGTAAGACCCTCCTCAATTTACCTTTTTTCCTACATAAGAGTTTAACTAAGGTTTGCAAGAAGATCAGGGCTCAACCCCTGAGCATGAAGAATACTCTGTGCCACTTTGGCCTTATCAAATTGATCATTCTGGAGGAATTAAAACAGCAGGGAAGGAGCTGGCAGCATTTTCTATTCTGGGAGGGCTTTGAAACATAGACTCAGCCCGTAAATGAACAGGGGAAAGGTTCAAAGAAACAGTTGACTCCTCAAAGCAGTTTGAGGAAGAGGAGGACCCTACCAGGACCTCCAGAACATAAAATATCTGGAGTAAAATCCCACAGGTCAAAGAAAAGGTTAAACTTTGAAACCACCACAGAGTAGCCTACAGAAAAGAGAACAAATCTATTAAACCTGCCCTACACAGACTCAGAACCAGAGCCACAAGATGAGAGCCCTGTCACCAAGAGTCCTAAGCAGTCAACTGAGTTTGCACAGAATTATGATACCTTCACTCATACAAAGGAAGGAGAAACATCAAAAAGCTCTAAGTCAAAGAAATCTCAGAAAATCAAGCATCTGAAAGAGGTAATCGCTCAGCAAGAGGTTTTGGAACGGGTAATCAAATAAAGGTATAAGAAGTTGTCTGATAACTTCGCAAAAACCAATGCTGCGTTTGAGAGACTGGCTCAGGAAAGTGTTAAAGAGAAGAAAAGAAAGCAGAAACTCACCAAAGAGTACAATAGTCTATGGTGGCTTGCCAAATGCCTTAAAAGTCAAATAAGAAGATTGAAACAAAAACAAAAGCAAAAATGCCATCCTGACTTGAAGGTACTTGCTCAAGTCGTTGTTAATATGCAAGGTGAGAAATTAGAGACACACTGAGTTTTGATGGAATCACAATTTTGAAGGTGAAAACTCGTTTTGGGCACAGTCAGGGCTTTCACCAGTGCAAAGTGATATTTTATGACCTGTTAGCTGGTGAAAGGCAGGGCTTTCACTAGCTAACCAGCGAAATATAAAACGAGTTAGCTGTTGAAAGAAGGAAAGGCGTTTTTGGAAGCCCAGGGAAGAACATGTCATTTCTCACAGGTTATGAAGGAGTTCCAGAGTATCAAGGGAATGAAAATTGCTTGCAAAGGATTCGACATCAGAGATTTGAGGGAATTTTGGAAACCACAGGTAAAACAAACTTCCTCAAATATCGACCATGAACGTTGAAGAAATCCAACTGTCAAGACAGGTGTTTTTCCACATTGCATCACATCAAAGATTCCAAGAGCTGAAGGATGCAGATGGCGAATTTTTGAGATTGAAGACAATTCGAGTGCTAAGTTTAGTTGTTAAGTCTTTATTTTCAAGTTGTTTAGTTAGATTTGAATTGCTTTTATTAAATACAGATCCATGTTTTTAGGATCTGTAAAACCGATCGTAAGAGGCTATAAATGCCTATTTTTGATATGAGACAAGGATTCAAACTAGGAGATATTTTATGCCACTGTATAGACTCTTTTTGCATAAATAAAGTTCAGTTTCCTTTCTTTTTCAATATCAGAATTGTCCATCTTTCATTTTCTGTACTTTGTTTTCAATTTATTTTAGTTCATAAAGATTGTTATCTCTTTATTGAACTCATAGACTTGAAATTAAAGGATTTCTCTCTGTCTTCTATTAAGCCCTACATTCACTTGCATTGGCAATCAAGAATAATGTTCTCCATCCTCTCTTTCAATTATTTGATCTGATTATTGTTTTCTGAAAGCACTGTATCTTTAGATGTGTGATGAGTTGTTTCTTACATAAATCATTAAAGACCCCATTGTCCCAAACACATAAAAACCATTATTTCTAAGTTACCAAGCATCCTTAGCCTACAACCCTAAGAAGTTCCTTGGAGTGATAACACATTCAATACGTCCCTAGCTAGGAGGGAGTGTTGATATTATGGTAGTTGCGGGAGGTATTAACCTCCATGTGTAACCTGACAAGAATAGAATATTTCGGGAAGCAAGAAGAAACGCTAAAGCATTGGACATAACCCTAAAAGGAAAGTCAACTAAAGAAAATATTTAATATTGATTTTTTAGCCTCTAGAATGAGAAGTCGGCCCAGACAGCTAAGGAGGAGCAGCATAAATACAAGACACCAGATCTCATTTGACACACACAGCTCACAACTACAGAAATGTAAGAGTGTGCACTGCAGAAATTGAGTAAGTGCACAAGTCTAGAGAGAAGTTGCAGTTGCAGCTTCTGCAACCTGTATTCCTAGTTTAGGCTTGGACTTTCTATTGGTTATGGTTTCAACTTTCTACCTTTTGTGCTAGCTCTGGAGAGAGGTACGCTACATTGATTGGCTACTAGGCCTATGGTTTGCTTCCAGAATTATTCTTTGTCAAGGTTAAGGTGCTCGAGGGTGGTTTCGACCTATGGTTGGGTGACAATATTGCTATATAGTTTATGGTTAAATGAGCATGCCTATTATTTATAACAAAAACCCCATGTGCATATTCCATGATTTTGAACTTTGTGGTGACCTTGTTCTGGTATAAATGCTATTAACTCTGCAAAATGTGTAGCCAACAAAATTTGTTAGGCTTAATAATTTACAATTACATAAAATTTCATGTGATTATGTTCCAATAATGTATCCAAATTCTGTCTTTCATGAATCTGCTCGAAAAGTCTCAATACTTAGATTATTTTCCTCTATGCAGACTCATGGAAGCATAACTCTCCATTTCATAAGTTCATCCAAAGAGTTCTCATACTTAACCATTTTCATCCTTGCAGACTCGTGGACTCACGGAAACATAACTCCAACACTTAGATTATTTTTCATCTAAGCGGACTCGTGGACTCTCAAACTAGCAGACTCACGGACTTGCAGACTCACGATTTCTTACTTATTCCTTTTATAAGTCCCCCTGAAAAGTCTCAATACTTAGATTATTTTTATTTATGTGGACTCACGGACTCGTCGACTCACGGAAGCACAACCCTCCCTTTCATAAGTTTGTTTGAAGAGTTCCCATACTTAACCATTTTCATCCTTGTGGACTCACGGAAACATAACTCCAACACTTAGATTGTTTTTCATCTAAGTGGAATTGCATAATCACGGTCTTGCAAACTCATGAGTGTTTACTTCTTCCTTTCATAAGTTCATCAGAAGAGTTCCCATACTCAACCATTTTCCTCCTTGTGGACTCGCGGACTCATGGAAGCATAATTCCAACACTTGGTCATTTTTCCGTCTTTGCGGACTTGCAAACTCATAATAAGTCTCGACACTTGGCCATTTTTCTATCTTCGCGAACTCACAGACTCATAATAATTCCCAACACATGACCATTTTTCCACTTCTTTGGACTCATAGACTCATCATAAGTCTCAACACTTAGCCATTTTTCCATCTTCACAAACTCATGGACTCATAATAAGTCCCAACACTTAGCCATTTTTCCATCTTCGCAGACTCGCGAAATCACGGACCCATAATAAGTCCCAACACTTAACCATTTTTCCACTTCTTCCGAATCACGGACTCACATTCTTGTAACCTTTCTTTCATAAGTTCGTCTGAAAAGTCTCAACACTAAACCATTTTTCCACTTATTCGGACTCACTGACTCATCATGAGTCTCAAAACTTAGCCATTTTTCTGTCTTCGTAGACTTATGGACTCATAATAAGTCTCAACACTTAACTATTTTTCCACTTCTTCGGATTTGCGGACTTACAGACTCACGGACTCATAACAAGTCTCAACACTTAGCCATTTTTTTGTCTTCGCGGACTCATGGTCTTGTAACCTTTCTTTCATAAGTCTGTTTGAAAAGTCTCATCACTTAACCATTTTTCCACTTCTTCGGACTCGAAGACTCATTATAAGTCTCAACACTTAGCCATTTTTTCGTCTTCGCGAACTCATAATAAGTCTCAACACTTAGCCATTTTTTCGTCTTTGCAGACTTGCAAACTCATGGACTCATGAAAGCACAAATCCAACACTTAGATTGTTTTCATCTCCCTGCCACCATGGAAGTAAATGTCACATGTCACCATGTTAGCTGACACGTGGCCCCTCCCCATGTCATGATGACATCACTGTACAGAAAAATACCAATTTTTTTTCCAATTCCGCCTATTTTCCAAAATTCCCAAATTGCTTAAATTCGCCCAAAAATGGAATTCCTTCTTGGGATGTCATTAGATCTCCGTAACTAAGCTCAATACAACCAAATCAAGACTTGTACAGAAATGTTTGTTTGTTGCTTTTTTCAAATTCGACTCTTTCACTTCAAATTTTCCATTAATTAGCTGCAGGAAATTGAGGCTTTTACCCAATTTCATTCAATTTCACCATGGTCGCTCTGCAAATATTAAATTTATTAAATTTCATTCAGTCATCCATAGCCTTAAGTTGACTTCAAATTTGACCAATTACAAGTCTAAATTTTCTCAAACGGAGATTAAAGTCCGGAAAAACTCATCCTTGGACCAAACTTCCCAAATTCCTTCGAAATTTAACAAAAGAAATTGGGCTTCGACCCAGTTTCCCCCGGTTGCTCTCAATTTCCCACGAAAACACCGTAAACATTTGTCAAACAATCTGCATACAGACTCTTCTTGACATTTTTTCAAACATTTCTCTTGAAAACTCTGTTATTTCGCTTCTGCACTTTGCTAAATGGCCCATGCAGGCTCAGTGTTGAAAGTTGGGCTTTGATACCAATTTGTAACATACCTAGTCACCAACTGGGCTATGCCACTTAAAACAATTTGAGCCTGAACCAATTTGTAATGTACCCAACCCCAAGTTGGCCATGCCACACAGAATTACAAATTCCGATACCATTACATTAAATAATGATTTATGCCTCTGAATAGAGTTAAGCGGAATTAATAAGAGCATGCTTGCAACAATAACAATTCATATATAGAATTTAACAACAGAAAATTCCATGACAGAAACTCATAATTTCAAATACATAGTAATTGAAATAAGTAGATAAATGACACATATCTCAGGAAATAAACACCAACTACATGCATACCTTCCACGTTCCTCCCAACCTTAGACCGCATTGATCATAACTCTAACCAATGGGTCACCCCCGAGCTAAGGATAAATTCCACCTAGGTAAATGGTTTCTAACCAGGCTAAGGTCTCTTTAACAACATACAAACTCAGACACAGGTGCCAACTCAAACTAACAGCCTATAATCGCTCATTCCACACATGTATGTCCCACCCAAGAAAGTGTGCCCCTTATCTACTCAACAATCCTTCAGTTGCCCCACTTCCCTATTGAGGCTTTAGCAATAGGCCGGAAAAGAAGTCTCAGATCCCTATAATTGTAGTTTTCACCTTGGGAAATCAATCCCTAGAAACTATCTCACATGGAGACAATGTTCACGTGCTTGATTGTTGGTTGTGGAGCCTATTTATCTTCTTGTGGCATAGGTCTTTGTTTTCAACCGTATTTATACCCCATGAAGACTGTACACCCCAAAATAATGTACACCCCTCCACATAGGGGGGTTGCAGGGGGGGCTTTCCCCCCTTGCGGAGTCCAAGGGGCTCATCCCCCCAACTGAGGGGTTTGGGGGAAAGCGATCCCCCGGTGGGGGTTCGAGGGATAGTGTTCCCCGATGGGGGTTCAGGGGAAAAGCCCCTGAAGGAAAAAATGTTATGTAAATGTATATTGTAATTTCATAGTAAATCTAGACCATTCATTATAAGGTCGCAAATCTGATGATAGAAGCTATGTTAGGGTTTTTTTCCCTAAAAGGGAACTATCATTTATGAGGGAATTGCATTGCAGCTATGTATCATTGTGAATATTGTATTCTAAGAGAGGAGATTGTGAGAGAAAGAAGAGGAAGTTACAACGGGTGTGTTGTAGGTTGTATCCCTTCATTTATTGGATAGTAAAAGGAAGGACCTGGAAATTTATCTAGTGGATGTAGCCCACACTATGTGAACCACGTATATGTGTGTCTCTATTGATTTGTGTATCTTCTGTGTTTTATTTCCGCATTTGTTTTATTTTTATTTTTCTGTGATCCTATTTTTTTAAAACTGATAACTCGCTTCTTCAGTTTCACGGGCCTGACAACTCACTTCTTCAGTACGACGAGCCTGACAACCCGCTTCTTCAATCCAGTGTCTGAGCTAACCATTACAATTACAGGTTCCTCCTTCATTCCAGTACCTTCGGGTAAGATTCACAACTACCTCCATCCAAGAATAATAATCCTGGGAAAGAAAATAAAAACAAATCTCGCTTTCGCTTTATGTCCCCAAATATATATATACATGTGTCTTTTAAGACACTTTCCACCCAAGAGACTCCCTTGTCCCTACTTTGAACTTAGGATATATTCATATCTTTTACTTTAGCTTTAAGGAATACTAATATAATACTTCATTTGGATTAAGCCCCCTAGCTTATCCCCTTCCTAGACTCTTAGCCCCCTTTCCCTTTCCAGTGGATTTTATCCCCCCATAATCATTTGTGGGCCGGTCTGCAGAAGTGATGTACTTTATTAATAGTATGAGTGTTTACATATTACAAAAATAGGCTCATTGGCCTTTAGCATCTAGGCTCTCCAGCCTAATAACCACATAAGCCTTCTGGCCTATAACAACCTGGCTCACCAACCTATAAAACATTTACATTTAAATGTACAACTAGGGTTCAACCTAGGGGTATTACACCACAAACAAGTGTTCAAAAGATCGTATGTGTGGCATATATGGTCTCAAAAGGGGACGGCTCACTCCCAAAATGGTGAAAAGATGCTCAAAAGGTGAAACATTGACATGAAAGGGTGTAACATTTCATCTCAAGAGGTGCCTCAAGCCTCCAAAAAGGTGTGACATATCATCAAGAGGTGCCATGTCATCACAAGAATCCCAAAAATGTCACATCAAGGTGCCCCATCATTACAAGGTGCAATACCCCATCATCAAAGGATGTCATCATCCATGGAAAAGTGTCACGTCATCTCTCCAAGTGCAGTGTCCTCAAGAAAGGGTCCAACATCCTCCATGAAAGGTGAAACATCCCATAAAACCATCATTATCATGCAAGGAATGTCCCATCATCAATGAGTTGTGATCAAAACCCCTAACATCCTCCTAGGAGTGCCAAACAAAGTCTTTGAAGTGGTGGTGGTGACCTCCATACAAATGGGGTAGCAGTCCCTCAACATCCTCCGAAGGATCCAAGTGTCAACGAAGCATGTGCAATCATCATCCAAAGAGGGGTCTCCTGTGGTCCAAGATGCATCATGAACACCAAAGGCAAGGTATACAATCAAAACACAACGTATAAAGTGATCATGTTAATACAAAAGACATTAAATAGATCTCATGGAATATCCTCTTCAAATTTCACACTAGCTTACAAAATTATACAATTTTCCAAGTCTAGGTATGAAAGGGTCATTATTACTCCCTATTAGGTGTATCAATATCCAAACCAAGAGTTATTTCCTAGGGAACCCATCAGGAAGTATGTGCAATGGTAGTGTTGGAGCTGCCTTTGTTTTTTTAGCCTCTTTAAAAATTCATATCTTAATGCTTGAAATCGAAAGCCGGTTTTCGTATTTTCCTTTGTTTTTTCCAAAATCTCAGAAGTCTCATCACGCAAACAATGATGGTTATCATACTCTTAAGGTCAATTTTTTATTTTTTTATCATTTAAAAGAGTCTCTCCTTTTTACCTCGGGATGTCGCATGTCGGTAGTTATAGATCACATAGTTTACATGTCTCGAGGGGTGAAACGACGAACTAGTTTTAAAAAGTTTACCCAGATCATTACTGAGAGTAAAAATACTCTAAACCATAGTTAAGCATCATCGGGATTTCGTGTCTTGGTGTTTTCTAGCTCCAAAATTCTTACCGTCGTAACCCCGATAACCAAAACCATGAGATTCTTGTTTTAGTAACCCAAGTTAATGTTAGAGGTAAAAACTTTAGCCGCAGTTAAGCTCTGTCAGGAATTCGCAACTCGGCGTGTTTTCCCTCAAAAGTTATACCTTCAAAGCCCCGAGTCGCAAAGTCGCGATAAAAATAGAAACGTAATTAATTAAACACTTAATCCGGTTTTATCCTCCAATTTAATTAAATCATATCATCGCGATCTCGTGATTTTGCAACTCAGCATACGAGCCTCCCGAAAGTTATACCTTCGAAGCTCCGAGTCACAAAGTCGTGATATAAATAACAACGTAATTAATTAAACGCCTAATCATGGTTATGTTTTTTATTAACCAAAGCAAATTATCACAATCTCGGGTCTTAGAGGTTCAAAGGGTTAAAGCGAAAGTTGCCGATGAGGTGAGTGCCGAGAGATTAATTAACATTTAAAAAAGGCTTGATTAATTAAGCTAAGCCAGCATTTCTAGTGTTTTAATACAAATTAATATGCACAATCTCCAAGGAAATTTTAAACTTTCCTTGCGCCAACTTGCATTACGAACTGTCAAAATCTAGGACATTAATTGGAAATGAGGCAAATCGACAAGTAAGGATTTGGTTTTTATTGCTAAACTTAAGAACGATTTGACCGTTCTGTTCCTAAGGACGAGCTAGTTTTAAATGGTCGAAGGCATGGATCTTTTATTTGTTGTCACAAATTTCATTTGTATTCTACGTAGAGCAAACCTTTCTAGAGCGAACTAATTTCTGTATGTATACATATTGTTATCGCAGGAGAGCTAAAGTAGAATCCCCTGCCATGGCCCCACGAAAAGCGTCTAAAGCCATTGTTGAGGTTTCAGGACAAGGTTCAGACAACGTTTTTGATACTTCACCTCGAAGTGTCGAATCTGTCAGGACCTGGTCGTATGTTTCTGAGGTTCTACAGTCCGAATTGGTAGATGTTTCAGATGATTCCAGTGAAAATGAAAAATATGACCTGATCACCAAGTATAAGATCGTCTTCCAGGCTCAAATGCATAAAGTAGTGGCTAGGCCACGTCTGCTCCCTTTCTATGATATGATCTAGTGGGCATTAGACCATGTAGATATACCAACCAGAACCATCGTCAACGAGCAGAAGGTCACCATTGGGACTTTCATACCCAAACAATTGCAGACTATGTACAAGTTGTCAGCCGTGTTGGACTTTTTTTACAATGCCGAATTCCTGGAGAATTTTAAACAGAAGGAATGTGTGCAATGCGACAAGACTATGTATGTTCTAATCAAAGATTGGGTTTCACACCCTGCGAAGTTCAGGGCGGACAGTAATGGTATATATTCAATAGCTTCTATGTAACCACAATTCAAATATATCGCTATGATGACTTGCAGATTATATGGGAGAGAAGACACCACACATTTTTTCCTTCAGTGGGTGCCTCTAATTCACACGGTCGCCGAAGGCTGTTACTTCGACTGGGCTAAACTACTGTCTGATAGTTTGACCAACCGAGTTACAGAGTATCGAGCGCAGAGGGAGAGCAAAAAGATTGCTTCATTCTTTATGTCCACATATATCATGGACATTGTGTGTTTTCTGACACCTTTTCCCTTGATGAGTTGGAGATGGACTCCATCGAAGGCTGAGCCCATCCATGTCTACCATTCAAATTTGTGGGAAGACAAAGCCTCAGATTTTGTGTATGAAATCTTTAACTGGGTAATGGTACTGTTTCATGTCACTATCTTTGGCCACCCACCACCCAGGATCTAAGATAGTATCGCAATAAATCTGAGCAGTATAGCCGATTGGTACGTGGAGGCAGAATTTTCATATCTTAGGGTTTTCGACGCTTATGTTCCTCTAAATGCCTTACCACTATTCATACCCGATAGGCTGGCTTTTCGTGAGATTTCTAGGCAAACCGTAATTGGTGGCGTAAGAAAGGAACTCAAGGGATATTCTAAAAAGGTATGGCAACCTTTTCCTATTCATCTACATTCCTATTCTTTGTTAGATTTTGGGCATCCTAAAGCTGAGGCAACAGCCCTAGAAGACCTGAAATTGGTTCATGTTGAATTCAAGAAGCAAGATCCACATAGGGTCATAAGTAACCACTTAGCCAATTGCGGGCTTAAAAGGTTTGAGCATGAAAATTCACCCTCGGATGACATTTTTCGAGGCACAAGATCTTATGCCGAGGTTTTGGCTCGGATACAAGCTCTGGTTCCTGAAGAAAGGGCTGATGTTTTAAAATTCCAAGAACATCGGCGGAGTTGTCTTCCCCCAGTATTGCAAGGTGAAAATCCAATAACAGTAGAGGTGCAACAAAAAGAATCCGAAGGCTCAAAAGATTCAACACCTAGAAAAGAAGAACACCAGGACAGGGAGGAGCAAACTAGGAGTTCGAAATCGGAAATAAAAACTCTTGATCTGCCAAAAACGCAGACTCCAGTTACCACTTCAGGCCAGTCAGCTAAGCAAATCAGAGATCCCATTGCCTCCATTACTCCCTTACAGTCAACTAAGGGGAACATAGACGTAGGGTGGATTTTCAATGAAGAATTGAGACCTATAAGGATGGAAGAGCTTCCGCCAAATGAGTTCTTTTTTGATAAAAAGAGAAAAGTTGTGGTAAAAAGAGAATTCTATCAAGAAGAGGGATCAACGGCCAAGAAGTTCAAGGTGTTGATCGATGGGAAAGATATGAAGGAGGAGGAATTCGTGACAGAAATAGCCGGAACATTAGGGGCATATGCTATGGCAAACCAATTTTCAGTCGGGGTTTTGAAAAATCAGCTGAAGCGAAAAAATCGCCTCATCAAAACCTTAGAAGCTAAACTAGCCACAGCAGAAGAAGATGCTAAAGACCAGGCAAACACAGGAATAGAACAAGCAAGGATGGCTGATAAAAAGGAAATTGAGTTGCTCAAAGCTAAGCTCGAACAAGCAGAGCCAGTAGCTCAAACCAGTCAAATACAAGTAGGCCAACAAAGAGACTTGATAGGGTAGCTACAGGTTAGATTAGAGTTCGCTGAATTCCAAGTTATAAATATCGAGATATTCCAATCCCAGGCTATGGAGATTCAGAGCAGGGTTTCTGCAGCCCAGCGAAGTTTACTTGCCAAGGTAGAGACGATTCGGGACAATTTTCTGCTTATTGATCAAGTATTAGAAAAATTATTTGTCATAGAGAGAGAAGCTGGAGCAGCTCGGGTCGCATTTCAAGAGGCTGTAATAGCTACAACAAACAGGGAATTGGGAAAAAGTTCTAAGTTTTCCATTTCGGAACAGACCCGAGGTAATGTTTTGTTGAAAGAATGGGAATGTAGCATATTAGAAGGCAAATTGCAAGCCAAGAAGGTAAGGAAATCATGTGAAGAAGCTTCTTAGTTCTATAGATGGAAATATGTTAGGCATTGATACCAAGAGTAATGTTGATATGCTGAGCCAAATGAATATGGAGAAACTCTCGCTTGATATAAATGAGAAAGAAGAAAGAGATTCAACCGAAGTCTCATAAGTAACTTTGGAAAACATAGTTCAAATGGATAAATGGGTTATTAAACCAAGTGTGTAATTGTGCGCTATTGACACCCTAGACCGACAGATGGAAGAAAGGTTGCCACAATTAGTCAGAGATTGTTACATTTTTTAGACCAATTGTCAAGCGGAACCTTCAAGGTTGATATCTTGGCTGGTGGAAAAATGTGTCACTTGTACCGAGCATGCGAGAGGGCAGGCTTCTGGTACCAAATAAATACATAGGATAAAGAAATGAAACGATTGATCTCCTTCTCGTTGTAACTGAAAATCCTGGAACGATTGGTTTCCATCATATGTAAATTTGTATAAATATACAATAGAAGGAAGAAAAAGAGGCTGGACCTTTTTGGGTCGATTGTAATAGATATTTTTCTCCCTCGAGAGTTAATATAAATAAAATCCAAAGATTCTTGATTCCGTCACGACTGTGTTATGAGTTTGTTTCCTTATATTTCATATTTGATTTCATTTCATATGTGTATCTGATGAATGTTTCGCTATAATTTAGTACAACCTCTACTATAGTGAATAAATTTTAGTTTTCTATATTGTTTACCGTTTTTCCTCTGTACCGGCTATCAGCAGGTATAAGACCAGTGAAAATTTTAGATTTCTATATATATTTTATGCTTCATCAGGTTATTTCTTTATCTTTTTTCTTCTTATGTTTATAAGTGAGATTCTCCCTTGATAAGAGCCTTACATGATAGACAGCTTAATGTTTTTCCTACACCTCATACACATTTATTAAAATATAACTCAGTTACGGGAAAGGGCCTTTGGTTTGCATCCTGTTTTCACTATCGGAGCTATAACTCTCCTTTATACAACCGAAATCGAGACAACATCTAAAAATTTCTTTGAGATTTTCTTATCATTTTGTTCCTCTATGACTGTCCCTGTGACAAGACAACCTAATATTGAACCCGGACTATCAAATCAAACACATATTGCCTTGAATCTTTTTTATACCATTCTTAAAACAACCACTACCCGGGTCGAACTGAACGTTCGCGGGCAGCGATTGAAAGGGACATACACATCCAGGAACAGTTGGAAGCTAGACGACAACCTAGAAATCAACCCTAGCTTCCCTTGCCAAAGGTTGACATTTCTTCCTTCTCTACCCCTTACTCACTTTCGGATTCCTAGACACTGTACTTCTAAGCCTTAAGTACAGAATCTGGAACAACATCTTTTTGGTGCCATTGCCGGGGACCAAAGTTACAAAATATTTTTCCTTAGGAAAATGACATTTTTCGTTGAAAGTTCCACCCTTTGATAGTGAACAAAGAGTGCACACCTTTTAAAGGCTTTCCAATCTTTCACTTGGTAACTCCACGATTAATAAGCTAGCATTCGGACGAAGGAATACCAGACAAAACCCAGATAGTAAACAGACCACACCCGTTACTGATCTTGAGAATATTTTAAAGGCGAGAGGCTCTCTTAAGCTGACCCCTGCAGTCTATCAGCTTAAATACCCACAACTGAATACCAAGAGTCCTTCTGAACCTTCAACTTCACACAGACCTCTTTTCGACTCTAAGGATCTAGCAACAAACTGCTCCGAATTTAGAAGCGAAATTCGTCCGATAACCTCTGTAGTACATAAAGGAAAAAGTCCTGTAGAAAATTCATCTGTTGTCGATATATTGTCAACTCTTCAATTGAATTTCGCAACCCCACATAGTCCTAAAGAATATTTCACACATCTAGTTTCCACACCCGTTGGTTCTCCTGACTACATCTCTTGCAAGTCCGAAGAGCCAAGCCCTTGCATCCCTTACCATTCATCCTCATATTTTTCGCCCCGCGAAGAAAGTAAAGTTTCACTTTTAATATTCCAAAACCCACTTTACAACTTTCCACTAATAACGATGGCAGCCGCCGGAGGGGGAGGTGGAGGGGTTGTCGAAGGAGGAGGTGGAGGTGCTCCTAGGGGAGGAGCTAGAGGTCAAGGGCCTGCCCCCCCTCCCAGAGTGTTTGCTAAAGTGGCAACAAGATACGCTCCTTTGGTATTGCTCGTTCCTTTGCACGACCTTCCCAAAAACAATATAAAAAAATTTCCAAAATTCACTAGGGAAGGAGATGTGACCGCAGCCGAACACATAAATTTCTTTGATCAATTCGTAGACATCCTAGGTCTTGAACATGAAGATGTGTATTTGAGGATTTTCTTCCAAACCTTCGAAGGTCAGGTCTGAACTTGGTTTTGAAGTCTACCTGCAGGATCTATCTTGTCCTATGATGCCTTGGAAGATGCTTTCCTTAGACAATGGGGCGAAAGAAAGGACCACCTATACTATTTAACTGAGTTTGGGTCTTTAAGAAAAAATAATTCAGAAACAGTTATGGAGTTTATTCAAAGATTCAACAAGTTGTATAACAAAATCCCAGTCGAGGTTAAACTGTCCCAACCCACAGCCAAAGTAACTTTCGCGGGGGATTTCGAACCAGATTTTGCACTTCTTTTACGAGAAAGAAGGGGAGCTACTCTAAACTGAATGCAATATGACGCTGTAGAAATTGAGTCAAATATGATGGCTTTCGGTAAGTTAAAAGCTAAAGTAGAAGCGGGAAACCGATAAACTAGACGCTTTAGAGAACAAGCAGGGTCGTTAGGGTCTAATAGATACACAGATGACAAAATAGACGATATGGCCAGGGTAATTAACGAACTATATAATAAGATATCAAGAATGGAGCTAGAACAGGCCAAAGCCGATTCTTTCACCAAAAAGGATTTTAGGAAGAATCCCAATCCCCCAAATCAGCAAAGACAGATAAAAAATGAAGATCGAAAAATACAAACTCCCCTAAAGAACGAAAATTTTATAGGAGCGAATGATCTCCAAGATTTTGAAGATTCAGATGATGATGTTACGAACTTTGGTGATGACTACACACAACCTTATCTGACTAGAGAGGATTATGAAAAATCTCTAAACACTCAACAATCGTCTATTGAGGGTGAAGAAAGAGATTATACTGACCTTTGTAGTTATCAAGAAGAAACTGGTATGATAATGGTCGAGGTCCAACCTAGGTATAACTTGAGATCTAAGGGTAAGCCTATTTCAACTACTCAACCTAAGAAAATTCTCCCAAGAGGTCAAACTTATAAGCCTACCCCAGAAGAAACCGTGTTACCTAACAGCAAAGCGAAAGTAGTAAACGCACAAAAACCCGAAGTAGAAAAGGTTGAGACTAAAACACAAGAAACCGAAGCAAATAATAAAAATACACCTTTAATCAAGATCATGAATAATAAGGCAGTCCAGAAAAATAAGTTGGAAAATAAGGATTTGGAAGTCCCAACTAGAGAAACAAACAAGGTGAGCAGAGTTTTCAGTTTCGAAAACGAGATAAATAAAATTAAGATACCAATTCCTCTAGTAGAGTTAGCGAAAAACCCAGTTTATCGAAAGCAGATTACCAAAGTGATAGGCGTTTCAGAGCTAGAAAGCCAATATGGCGTTTTGAACCTGGAAGATGATAAACCCAACATCACTTTTGGTCTACATTTTGAAGGAGCCAAAGACATCGTTGCTCCCTTTTATATCACCTTAAATGTATACAATTAATTGCTACATAATTTCATGCTAGACTCCGAAGCCTCACATAATGTGATCCCTAAAATTATTATGGACAAATTGGGTCTCCAAATCACCAGAACTTACAAAGATCTTTACTCATTTGATTCGAGAAAAGTTAAGTGTATGGGAATGATAAAGGATTTAGTAGTCACCCTGGCACAGGTCCCAGTTAAGAGCATCTTGATGGATGTGGTCATTGCTGATATTCCCCCCAAATACGGCTTACTATTGTCTAGGTCATGGGGAGTCAAGCTGGGGGTTTTCTTCAACTGGATATGACGTATGCCACGATTCTTGTGTTTGGTGGGCAATTTACTCGGTTGTACAGGGAGACGAGGTTAGCATATACAGTAAGCAACCCTCAAAATCTGAACAATTTCCCTATTTACATTGCAGATCAAGATTTAGGAAATTGTATCTTATATTTTGATGATGGTTTAGATGGTTACATAGAGGAAAATGATATAGAGCATGAAGAGTCAGGTTATATGACCGAGGATATGTGTAGCACCGGTATCTGGAAAATGTTTTTTATAGTTCCTTGTCTTGCGAACGGGCAGGTGCAGGAGTGCTTTTTGTGGCACCTAAAGAAAGGTTCGTTGTCCCTTTTTCTTACAGACTACAATGGGATATAGATTATACTAACAATGTATGTAAATACAAAGCCTTGGTCTTAGGATTAGAGGCTGCCAGGAGGCTAAAAATAAAAAACTTAGAGGTATACGGAGATGCAGAGTTGATAGTCAAACAAATAAATCGACAATAACAAGCAAAGCATCCCAGATTAAGATCATACAGAAATTGTGCCTGGGATCTGATGGAAAAAAATTTCTCGTCTGTAAATGTCCACTTCATCCCACGCACAGAAAAATTACAGGCTGATGCATTAGCTAAAGAAACTTCAACTTTCACTCCTCCTACAACCTTTAAATTGAAGTATCACATAGAGATAAGACACAGACCATCTATACCGGATAATATCCAGCACTGGCAGGTTTTTGAGGATGATGAACAAATTAAGAAGTTTCTTAAAGCAATAGGTGAATTTTCTGAAACTCATGCAGATCAAGAAAATCAAAATGACCAGATATGGATCATGCAAGAAGGAGAGGACCCTCAAGCTTTCCAAGACAAAATCGCAAATCATCGCATGTTGGTCCTAAAAAATAACCATATTCTGAAAGGACTGATCCCTCTGGAAAGACTGTTTGATCAAAACGACATACCTGTAAAATCCACCTTACAACCCCAACCAGAAGAGGTTGAGGACTGTGACATAGGAACCAAAGAAGAGTCCAGGATGGTTAAAATATCTAAACTTCTCCCCCTGAAATAAAAGGCAAGTATAAGGACCTACTCAAACAATTTAAAGATGTTTTCGCCTGGTATTACGACGAGTTAAGAACCTACGAAACTACCGTGATCTATCACAAGATACCTCTAAAGCCTGGGGTCAAACCCTTTAGACAAAAGCTTAGGCAGATCAACCCCATTTTATTGCCCGTGGTCGAGAGAGAAGTGAAGAAGCTTTTAGAGGCGAAAATTCTAGTACCTCTGAGATATTCCAACTGGGTGGAAAACCTAGTCCCGGTCAGAAAAAAGAATGGGGAAATTAGACTGTGCGTAGATTTCAGAAATCTAAGTAAGTCCTCTCTTAAAGACAACTATTTGCTGCCTAAAATGGATCATGTGCTACAAAGGGTAGTTGGGGCGAACAGAATGTCTATGATTGACGGTTTCTCTGGATATAATCAAATTGCCATGAATGAACAAGATAAAGAAAAAATAGCTTTTACTACCCCTTAGGGTACGTTCATGTATGATAAAATGCCTTTCGGTTTGATGAATGCAGGAGACACATTCCAACGCGCTATGGACATCACTTTCATCGGAGAGAGGGATAAGTTTGTAGTCATCTATCTCGATGATTTAACGGTTTTCTCCAAATCCGACGAAGAGAATTTGGTACATCTTAAGCAAACATTCGAAAAATGCCGCAGGTTTGGTCTGTCCTTAAATCCCAAGAAATCACACTTCGCCATGCAAGAAGGTAAAATTTTGGGTCATATTGTATCTAAGTATGGAATTAAGATTGATCCTAAGAGGGTTGAAGCGATAGACACTATAAACATTCCTAGAAATGTAAAAGAAATTCAATCTTTCTTAGGAAAAATAATTTTTTTACGAAGATTTATCCCAAATTTCACTGAAATTGTAAAATTGATCACAGATATGTTGAAAAAGAACAGCGAAGTAAAGTGGACAACAGAGGCCAAAGCGTCGTTTGCACACATTAATAAATTCATAGCCGAGGAAACTGTATTCGCAAGCCCTGATTATCTAAAAGAATTTCTTATTTTCTCGTTTGCCTCCGAACACACGATTGCTACGATGCTCCTCCAAAAAAATGAAGAGGGTTTCGAACAACCGATCTCCTTTTTCAAGAAGAGCCTCAGAGACGCAGAACTTAAATATGATATAATAGAAAAACAAGCGTACGCCATGGTAAAAGCACTGAAGGAATTTAGAACATATGTATTACACTCCAAGATAATCATGTACGTACCTACAAGTTCTGTGAAAGATATTTTGGTACAACCAAACAGCGATGGGAAAAGAGGACGATGGCTTGCCAAGATTCAAGAATTTGACCTAGAAATCAAACCTACTAAACTAATAAAGGGACAAGGTCTGGCCAAACTTTTGGTTGAATCAAATATCATAGCTCTGGATATAAACTCCCTGCAGGAATGTGAGGAAGACATAAACATAAACGAGCTTGATGAATGAACAAATGCAATTAAGATCGAGGATAAGTTCGTATCATCGGAATGGTACAGAAACATAGTATCCTACCTGTTGACTCTAAAATGCCTGGTTGAACTATCGCCATCAAAATCCAGGACTTTAAAGCTTCATGCGGTTAAGTATTGTATTGTCGAAAATCAACTATATTGGAAAGACCCACTCGGTTTCTTGTTAATCTTCTTAGTCGAATCGGAAACAGAAAGGGTTATAAGTGGATTTCATGAAGGAGTGTGTGGAGGACATCATGTGTGGAGGGCCATAGCTTACAAAATTATGAGGGTTGGGTATTACTAACCAAAACTTTTCTCAGACGTTAATGCCAAGGTCCGTGCCTGTAACCCTTGTCAGCAATTTGCAAGCAAACAGAAACTCTCGGCGCTACCTTTAGTTCCGGTCAAAATTGAAGCCCCTTTTCAACAATGGGGGGTAGATTTTATAGGAGAGATTAATCCACATTCTAGCGCCCAACACAAGTGGATCTTAACTGCCACAGACTACTTTACTAAATGGGTAGAAGCTATTCCAACCAAAAGGGAAACTGACTCGGTGGTAATAGATTTCTTAGAAGACAATATCTTGTCAAGATTTGGCTGCCCCCGAAAGATAGTCATAGATAATGCCCAAGCTTTCAAATCTATGGCTATGATCAACTTCTGCCAAAAGTACAATATCGTTCTTAGCCATTCTACAGCATACTACCCCCAAGGAAATGGATTGGCCGAGTCCTCTAACAAGAGCCTGATCAATATAATTAAGAAAGTGTTGGATGAAAACAAAAAGTCTTGGCATGTGCATTTAAAGTACGCCCTGTGGGCGAATCGCATAGGCACTAAAAAGTCTATCGGCATTTCCCCTTTTTAGATGGTATATGGGACAGATGCGGTGTTACTTATAAATTTAGCACTCCCCATGATGAAATTGTGGCAATATCAGAAAGAAGAACCTAATCATGTCACCGGGAGGATAAACCAACTAATCGAGGTTCAACATCACAGGGTCGAAGTAGATGAAAGGTTGCAGAAGTATCAAGACGACATGAAGGAATTATTCGACTTTAGGGCAAAGGATAGAGATTTCCTCCCAGGTGATTTAGTATTAAGATGGGATGAAAGGAGGGAAGAAACAGCGAAACATGGTAAATTCGATCACCTCTGGTATGGGCCATTCAAAGTCTCGTCTCTCGAAGGAAAAAATTATTTCCTACTATAAAATCTAGATGGTGAAATCCTCAACACCCCTGTCAATGGGCATTACCTAAATCATTATATGACATAAGCAGACGCCAACAAAAAAAAAAAAAAGATTTGTATATTCATATATAGAATTTTTTACATATGTATATAGATCTCATTACGCATTGCTATTTTGATTTTCTTTTCATTTCACAAATTTTCGACACCTTTCAAAAAGCCTCGATAATCTTCATATTTGTCTTTTTACAGGTTTCCATCTGCAAACAAAATGAGCAAGAGAGGTACACAGAAAGTCGTGTATCGAAAACTAAATTAGCTTAAACAGGTGATAAAAAATATTTTTGATAGTTTGGATAGAAAATGAAACGGTAAGATAAAGGTGAAGAATTCCTAAAAGACTTGTTTTGAAGGGTTCTCAAAGGAAACCAAGATAACCCCATAAGAATACGGAAATATCATCTAAAATAATAAATAAAGGAACATTTCCATGGCTAAGCATTTACGAAAGAATAAGACGAAATGAATAAGTCACCCAAAGTAAAGCACCCTCGAAAAATATTTTCAAGAGTCTGTTTTGATTTTTTACCCCTGTTTTTTTGTCCGTAGATCTCTATCTGTCACCCTTTTCTGCTTTCGGGTTTACCTTTTGAAAAAGCCAACATCTTTCCGGTTTCGCATACATAGGGGGAAGAGATTACATTTTAACCTCGAAAGCTTCAAAGCAGATTGTGAAAAGTAAGCTAGTCTTCACAACTCCTCGGTCCCTTGCTAAACAAAGTGACGCTTAAGTGATCCTGACTTTTCTAGGTTTTTCAACAATTTCGAAGGATTGAGGCTTGCTCAAATAGAACACCCCAAAAAGTTAATTTCTCCCTTTTTCCCTGCGAATGAAGGTGTTGTGAAAGTTAAGGGAAGGTTGGTACCGAGTAATCAAAGTAAGTTGACATACCTATAATGCAAAATATTACATAGATATCAGCCCTCATATAAATTGATTGCCCCCATCTTTGCGCTCTAAAAAAGAAAATTATAAGATAGGTGGTGAAAGGAAATTCAGAAATGATTTCCCCCATCTAGTCCAAAAGACGATGAAAGGAAATTCAGAAATGATTTCCCTCGACTCAGCATTTAAATGCATAAATATATTCCGAAGTGGTGAAAGGAAATTCAGTCAAAAGGACCAGATAACTTCATCAGGGTACTGAACAGGCTTGCTGGCAGTGAAGCAATATCTGAGATATCTGTAAGTTTGTTATACATGAATATCACTCTACTCTGGTAACCAATTCTTTTTAAAACATGATCTACATCCCAAGTTCAGACAGGGCCTCCTAATTAAAAACATATAATTTTCTTCTTTTGATGCAAGCCGATAGCCACAAGATCTGTTGGGTCTCCTAGAACTATTTTGATTGTCTTAATGTAGACCTAAATTCAGTAATGGGAAGGAGAAACTCGTGAAGGGGACTACAACTGAGTTTAAAAAGTATCTGAGTTTTGAGAATCCTTTCAAAGGTAAAAAAACAAAGTCCTTTTCCCTTTTAGTATCCTGTTCTAGGGAACATTTTCGGTGGATTAAATCCATTGACTCCATTGACCCAATATAGGCACGTGGTCTACTATTCTTCCTGTCTTGCAGGAAAACAGGATCCCTAGTTGGAGCCTATGTTGGAGCCGCCTTTGTTTTTTTATCCTGTTTAAAATTTCATATCTTAATGCTTGAAATCGAAAGCCAGTTTTCGTATTTTCCTTTGTTTTTTCCAAAATCTCATAAGTCTCATCATGCAAACAGCGATGGTTATCATACTCTTAAGGTAAGATTAATTTTTATTTTTTATCGTTTAAAAGAGTCTCTCCTTTTTACCTCGGGATGTCACATGTCGGGATTTATAGATCACATAGTTTACAAGTCCCGAGGGGCGAAACGGCGAACTAGTTTTAAAAAGTTTACCCAAATCATTACCGAGAGTAAAAATACTCTAAACCGCAATTAAGCATCATCATGATTTTGTGTCTCGACATTTGCTAGCTCCAAAAATCTTACCGTCGTAACCCCGATAACGGAAACCGCGAGATTCTTGTTTTAGTAACCCAAGTTAATGTTAGAGGTAAAAAGTTTAACCATAGTTAAGATCTGTCGGGAATTCGCAACTCGACGTGTTTTCCCTCAAAAGTTATACCTTCAAAGCCCCGAGTCGTGAAGTCACGATAAAAATAGAAACGTAATTAATTAAACACTTAATCCAGTTTTATCCTCCAATTTAATTAAATCATATCATCGCGATCTCACGATTTCGCAACTCGGCATACGAGCCTCCCAGAAGCTATACCTTTGAAGCTCTGAGTCGTGAAGTCATAATATAAATAACAATGTAATTAATTAAATGCCTAATCATGGTTACGTTTTTTATTAACCAACGCAAATTATCGCAATCTTGGGTCTTAGAGGTTCAAAGGGTTAAAGCAAAAGCTCCCGATGAAGCGAGTGCCGAAAGATTAATTAACATTTAAAAAAGTCCTGATTAATTAAGCTAAGCCAACATTTCCGGTGTTTTAATACAAATTAATATGCACAGTCTCCGAGGAAATTTTAAACTTTCCTTGCGCCAACTTGCATTACGAACTATCAAAATCTAGGACATTAATTGGAAACGAGGTGAATCTACAAGTAAGGATTTGGTTTTTATTGCTAAACTTAAGAATGATTTGACCATTCTGTTCCTAAGGATGACCTAGTTTTAAATGGTCGAAGGCATAGATATTTTATTTGTTGTCACAAATTTCATTTCTATTCTACGCAGAGAAAACCTTTCTAGAGCGAACTAATTTTTGTATGTATACATATTGTTATCGCAGGAGAGCCAAAGTAGAATCCCCCGACATGGCCCCACGAAAAATGTCTAAATCCACTGTTGAGGCTTTAGGACAAGGTTCAGACAACGTTTCTAATACTTCACCTCGAAGTGTCGACTCTGTCAAGACCTGGTCGTATGTTTTTGAGGTTCTACAGTCCGAATTGGTAGATGTTTCGGATGATTCCAGTGAAAATGAAAAAGACGACCTGATCACCAAGTATAAGATCGTCGTCCAGGCTCAAATGCATAAAGTAGTGGCTAGGCCACGTCTGCTCCCTTACTACGATATGATCCGGTGGGCATTAGACCATGCAGATATACCAACCAGAACCATCGTCAACGAGCAGAGGATCACCATTGGGACTTTCAGACCCTAACAATTGCAGGCTATGTACAAGTTGCCAGTCGTGTCGGACTTTGTTTACAATGTCGAATTCCTGGAGAATTTGAAACAGAAGGAATGTGTGCAATACGACAAGACTATGTTTGGTTTAATCAAATATTGGGTTTCACACCCTACGAAGTTTAGGGTGGAAAGTAATGGTATATATTCAATAGCTTCTCTGGAACCACAGTTCAATTATATCTCTATGATGACCTGCAGATTATATGGGAGAGAGGACACTACACATTTTTTCCTTCAGTGGGTGCCTCTAATTCACACGGTCATTGAAGGTTGTTCCTTTGACTGGGCTAAATTAATGTCTGATAGTTCGACTAGCCGAGTTACAGAGTATCGAGCACAGAGGGAGAGCGGAAAGATTGTTTCATTCTTTATGTCCGTGTATATCATGGACGTCGTGTGTTTTCTGACACATTTTCTCTTGATGCGTTGGAGCTAGACTCCATCGAAGGCGGAGCCCATCCATGTCTACCATTCAAAGCTGTGGGAAGACAAAGCCTCAGATTTTGTGTATGAAATCTTAACTCATCTAAGAAGATGTGTGATGTCCTGACTAGGCTCTTCTCAGTCAGAAACATTGGAGAAGTAATGAGTCTAAAGAATGAGCTATGTGACATGAAAATGAATAATGATGACAGCATAACATCATACCTTGTGAGAATCTCTCAGTTATGATATCAACTACAAGTTATTGAAGAAATCATTTCAGAGAAGGAACTAGTAAATATAGTACTCAATGGTCTTCCCAAGACATGGGATGCATTTTCCGCAAGCATGAACACAAGGAAGGAGTATCCCACATTTGAAGAACTTTGGACTTGTTGTGCACAAGAAGAATCAAGGATTAACGCAAAAGATAAATCCCAAAAGAAATACGGTGATCAAGATTTCACAGCAAAGTTCAAGAATTTCATAAATAAGAAGAAGTTTGACTCAAGGAAGAAACCAAATCAAGAAAAGGATATGTCAAAAATACAATGCTTCAACTATCGAAAATATGGTCACTACAGGAACCATTGTCCTGAGTTAAAGAAAAGGAAGGAAACAAACAAAGCAACAGTTTCCGAAGAAAGGGAACCCTCAAAGAAATTCAATCAAGATAAAACAGACATCTTCTTCTAAGTCAAGGTAACAATATTCTTCAAAGCCCTTGTATATATCATGTTTACATAGTTCATGTAAATATCATGTATATCTATTTCTTAGAAGAAAATATGTTCATGGGAAGCAATGCCTATGGAAGAATAAAAGGATAAAGATTGCTATTACAATGAATAAAATTCAAGCAATACACATGAAAATATGAAGTATGTTGACAATATTTGGTAACAATTCTTGTGGAAGCTATTATATAAGTAACAACTACCAGATAAGCCAAAATCAGAATCAAACTTGAAGAGACCCAGAAGAAATCAAAACAAAGGAAATTGGAAAAATACTTGTGTGCAGACGAAAGTGTGGACTATCATAGAGGGAGGGAGATGATTACAAAATTCCAAAAGAAGAGCATGCATGAAGCAAGGATTAGGAGGGATATAATCCTAAATAATATGATCCATTGAGGATTATGAAGTATCTATGTTCCCATTGAAAGTAGCAGCCATGAAAAGCAACATGTGTTCAGTTTGACTTGAGAAGAAGTCTTGTTCGAAAAGAATCCTTAAAGTATCCTTGGTTGTCCATCTGCATCCATGATCCTATGAGCAAAGGAAGAAGTTGGAATATTCAGGGCATGGAATCTATAGAAAACTCCATGAACCTAAGAGCTAAAGAGAAACATGAGGAACAACATGAAGATTCCAAGAGAGAAAGAAAATCCAGAACAACCAGACATTATACCAAGAATCACAAGACTACCATCTTGGTTTGAACCCACTAGAAGCAATCAAGCAGAAGAAATAGAAGTTATGATGAAGAACAATATATATAAGAAATAGTGAAAAAGGTTTATGAATGGAAGCATTGTGAGATTCAGAACTAGAGGTTCTTCCAGAAGGAGGAGAAGACTGTGATAACAGTTTTTTCCCATAAACCAGATATACCTCTATATGAGTTATTATATCTATTACAGTATCCATGGATTGAATTTGACATCAGTTGGTTGTAAAATATTGTTCTCCCAATAGAAAATTTGAGGAAGAAGCTTATGTAAAGAAATCTCAAGGTCTTGAGGTATACCATAAAGAGACCCATGTATGCAGATATAAGAAGACCTCGTATGGATTCAAACAATTTGATGCAGAGTATCTCATATACAGTAGAAGCGTGGTGAAAATTTTCTATGACAAAGATAGTGTATCAGAATATTTATTCAGAAGTTTGGAATGATGGTTTGTTAATCCATGGAAAACTCTCATGATGACAGAAGAAGTTCTACTTGGATATGTTTCAGTTTGAGCCTTGCCACGATGTCATCATGAGCTAGCAGGGACCAGAAGTGTTGAATTTTGACCACAATATATATTGTAATGATCATATCTACATGGAGCCTTCATAGAAAACCAATGTTCTGTAACAGACCAAAGTACATTGAGATCAAGCATTACATTATCTGTGATGAAGATCAGAAAAAGAGAAGTGGTTCTCCAATATATCTCCACAGATGAGCAGATAGTAGATATTTTGGTAAAACCTGTATCCAAGATGAAAAGTTTGCAAGATGGGGCTCGTGGAGACAACATCCTTATTGAAAAAGGAAGAGATTACTCCCAGGTTGGGAGGGAGCATTGATGTGTTATTGATTTATGGACATTCATTTTTCAGTTCAAAAAATGGTCCAAGATGAGCAGTTCCTTTCCAGTTCAGAAAGTGGTTTGAGATTTATGACAGATAGGCATTTTCCAGTTCAGAAAATGGTCTAGATCAGACAGTCATTTTCATAATAAAAATGGTTTGATATATTGTTGATGTACCATAGACAGTGATCCCCCTTGTGACCAGTGTGGGTAAATGGTCTAGCACAGTCATTCTTCTTGGTAGTCACTCTGAGTAGTGGTCAAGTAGAATATTTTTCCTCGTCATGCAGTCATTCTTCTGAAGTTCACAGTTGTGAGCAGTTTCGAAGAATGGTATGTTTTGGAGGTTGGTGCAGGACAGTCATTTCCATTAGGAAATGGTCCAGATAGTGATTCCCTATGGCAGACTCATTCTATCCAGGTTGCACTATGATTAGTGTCGGAGGAATGGCCCATTTAGGTGAATGGTCCAGGTTCAGTAATCAGGGACATGAATTCCCTAAGGTAGACTCAATCTCTCCAGGTTGCACTATGACTAGTGTCGAAGGAATGGCCCAGTTAGGTGAATGGTCTAGGCTCAAAAATCAGGGATAGATATTCTTCCATGCTTGAGAAGAATAGTCCAAATATCCCATGACTGATGTTTTACTTTTTGAGGGAAGATGCTCTTCCACATCTCACTTATGTGAGTGGAAGAATGGCCCATATGACTCAGTTCATATCATGATATTGTTTCTATGCAGGTTGATATGATTTCTATGGAGATTGTATGTTTATGGATAGTATATGTATGCTATTGTGGTGGATGTGTTCCACTAGTTGTGACTATGTGTCATTGATTAAGTAGTCGTCTGCTACTTGGTGTGGTTATGTACCACTGGATAGTAGTTGTGTACTACTATGGATAGACATAGTTGTCTTCTATTGAAAGACATTGTTTTGATTGTCGGGTAGACTATTAGTAGTGTTGAAAATGATTATCAGCTAGATGGATATCCAGTGTGCTAGTGGATAGACATTCTCCAGGCGGAAAATGGTCCAGGACATTTATTCTTCTAGGATGTATGTCTGGATTAGAAGAATAGTCCTTGTAGCACATGGCATGGCTTCCATCATCTGTTGGAATAGTTATTCTTCTAGGACATATGGTCGGATTAGAAGAACGGTTCTTGTATCACTCTATGGAGTGAGTGACTTATTTAGTATCATGCCTGATTGCTCAGATGGAGTATGACTTTGAGATATGATTCAGTCGATGCTATCAGATGATATTGATAATCATGAGGGTGCTTGTGATCTAATCATGAGATTGTTTATATGGCTATGATGATGCTATCGATTGAATGGTATGTTTGTGCTCAAGACCATTGCCTTCAATACCTCCCTAGCTAGGAGGGAGTGTTGATATTATGGTATTTGCAGGAGGTGTTGTAACAGAGATCAAAAATTGACTGCGCTGCCCAAGGCTATGGTTCTTGCATATGGATAGATTTTCTCCATGGTGGCAGAGGGTTATTTAATTGGGTTGTTGTTATGTTGTCTAATTAATCTAGCAGTATGGATCTGAAACATGACAAGGGATCTTTTGGTGAATTGTAGAGCTAGCAACTTTATTTCCACTGGCCCATGGATGCAAACAAGTAATTCTTGTTGGTGATCCAATTCAATTGTCTGCTATGGTACTTTCTTCAAAAGCTGAACAGTTTGGATACGGCATGAGTTTGTTCAAGAGATTTCAATTAGTTGGCTATCTAGTTCAGATGCTCAAGACTCAGTACCTTATGCACCCTGAGATAAGGGAGTTCCCTTCAAGGGAATTCTATTCAGAGGCTTTAGAGGATGGCGAGGATGTTCTACATCAAACAAAGTGTGTATGGCATGAATATCGTTGCTTTGGGCCGTTCAGATTCTTCGATATAGAAGGAGAAGAATCTCAACCTACAGGAAGTGGTTCTTGGGTAAACATTGAAAAATCAAAATTGGTTCTCCTCTTATACTGACATTTGGTGGAAAAATATCCTGAACTTAAAGTAGGATCTAAAGTGGTTGTCATCTCACCATATAAGCAGCAAGTTAAGCTAATACGTGAGTGCCTTCGTGATGTCATTGGAGTGGAAGCAGCTCGACTCATTGACGTGAATACAATTGATGGTTTCCAGGGAAGGGAAAAGGATATAGCAATCTTCTCTTGTGTACGAGCAAATGTTGGGAAAGGCATTGGATTTGTATCTGATTTTCATCGTATGAATGTTGGCATTATAAGAGCAAGGGCATCTATGTTGGTGGTTGGCTCTACCTCAACATTTGATGCAAGATAAGCATTGGAGAAATCTAGTAAAAAGTGCGCAACAACAAAAATGCATGTTAAAGGTCTCAAAACCATATCATTCATTTTTCAGTGATGAGAGCTTAGCTGCCATAAAAAATAAATTAACAAAGAGGATAGAGGAAAGGAAAGAAATGAAACAGCACCAAATATTGCTTTACAAATGGAAGAAATCATAGCAATTGAATCTATGGAAGTTGATCAACAGCAAAATAATGTGGAAGATGATCTCCAGGATGATGCCAACGCTAATGATGAAGATATTGAAAATTGATGAAGAGATCATCTATCTATTCCAAGCTTTTAGTGGAGTGAGTTGGATGCCTTCATTTTCTGAATATTGGGTCTGGAGTTTGGGTTGATCATGCTATTGAAAGTAATGGAGGGAATATGGTTGATAGAGCCAATGTTGTTGCTGTGTTGATGTCAGGATGGCCAGGAAATCACTATCCATCCACCAGAAATACGAGAACCTTTACAGCTAATAATTCATCATATTCCTATAGTTGTGGCAAAGGAGATATGATGGTCTTAAATACAAACAAATTACAAGGAAGAAGCAGTGATGGGCAGAAGAATGACCATATCGATGAATACATATAGAAATATGACTATGCGGCTAATCTATCAGGATCGGGTGTCAAAGTTAGGAAAATCAATTAAAAGTAAATCGTTCGAGTGGGGTAAACTGAGATCAGACGTAAACCTGAAGAAACAGATACCAGCGATGGTTTTTTATTGAATATCTCTCGGTAATGAGTGGAGAACTAATTGTATAAGTGGAGGACTGGATTCTTTTAGAAGTAAGTCTGTAAACATATCGCGATGTATAGGACAATGTATTCTACGAAGACTTGAGGAATTCAAGCTCGCCCAGTTACCATATATGTAATCAAGATCACCAATATCAACCATCTCACTGGCCTCATGGTTTTTGTATGATACTATCAGACTCGGTTCTGCAACAACCATTGGAAGATGAAAATCGTAGGGGTAATTCTTTGGTATCTCTTCCTCATATTCAGGTAATTACAGGGAAAATAAAAACAATGTTGCACTATTGAGGGGTGATCTTGTGGTGAGAAGGCAGGTGCTACTTCCAAAAAAAGAACCGTGCAAGAATTTGCATTTATACACAAGGAGGAGAAATCATGTGGTCAGTGGTTTGTTTCCTATAGACGCACCAATAACCAAAACCCTAATCAGAGAACTAATCCATGCTAGACCAAGGAGTGCGCGAAACGGATGAAAATCAACCTGAGACGTGGGTGTTTTGTACAAAGAATGGTTTAGAATGGAACGCATAATAAAATGGAAGGAGAATGTGTTGTTGGGGTAGGCATCCTAAATCTCTAGACCATTCTGACAGAACAATGCTCAACACACATTTGGCGAGCGAATTCATGCATCCGAAAACAAACCACAACACCTTGTGAGCCCATAATATTCAATGATTATGGTGCCAAGATCCGCCTCCATATTTTACGCAGAAGATAGGCAGGTAATAAAGAGAATCTATCATGCTACGTTGCGAAGGGGCGCAGACTGGAAAACAGGCAATTTGGCAGGGAGGCGGTCCAAGAATAGTTTTCAGATAGGAGAAATCCTTGTAAATGGTAGAAGGCAGACGCTTTCATATGGAACTGTCACTTACATTACTCGAGAAGATACCCTCATTGGCACTCTAACGGCTCGATAATCAATCCACTATTCTGCCCATATCAGGCTTCCAGACAAAATGTCCCGAGAGGAAAAGATGGCCATTGTTGAGAGCATCATTATGGAAATGGGTATGCAGGACTGTGCAGACACTCCGATTGGAAATTGGCATATGCGATGTGATGGTGTTTAACATTGAAAAGAGGCATCGATATCAAAGAGATAGGGTTTTTGGCTGTAGTCATCAAAGCAAGTGCAGCGAGGGAGCATGAGATGCTTGCAGAAATTTGTGATCCTATTTTTGCTTTTATCCATAAATTGGAAGCTCTGAGAGTGATGGACACTATGCTTGTTTCTCACGTGCGGATTTTATACATACACTCCCTACTTTCGATATCTCTAGAGTTGCAGTCAGTAAAGGCCCTTCCAGTCAAATGCTTCCTAGTAAAAGCTGCAGGACGCGGCCGAAGCTCCAGCCGGGGTAGCAGCCCAGGGAGGTCTCCTTTTCACCATGAGTCTAATGCAAGAAAGGATTTGATGGCTGATAATATCCAAGGTTTTAGAGTGAACATCAAGTAAGAAAAGAAATAAAAAATTTCTTCTATTGTTTTGAAGCTCAGAGGAATTGACCAAGAAACATGGCAGCAACACATAACTGGTGGCAAGTTGAGGGAGATGACTGATGATGCACGGAACTATGCTATGGGTAATAAAGAACTTGCTGCACTTTTTGTCCATACCCCTGCTGGTGATCTTCAGTGACAAATTCAAGCTTGGCTTATAGAGAATTTTGATTTCCTTTCAGTAACTGGTGGAGATTCCTTGGGAGGAGTTCCCGAACAAATGGAACTTCTTTCAAATGCTATTATGGATGGTTGGATGTCTAGACTTGGGGTTCCTCAGCACCCAAGCATCGATGCATTGGGGCAGCTTCTATCTACATATACAAAGAAAGTTTACACAACTCAGTTGCAACATCTGAAGGATGTTGCAGGTACATTGGCAACTGAGGATGCTGAGGACTTGCCCCAAATCACAAAATTTCATTCTGATCTTGAATCAATTGACCATAAACACAGAAATCTTTTACAAAAGATGAGAATAGATGTTGCAATATTGACCAAGGAAGGAGGAGGGCTCAGCTTGACTCTTTTCTCCAGTGATGCAAAGGCATCGATATTACAGAGGTAGAGACAAGTACAGATGATGAGGAAATCGATTTACATCCACTGGAGCTTTCTATTTCATTTCCTCTATACCTAAACGAGTTTTTTGCCAGCGCACACAAATGTTTGTAACTGCAGAACATCTAGCAGTCGTTGAGTCCAGAAGACAAAAAGTTTCAAATTCCTAGAATGCAAAGAGTTTTAGATCTTTATTTTAAAAATGTATGATGTATGTAACAAAAAAAGGGGGGGCGCATGAGCGCAACACTGAAAAAACTTCTTTTGAAGAGATTTCCATTGTAAGGACTGAGTTTGTAAACTAGACTGGAGTAATAAAAATTATTTCTACTTGCGACTGTGAGATTCATCACAGTCGATTTCTTTCAGCATGTTTTCTTCTCTTTCAGATGTGTTAAAACTGTTTGGATTTCATTTATGTGTTTTCTTACTCGCAGCTGAAATGTGTTACAATTTCCTTATGTCTTCCTTAATCCATCACAACTTCATTACATTTTGTTTTCCTCTAACTGATGGGCTTCGTTACACTTTAGTACGACCACTACTGTAACGAAAGGAGTTGGGTTTTCTGTATTTGTTTATTGCCTTTCCTCTGCATCAGCTATCAGTTGTGTAAGACCAATCTACATTTTCAGAACTCTACAGGTATCCTTTGCTACGTCAACCTTTCCTTTTTCTTTCCCCTACTGCATCATGATTTATCAAAGCGCTGAAAGATAGAACTACTTTGCCTCACTTTCTGCAAGTTATTTAATCTCTGTTATTATCTCTTTTTCGGTTTTCATTTGACTCCATGCCCAATGGACCTTTTCCCTGGTTTAACCCTCAAACCCCACAAATCCAAGACCATATTTTACCCATAAATATGCCCACCTTTTTCACGCTACTTAAAATCCTATTGTGACATTGTTCGAGAGATCCCTCTCAGGTTGGAAGGGGTAGCTCCCAATCCAAAGTGGTTCGAGGTTGCCTCGGGATTGATTTGTTGCAGCCCATTTCAGTTCTGAGTGACAACAGGAGGTATTAAACTCCATGTGTAACCTTGACAAGAATAGAATATTTCAGGAAGCAAGAAGAAACCCTAAAGCATTGGACATAACCCTAAAAGGAAAGTCAACTAAAGAAAATATTTAATATTGACTTTTTAGCCTCTAGAATGAGAATTCGGCCCAGACAGCTAAGGAGGAGCAGCATAAATACAGGACGCCAGATCTCATTTGACACATACAGCTCGCAACTACAGAAATGTAAGAGTGTGCACTGCAGAAATTGAGTAAGTGCACAAGTCTAGAGAGAAGTTGCAGTTGCAGCTACTACAACCTGTATTCTCGGTTTAGGCTTGGACTTTCTATTGGTTATGGTTTCAAATTTCTACCTTGTGTGCTAGCTCTAGATAGAGGTACACTACATTGATTGGCTACTAGGCCTATGGTTTGCTTCCAGAATTATTCTCTGTCAAGGTTAAGGTGTTGGAGGGTGGTTTCGACCTATCATTGGGTGACAATATTGTTATATAGTTTATGGTTAAACGAGCATGCCTATTATTTATAACAAAAACCCCATGTGCATATTCCATGATTTTGAACATTGTGGTGACCTTGTTCTGGTATAAATGTTATTAACTCTGCAAAATGTGCAGCCAACAAAATTTTTTAGGCTTAATAATTTACAATTACATAAAATTTCATGTGATTATGTTCCAATAATGTATCCAAATTCTGTCTTTCACGAATCCACCTGAAAAGTCTCAATACTTAGATTATTTTCCTCTATGCAAACTCATGGAATCATAACTCTCCCTTTCATAAGTTCATCCAAAGAGTTCTCATACTTAACCATTTTCATCCTTGTAGAATCGTGGACTCACGGAAACATAACTCCAACACTTAGATTATTTTTCATCTAAGCGGACTCGTGGACTCTCAAACTCGCAGACTCACGGACTTGCAGACTCACGATTTCTTACTTCTTCCTTTTATAAGTCCCCCTGAAAAGTCTCAATACTTAGATTATTTTCATTTATGTGGACTCACAGACTCGCCGACTCACGGAAGCACAACCCTCCCTTTCATAAGTTCATCTAAAGAGTTCCCATACTTAACCATTTTCATCCTTGTGGACTCAGAGAAACATAACTCCAACACTTAGATTATTTTTCATCTGAGCGGAATTGCAGAATCACGGTCTTGCAAAATCATGAGTGCTTACTTCTTCCTTTCATAAGTTCATCAGAAGAGTTCCCATACTCAACCATTTTCCTCCTTGCGGACTCACGGACTCATGGAAGCATAATTCCAACACTTGGTCATTTTTCCATCTTTGCAGACTTGCAAACTCATAATAAGTCTCGACACTTGGCCATTTTTCTATATTCACGAACTCACGGACTCATAATAAGTCCCAACACATGACCATTTTTCCACTTCTTCAGACTCACAGACTCATCATAAGTCTCAACACTTAGCCATTTTTCCATCTTCACAAACTCACGGACTCATAATAAGTCCCAACACTTAGCCATTTTTCCATCTTCGCGGACTCGCAAACTCACGGACCCATAATAAGTCCCAACACTTAACCTTTTTTCCACTTCTTCGGAATCACAGACTCACAGTCTTGTAACCTTTCTTTCATAAGTTCGTCTGAAAAGTCTCAACACTAAACCATTTTTCCACTTATTTGGACTCACTGACTCATCATGAGTCTCAACACTTAGCCATTTTTCTGTCTTCGTAGACTTATGGACTCGTAATAAGTCTCAACACTTAACTATTTTTCACTTCTTCGGATTTTTGCACTCACAAACTCACGGACTCATAACAAGTCTCAACACTTAGCCATTTTTTCGTCTTCGTGGACTCACGGTCTTGTAACCTTTCATTCATAAGTCTGTCTGAAAAGTCTCAACACTTCACCATTTTTCCACTTCTCCGGACTCGAAGACTCATTATAAGTCTCAACACTTAGCCATTTTTTTGTCTTCACGGACTCATAATAAGTCTCAACACTTAGCCATTTTTTCGTCTTTGCAGACTTGCGAACTCGCAGACTCATGAAAGCACAAATCCAACACTTAGATTGTTTTCATCTCCCTACCACCATGGAAGTGAATGTCACATGTTGCCATGTTATCTGACACGTGGCCCCTCCCCATGTCATGATGAAGTCAATGTACAGAAAAATACCAAATTTTTTTCTGATTCCGCCTATTTTCCAAAATTCCCAAATTGCTTAAATTCGCCCAAAAATGGAATTCCTTCTTGGGATGTCATTAGATTTCTGTAACTAAGCTCAATACAACCAAATCAAGACTTGTACACAAACATTTGTTTGTTTCTTTTTTTCAAATTCGACTCTTTCACTTCAAATTTTCCATTAATTAGTTGAAGGAAATTGAGGCTTTTACCCAATTTCATTCAATTTCACCATGGTCGCTCTGCAAATATTAAATTTATTAAATTTCATTCAGTCAGCCATAGCCTTAAGTTGACTTCAAATTTGACCAATTACAGGTCTAAATTTTCTCATACGGAGATTAAAGTCCGGAAAAACTCATCCTTGGACCAAACTTCCCAAATTCCTTTGGAATTTAACAAAAGAAATTGGGGCTTCGACCCAATTTCACCCGATTGCTCTCGATTTCCCACGAAAACACCGTAAACATTTGTCAAACAATTTTCAAATAGACTCTTCTTGACATTTTGTCAAACATTTCTCTTGCAAACTCTGTTATTTCGCTTCTGCACTTTGCTAAATGGCCCATGCAGGCTCAATGTTGAAAGTTGGGCTTTGATGCCAATTTGTAACATACCTAGTCACCAACTGGGCTATGCCACTTAAAACAATTTGAGCCTGAACCAATTTGTAACGTAACCAACCCCAAGTTGGCCATGCCACACAGAATTACAAATTCCGATACCATTACATTAAATAATGATTTATGTCTTTGAATAGAGTTAAACAGAATTAATAAGGGCATGCATGCAATAATAACAATTCATATATAGAATTTAACAATAGAAAATTCCATGACAGAAACTCATAATTTCAAATACATAGTAATTGAAATAAGCAGATGAATGACACGTATCTCAGGAAATAAACACCAACTACATGCATACCTTCCCCGTTCCTCCCAGCCTTAGAGCGCATTGATCATAACTCTCAGCAATGGTTCACCACAGAGCTGGGGATAAATTCCACCTAGGTAAATGGTTTCTAACCAGGCTAAGGTCTCTTTAACAACATACAAACTCAGACACAAGTGCCAACTCAAACTAACATCCTATAATCGCTCATTCCACACATGTATGTCCCACCCCAGAAAGTGTGCCCCTTATCTGCTCAACAACCCTTCAGTTGCCCCACTTCCCTATTGAGGCTTCAGCAACAGGCCGAAAAAGAAGTCTCAGATCCCTATAGTTGTAGTTTGCACCATGGGAAATCAATCCCTAGCAATTATCTCACATGGAGACAATGTTCACGGGCTTGATTGTTGGTTGTGGAGCCTATTTATCTTCTTGTCTCATAGGTCTTTGTTTTCAACCGTATTTATACCCCATGAAGACTGTACACCCCAGAATAATGTACACCCCTCCATGCAGGGGGGTTGCAAGGGGGGATTTCCCCCCTTGCGGGGTCCGAGGAGCTCATCCCCCCATCTGAGGGGTCTGGGGGCAAGCGATCCCCCGACGGGGGTTCGGGGGATAGTGTTCCCCGATGGGGGTTCAGGGGAAAATCCCCTGAAGGAAAAAATGCCTTGTAAATGTATATTGTAATTTCATAGTAAATCTAGACCGTTCATTATAAGGTCGCAAATCTGACGATAGAAGATAAGTTAGGGTTTTTTTCCCTAAAAGGGAACCATCATTTATGAGGGAATTGCATTGCAGCTATGTATCATTGTGAATATTGTATTCTAAGAGAGGAGATTGTGAGAGAAAGAAGAGGAAGTTACAACGGGTGTGTTGTAGGTTGTATCCCTTCATTTATTGGATAGTAAAAAGGAAGGACCTGGAAATTTATCTGGTGGATGTAGCCCACACTATGTGAACCACGTATATGTGTGTCTCTATTGATTTCTGTATCTTCTATGTTTTATTTCTGCATTTGTTTTATTTTTATTTTTCTTTGATCCTATTTTTCTAACATTGATAACCCACTTCTTCAAATCCATGGGCCTAACAACTCACTTCTTCAGTCTGACGAGCCTGACAACCCGCTTCTTCAATCCAGTGTCTGAGCTAACCAATACAGTTACAGGTTCCTCCTTCATTCCAGTACCTTCGAGTACGATTCACAACTGCCTTCATCCAAGAATAATAATCCCGAGAAAGAAAATAAAAACAAATCTCGCTTTCACATTATGTCCCGAAATATATATATGCATGTGTCTTTTAAGACACTTTCCACCCAAGAGACTCCCTTGTCCCTACTTTAGAACTTAGGATATATTCATATCTTTTACTTTAGCTTTAAGGAATACTAATATAATATTTCATTTGGATTAAGCCCCCTAGCTTATCCCCTTCCTAGACTCTTAGCCCCCTTTCCCTTTCCAGTGGATTTTATCCCCCCATAATCATTTGTGGGTCGGTCTGTAGAAGTGATGTATTTTATTAATAATATGAGTGTTTACATATTACAAAACTAGGCTCATTGGCCTTTATCATCTAGGCTCCCCAGCCTAATAACCACATAAGCCTTCCGGCCTATAACAACCTAGCTCACCAGCCTATAAAACATTTACATTTAAATGTACAACTAGGGTTCGACCTAGGGGTATTACACCACAAACAAGTGTTCAAAATATCGCATGTGTGGCATGTATGGTCTCAAAAGGGGAAGGCTCACTCCCAAAATGGTGAAAATATGCTCAAAAGGTGAAACATTGACATGAAAGGGTGTAACATTTCATCTCAAGAGGTGCCTCAAGCCTCCAAAAAGGTGTGACATATCATCAAGAGGTGCCATGTCATCACAAGAAGCCCAAAAACGTCACATCAAGGTGCCACATCATTCAAAGTTGCAATACCCCATCATCAAAGCATGTCATCATCCATGGAAAAGTGCCACATCATCTCTCCAAGTGCAGTGTCCTCAAGAAAGGGTCCAACGTCCTCCATGAAAGGTGAAATATCCCATAAAACCATCATTATCATGCAAGGAATGTCCCATCATAAATGAGTTGTGATCAAAACCCCCAACATCCTCCTAGGAGTCCCAAACAAAGTCTCTGAAGTGGTGGTGGTGACCTCCATACGTATGGGGTAGCAGTCCCTCAACATCCTCCGAAGGATCCAAGTGTCAACGAAACATGTGCAATCATCATCCAAAGAGGGGTCTCGTGTTATCCAAGATGCATCATGAACACCAAAGGAAAGGTATACAATCGAAACACAACATATAAATTGATCATGTTAATACAAAAGACATTAGATATATCTCATGGAATATCCTCTTCAAATTTCACACTAGCTTACAAAATTATACAATTTGCCAAGTCTAGGTATGGGAGGGTCATTATTACTTCCTATTAGGTGTGTCAATACCCAAACCAAGAGTTATGTCCTAGGGAACCCATCAGGAAGTATGTGCAATGATAGTGTTGGAGCCGCCTTTGTTTTTTTAGCCTGTTTAAAATTTCATATCTTAATGCTTGAAATCGAAAGCCGGTTTTCGTATTTTCCTTTATCTTTTTCAAAATCTTAGAAGTCTCATCACACAAACAACGATGGTTATCATACTCTTAAGGTAAGATTTATTTATTTTTTTTATCGTTTAAAAGAGTCTCCCCTTTTTACCTCGGGATGTCATATGTCGGGAGTTATAGATCACACAATTTACAAGTCCCGAGGGGTGAAATGGCGAACTAGTTTTAAAAAGTTTACCCAAATCATTACCGAGAGTAAAAATACTCTAAGCCACAGTTAAGAATCATCAGGATTTCATGTCTCGGAGTTTTCTAACTCCAAAAGTCTTACCATCGTAACCCCGATAATCGAAACCACGAGATTCTTGTTTTAGTAACCTGGGTTTATGTTAGAGGTAAAAAATTTAGCCACGGTTAAGCTCTTTCGGGAATTCGCAACTCGGCGTGTTTTCCCTCAAAATTTATATCTTCAAAGCCCCGAGTTGCAAAGTCACGATAAAAATAGAAACGTAATTAATTAAACACTTAATCCAGTTTAATCCTCCAATTTAATTAAACCATATCATTGCGATCTCATGATTTCACAACTCAGCATACGAGCCTCCCGGAAGCTATACCTTCGAAGCTCCGAGTTGCGAAGTTGCGATATAAATAACAACGTAATTAATTAAACGCCTAATCATGGTTACATTTTTTATTAACCAAAGAAAATTATCGCAATCCTGGGTCTTAGTGGTTCAAAGGGTTAAAGCGAAAGCTCCCGATGAGGCGAGTGCCAAAAGATTAATTAACATTTAAAAAAGGCTTGATTAATTAAGCTAAGCCAACATTTCCAGTGTTTTAATACAAATTAATATGCACAGTCTCCAAAGAAATTTTAAACTTTCCTTGCGCCAACTTGCATTACGAACTGTCAAAATCTAGGACATTAATTGGAAACGAGACAAATTGACAAGTAAGGATTTGGTTTTTATTGCTAAACTTAAGAACGATTTGATCATTCTGTTCCTAACGATGACCTAGTTTTAAATGGTCGAAGGCATGGATCTTTTATTTGTTGTCACAAATTTCATTTCTATTCTACGCAAAGCAAACCTTTCTAGAGCGAACTAATTTCTGTATTTATACATATTGTTATCGCAGGAGAGCTAAGGTAGAATCCCCCACCATGGCCCCACGAAAAGCGTCTAAAGCCACTGTTGAGGTTTCAGGACAAGGTTCAGACAATGTTTTTGATACTTCACCCCGAAGTGTCGACTCTGTCAGGACCTGGTCGTATGTTTCTGAGATTCTACAGTTCGAATCGGTAGATGTTTCGGATGATTCCAGTGAAAATAAAAAAGACGACCTAATCACCAAGTATAAGATCGTCGTCTAGGCTCAAATGCATAAAGTAGCGGCTAGGCCACGTCTGCTCCCTTACTATGATATGATCCGGTGGGCATTAGACCATGTAGATATACCAACCAGAACCATCGTCAACGAGCAGAAGGTCACCATTGGGACTTTCAAACAAGAACAATTGCAGACTATGTACAAGTTTCCAGCCGTGTCGGACTTTGTTTACAATGCCGAATTCCTGGAGAATTTTAAACAGAAGGAATGTGTGCAATACGACAAGACTATGTCTGGTTTAATCAAAGATTGGGTTTCACACCCTGCGAAGTTCAGGACGGACAGTAATGGTATATATTCAATAGCTTCTCTGGAACCACGGTTCAAATATATCGCTATGATGACCTACAGATTATATGGGAGAGAGGACACCACACATTTTTTCCTTCAGTGGGTGCCTCTAATTCACATGATCGTCGAAGGTTGTTCCTTCGACTGGGCTAAACTATTATCTGATAGTTTGACCAGCCAAGTTACAGAGTATCGAACGCATAGGGAGAGCGAAAAGATTGCTTCATTCTTTATGTCTACATATATCATGGAAGTCGTGTGTTTTCTGACACCTTTTCCCTTGATGAGTTGGAGTTGGACTCCATCGGAGGTTGAGCCCATCCATGTCTACCATTCAAAGTTGTGGGAAGACAAAGCCTCAGATTTTATGTATGAAATCTTTAACTGGGTAATGGTACCGTTTCATATCACTATCTTTGGCCACCCACCACCCAGGATCTTAGACAGTATCACAGTAAATCTGAGCAGTATAGCCGATTGGTACGTGGAGGCAGAATTTTCATATCTCAGGGTTTTCGACGCTTTTGTTCCTCTGAATGCCTTACCACTATTCATACCCGATAGGCTGGCTTGTCATGAGATTTCCAAGCAAACCGTAATCGGTAACGTAAGCAAGGAACTCAAGGGATATTCTAAAAAGGTATGGCCACCTTTTCCTATTCATCTACATTCCTATTCTTTGTTAGATTTCGGGCATGCTAAAGTTGAGGTAGCAGCCCTAGAAGACCTGAAATTGGTTCATGTTGAATTCAAGAAGCACAATCCACATAGGGTCGTAAGTAACCACTTAGCCAATTGCGGGCTTAAAAGGTTTGAGCATGAAAATTCGCCCTCGGATGACATTTTCTGAGGCACAAGATCTTATGCCGAGGTTTTGGCTCGGATACAAGCCCTGGCTCCTGAAGAAAGGGCTGATGTTTTAAAATTCCAAGAACATCAGTGGAGTTGTCTTCCCCTAGTATTGCGGGGTGAAAATGCAATAACAGTAGAGGTGCAGCAAAAAGAAGTTGAAGGCTCAAAAGATTTAGCACCCAGAAAAGAAGAACAACAGTACAGGGAGGAGCAAACTAGGAGTCTGAAACCGGAAACAAAAACTCCCGATCCGCCGAAAAAGAAAACTCCAGTTACCACTCTAGGCCAATCAGCTAAGAAAATCGGAGATGTCATCGCCTCCATTACTTCCTTACAATCAACTAAGTGGAGCATAGATGCAGGGTGGATTTTCAATGAAGAATTGAGACCTATAAGGATGGAAGAGCTTCCGCCAAATGAGTTCTCTTTTGATAAAAAGAGAAAAGTTGTGGTAAAAAGAGAATTCTATCAAGAAGAGGGATCAACGGCCAAGAAGTTCAAGGGGTTGACCAATGGGAAAGATATGAAGAAGGAGGAATTCGCGCTAGAAATAGCCGGAACATTAGGGTCATATGCTACGACAAACCAATTTTCAATCGAGGTTTTGAAAAATCAGCTGAAGCGAAAAAATCGCCTCATCAAAACCTTAGAAGCTAAACTAGACACAGCAGAAGAAGCTGCTAAAGACCAGGCAAACACAGGAATAGAACAAGCAAGGATGGCTGATAAAAAGGAAATTGAGCTGCTCAAAGCTAAGCTCGAACAAGTAGAGATGGTAGCTCAAACCAGTCAAATATAGGTAGGACAACAAAGAGACTTGATAGGGAAGCTACAGGTTAGATTAGAGTTCGCCAAAAGCCAAGTTATAAATATCGGGATATTCCAATCCCAGGCTATGGAGATTTGGAGCAGGGTTCCTGCAGCCCAGCGAAGTTTACTTGCCAAGGTAGAGACGATTCGGGACAATTGTCTGCTTATTGATAAAGTATTAGAAAACTTATCTGTCAGAGAGAGAGAAGTTGGAGCAGCTCGAGTCGCATTTCAAGAGGCTGTAATAGCTACAGCAAACAGGGAATCGGGAAAAAGTTCTAAGTTTTCCATTTCGGAACAAACCCGAGGTAATGCTTTGTTGAAAGAATGGGAACGCAGCATATCAGAAGGAAAATTGCAAGCCAAGAAGGTAAGGAAATCTTGTGAAAAGGCTTTCGGTTCTATAGATGGAAATCTGTTAGGCATTGATAGCAAGAGTAATGTTGAGATGCTGAGCCAAATGAATATGGTGAAACTCTCACTTGATATAAATGAGAAAGAAGAAAGAGATTCGGCCGAAGTCTCACAAGTAACTCTGGCAGACATAGTTCAAATAGATAAATGGGTTATTAAACCAAGTGTGCAATTGTGCGCTGTTGACACCCTAGACCGACAGATGGAAGAAAGGTTGCCGCAATTAGTCAGCGATTGTTACATTTTTTAGGCCAATTGTCAAGTGGAACCTTCAAGTTTGATATCTCAACTGGTGGAAAAATGTGTCACTTGTACCGAGCATGCGAGAGGGCCGACTTCTAGTACCAAATAAAGACATAGGATAAAGAAATGAAACGATTGATCTCCTTCTCGTTGTAACTGAAAATCCTGGAACGATTGGGATTCCATCATATGTAAATTTGTATAAATATACAATAGAAGGAAGRAAMAAAGGMTGGACCTTTTTGGGTCGATTGTAATAGAGATTTTTCTCCCTCGAGAGTTAATATAAAGCAAATCCRAAGATTCTCGATTCCGTCACRACTGTGTTATGAGTTTGTTTCCTTATATTTCATATTTCATTTCATTTCATATATGTATCTGATGAATGTTTCGCTATAATTTAGTACAACCTCTATTATAGTGAATAAATTTTAGTTTTCTATATTGTTTACCATTTTTCCTCTGTACCGGCTATTAGTAGGTATAAGACCAGTGAACATTTTAGATTTCTATATATATTTTATGCTTCATTAGATTATTTCTTTATCTTTTTTCTTCTTATGTTTATAAGTGAGATTCTCCCTTGATAGGAGTCTTACATGATAGACAGCTTAATGTTTGTCCTACACCTCATACACATTTATTAAAATATAACTCAGTTACGGGAAAGGGTCTTTGGTTTGCATCCTGTTTTCACTATCGGAGCTATAACTCTCCTTTATACGAACGAAATCGAGACAGCATCTAAAAATCTCTTTGAGATTTTATTATCATTTTGTTCTTCTATGACTGTCCATGTGACAAGACAGCCTAATATTGAACCCGAACTATCAAATCAAACACATATTGCCTTGAATATTTTTGATACCATTCTTAAAACAACCACTACCCGGGTCGAACTGGAATGTTCGTGGGCAGTGATTGAAAGGGACATACACATCCATGAACAGTTGGAAGCTAGACAACAACCTAGAAATCAACCCTAGCTTCCCTTGCCGAAGGTTGACATTTCTTCCTTCTCTACCCCTTACTCACTTTCGGATGCCTAGACACTGTACTTCTAAGCCTTAATTACAAACTCTATAACAATAGGTAGTGATATGAGTTTGGTGTTTACTTCATGGGGTCGATGTAATTGACATGAAAGGCCATGTATAATATATGTCCTTGTGAGCGCATTTATAGTGGGAGCGTTTAAGCAATGAGGTACTCTTTCATCGACATTGTGTCATTCCAAACCGCTATTTGTTTAATTTTATAACTTAAGGTGATGTCCTCTTAGCAAGCAGGTAAAGCTCGTGCTACTTACTTTTCTTGGTTTTTAATACTTTGACTTTTTTTGTTTGTTTCTTTGCCTTGCATTTTGATTTGAGGTTGTTTTCTCTTTCTATGTCACTTTTTATAAAGATGCATCAACCTTGAGCTTTCAAGCTCCTTATTCTAATGGGATTATGAGGGACGGAACTTTTTGTGATACATGTAACACTCAGCCCAAAAGAAAGGAAAACAGATAGGAAACAAATGGAATGTGTTATTTATGGTAAGGGATATAGACACGTTACCCCCATTAAGCCCCCCAGTAGTACAACTTTTCTAAAGAATGACAACACTTTACTAGAAAATGATAATGACCACCAAGGTGAGACGAGGAAAAAAAAATAACTCCAAAGAATCATGATTCATTATCCAAATCAACCCATGATCACCATTTTCATGCCTTAAGTATTAACATTATCATTCGATGTGAAGTGTCAAAACAATGTACCTGAGTATCATGCCATGTGAGTGTGCTGAGTTGAGCATGTAATGTAAAGCATCTGTGGGAAAGTGTCTTTAGAGAATTTGGAATAGCATCATTGGTCCTACTGTCTAAAATGTGAATCATGGAGAAAATTGTATCCTCTAGCTACCCTAGAAGTGGGTGTAATACCCCTGTTTCCCCCAGCTTGTAAATATAACTATAACTGGACAAGAGACTATGGTGGACTAAAAATGTGTGAATGTTTGATTTGATGAACCTTTGTATAAAAGGGTCAATGTATGAATTTTCTTTTATTAATAGAAATTGAATATGTGTTTCATAACTAATGAAAGGTGGGGAGTTTTACAAGATAGACCATGGATGTTATGAGAGAGATGGTGAGGAGAAACCAAGAATGGTTGAGATGACCCTCACCAGAAAAGTACCTACTAGGTGTAACTGCTCAACATTTCTCTGACTCGGAAATGAATTAACAGTCAGGTTGATAGCTGGAAGGCCATCCTTAAGAGTTAATGAGGAGATGGGGCAGGGTACCCTATTAGGATTCGAGGCCTAACCACGAATTGGGATTTGGACCCACGCAACCTTGTTGAGGAAGCCAAGAAAGGAGGTAATTCGGGGGCAGAGACAAATCGACAAGATAGCAGAGTAGAGAAAACACTCTCCCAAGAAGAGAAGGGGGGCATACTTCGACTCTGGAGTTGAGAGGAAAATATTAGCAGTAAGCTCATTTTGGTTGAAAGAAGCCATGGCCATGGTTTGGCTACAATCTGACAAACGAGGCTGACGAGTGACTAAGGAAGTACTTATGCAGACCTCCTTGCTTGGAGTAGAGAAATCTAGTTTCCAATTTCTTGTAGGAGGAGGAGAGTAACAGTTACATTTTGAGCAATTATTAAGTTCATTTTCAAATTACTAGATAACAATAGCATAGGTAGGATCACTGAGAGAAACACAATCAAACAATACACAACATTTATCTTGGGAAACCCTCATGGGGGAGAAAACCCAGCAAAAACTTCCTTAATATAGATAGCCAAGACAATGCCAAGACAATAAACCAAAACACAAGAGAATATCCAACACTGAGAAATGCACCTCTCTCTTCCTTCTTCTCCCAGCTGCAGCTACTGAACTTGCACACTTGATGATCGAATGAGTGAGTGATATAATGAGGCGCTAGCCTCCTTTATTTATACTAGCTGGCAGGCACTGGAAAGGTGGCTCTTCACTGGACAGGGTCGACTTGTCTTCTTAGTGGTTAAAACCACTTTAATTAGGCCTGGGGGTCGACTTCTTAATTTTCATAATACAATTAGGGATTGACCAATCCGCAAAAGGGGATTTGTTCAATTACAATGTTTGACATGATCAATCCACAAAAGGGGATTGATATAATGAATAATAACTCAATAATAAATAGAATACTCTTCGCAGTTACAATATTTCAACACTCCCCATTAACAAGAAAGGTATTCTACAACATCATCAGGAGAGAGAGAGGGAAGAAACATCAACAACATCTGGAACACTTACTTGCATATATATAAATCATTGGAAGTTTTTATCATCATCCATATCATCATACACAGTAAGGATTTGGAATGGCATCATCATCATATGCATCAACATGGATTAGTATAACATTAATACATCATCATCATCAATAACAACACGAGGTTGATACAACATCAGCAACACTAACATCACAACACGAAGGCTGGAGCATCACCAACATCAACACTAAGCTGGAAATATTCAGCATGAAACTAGCATCTCATCAACATCAGCACTAAGATGGAAATATTCATCACGAAGCTGGCATCTCATCAACATCAGCATGAAGTTGGCATCTCATCAACATCAGCACGAAGCTGGAAATCTTCAATACGAGGTTGGAATCTCAACAACATCAGCACGAAGCTAGAAATTTTCAGCACTAGGCTGGCATTACAACAACATCAGCACGAAGCTGGAAATCTTCAACATGAGGTTGGCATCTCAACAACATCAGCATGGAGCTGGAAATATTTAGCACGAGGCTGGCATCTCAACAACATCAGCTTGAAGCTGGAAATATTCAGAACTAGGCTGGCATTACAACACTACTCCCCCTTTCGAGGGAGGTCATTTCGGAGTACACCAATCTTGTATCGAAAGTGTTTAAACTTTACAAGAGACAGAGGCTTGGTCAACACATCAACAACCTATTCATACATGCCAACATAATGGAGCTTCATGGCTCCTCTTTGCACCATATCATGAATGAAGTGATATCGGATCTCTATGTGCTTCGACTCATCATGGAACACATCATCTTTATACAACTATGGTTATCATATAGGATCATAGTGGCTTCCATATCCAGATCAAATAGATCTGTCAACAACATCTGAAACCATATGCCTTCACCACTAGTAGACTGAAACAACATCCTGAGGTACTCTTTCTGTCAGAGACACTTCCAGACCAATCTAAATCGGTATAACCACTCAATCTGAAGTCATGATCTCTAGTATAACAGAGACCAAAATCCATTGTACCTTTAAGGTATCTCATCACATGTTTTGCATCATCAAGGTGAATATGTTTGGGTTCTATCAGATATTGACTCAAGGAAAAACATATACCTGGCCTGGTATTCGTCAGATACATTACCGAACCAATAATCTATCTATACAGAGTAGCACCAACCAATTCTGGCGAAGTATCAACCAAGAGCTTCAAATTTGTTTCCATGGGTGTGTACATGGATTTACATTTCAACATGTCAAACCTCTTCATTATTTTAACTACATACTTCCCTTGGTTAAAGAAGATCTTCTCTGGGCTCTGTCAAACTTCAAGACCTTAGAGATAATGCATTAGGTCTTTCATCAAACTCTGTAGCAATCTTCTTCTGCAATCTGTGATGAGATTTTCTTCATCTTGTTAAGAATACATCATCTACATATACTAGCAACTTCATTGGCTCATCATTCATAACCTTTGAGGTAAAGGTTAGAATCATATTTACTATTGGTAAAGCCCAAGATCGTTAGGAAACTATCAATTATGTCATATCAAGCTCTAGGAGCTTGCTTCAACCTGTACAGAGCCTTCTTCAACCTGCAGACCTGACTCTTTTTGTCTTCAAATTAAAATCAAATTTTCACATCACTTTGTACCAACCTGGTACACTTCCTCAGTTGCAACTCAATCTGCACAACCATGTGCCAGCTCTATGTGCTTTTTGCGAAGCACTATCTGTCTCACTACCTGAGAGTATGTCATCTCCTCTTTCTGCAAATGTTCCTTCTGGAACTGGGACTCTGCACCTGCAGTGGCTCTGAAGCTTAGAATGGTTCCTCCATTCTCTCTGTGACTGTTGAAATCGGAGATTAACTCCTCTACTCCATCATGGCAACGACTTCATCTGAAACTAAGAGTGGCTCAATAATTGATATTGAATGTAGCTCTTCTTATTTCATGGAGGTAACTCTATCTTTTATTGTAGTCATGTCTTCATGACCCAACTAATGTACTGCACTGACTTCCACTCAATTTTAAATATGGGGATTTCTCCCCCTGCATCTCATACTATATATGAATCATGGTTGTTCTGGTTGTCTTCATGAATGTTGGAAATATTTCTTCAATTTACTGGAGTAAGTGTCTCATCATAGTCTTCTCTCTCTTGCTAGGAGAATCATCTGGACACACATCGTACTTTGTACGTCTGCAACATGCTTGATCTGGTGGATAATTCTTGGAAGTTAATACTAACTTCTTTTTTAGTCTCATGAAAAATCCGTATTTTAGTCTTTTTGACTGGCTTCCTTCTCTGTCACTGAAACAAGGTAATATTCCCAGGAGATTTCATATCTCCTACAAGTTTTTGAAGCTACGATCTAGTCTTCTCATGGCATCTGTCTCCCAGTCCTGGAAGTTGTCTCTTCATCTGATCATTTTTTAGATCACGCTTACTCTTGATTTCTTCTAAGTCTACAAGGACTTCATCATCTCTTATGGGGTATACTTGGTGTTGAATACCAAGTCTAAATATGAACAACTGAGACAAAATTCAAGTGAATTATGCTTCATGTCATGCTGGCTTCATTATCCTTTGAACAAGTCTATTGTGAGTTCTTGTTCTAATGTTCGGTCATCTTTGGATCCTTCTGCTCCTTACAATCAACCTCCATATGAGATAATCTGGATTCAAAAGATAGCTTATTCTTCATATTCTTTGGTACATGAATGTATATGGTTATGTACATAGTCTTCTTCATGTCTCATCTAATTTGTTTAATTTTGCAACCTTCACTATAGATTCCTCAAGGTTATCACCTGCGACCTAAAACAAGGTCAACAAAACAACAAGAAAGAATAATACTCTTTTGATAATAGTAAATAAAACAATAGCACGAATAATCGTCACAGTAGCTCCTTTAGATCTTTCACTTTTGACCTACCTAAAGCAAAGATCAAAAGTAAGAAATACAATACTAAATGAGATCAACACTCTTCTAGTGTTGTGATCAAACATTTATCCATGGTAACCTTGAACCAACACAAGAAGTTTCTCCTAGAGGAGATGTTAGTTGTATCTGGTAAATGATTACATTAAGCATTTATCTCAATATGTTCACATGCTACCAAGTATAATACTTTTCAAAGACTGCTACCTCAACTATAGTGTTTACTTGTAAAGAGGTAGTTATCAACTTATCATGTGCAACTTTAAAATTTATCAACTTAATTAATCAAACCTGGAACCTGGAGCCTTGTCCTCGGGAATGAGTGTGTTTCTTTTCTTCTAAGTCTCCTTCACTCAAGATGACAAGTGTTTTCTTCAACCTGTCATATATACTATGACAATATGCTATCTTGACAGAAGGTTAGGTTAGAGAATTTAATCTTTGATCTCAAATTTAATCAATCTAATACCTTGACTTTAATTTTGACCAAAGGTTGGTATGATGGTCATAGCTTCAACATGCAACCTAGATCAAAATAATGTCATAAAAAATATATGCATATGAGAATAATCAAACCTGGGTTGCACTATTCCTTTGAATCTGTTGGATCTGAGATCCTTCTGGATCTATGGCAAGAGATCCTTCTCCTGCAAATACCCTTTAAAGCTTAACAATTTAAACATATGTGAGTGCATACCTCTGATAGTGGTGGCACCATTTGGTAGCAGCGGTAATAATTAACAACCCTTTAAAACTTCAAGGGTGACTGCAACTGGTATTATCAATGATACTTCAACTGATACTGCAACTATAATTGATACTGCAACTGATTCTGAAACTGCAACTGCAACTGGTACTTTAACTGTAACTTAGGGTTTTATGAGAAAACCCTAATTTTTCAAACTTCAAATTTTGAAATTATGATCCAGGGGCTAGATGCGTTGAGTTGAGGTGAGTAAGTTGGTGCAGTCAGATTTCTAAAAATCCAAATTTTACCCCTTGAAACTGAGCTTGCGGAAATCTGGACTGGTACTTCTGGTACTGATTTTGGTTTCCTGGTTTTTCTAGTACTTCTGATTTTCTGGTTTTCTGGTACTTTTGGTTTTTTGGTTTTCTAGTACCAGTCAAAACTAGGGTTTGACTTTTTGGAGTATCTGACAACTGAAAAGGTGCGCTCAAGGTGCCAAAGAGATCCCTACGCTAGGGAACACTTTTCGAGATGGTTTTTGGCTGATATTCCTTTTCAACAAAAATCCCTAATTTTCTTGTATGACAACAATGACGTTTTTATTTATCCAGTGAAAGATGCTCTCTTCATCTTAGCTCTGATACCCTGTTAAGTTTTGATCTATTATTAGGTTTCTTTTCAAATTACTAGATAACAATAGCATAGGTAGGATCACTGAGAGAAGCACAATCACAAAATACACAACATTTATCCTGGGAAACCCTCCTGGGGGAGAAAACCCAACAAAAACTTCCTTAATATAGATAGCCTGGGAAACCCTTCTGGGGGCTATCTCTTTCAGCTTCGGAACTACAGAAGTTATGATTCCACAACCCTAAAAAATAGTCGAAGGTCGAAGTCGCAAATCGACAAGGGTCGTCGATCTGGGGATCCAATGTATATCTATCTCAATTGTTAGATCAGACTTAGGAAGGGAAGCATTAAGTGCTTCGGCGAAGTCTTAATTCGGGAGAATAGGAGTGGTCTACCACTGAAAACTCCCAAATGCCGGAGTCGCGGAGTAAATCGGGACCGTTGAAAATGGAGGGACACATGTCCACAGATCAACAGATATCTGGAAGTCTGGGTATTCGACAATATAGGGATGCGTGAGTTTCCCCGGAGCTCTACAAGCCGAAGTAATCTTGGTTGTAGATGCTAGGTACACATCGCGATAGATTCGGCATGGTCCAAAGGGAAATCTGGGAGATACATGCCGAACTCTCGAATGTCACACTATCAAAGTGACGTGGACCATCGATCTTTGGATACGTCAGTATCCCTCTAAGCCATCGATCTAAGAAAACACCCTTGATTACCCAACTGATCGAGAACGCATCGTGGAGAGACACATGGACCTACGTGTCCATTTTCAAAGGTTGTCCATTGAACTAGGACTATTGGATGAGTGGGTATGTGGCAAGTGATCCCGTAGTCCAGAGGCTTCGTACTCCAAAGGAACCCAGCCAAGAGTCTACGAAGTTTGAAAACCGTTGAAGTCGCGAACGCCGAAATGAATCTCGGTCGTTGGTAGGATGAGGACTCTCGGCGCCAGATTAGAGAGTCCAAAGAATTATCTCTTCTAGGATTCATGATGAGAGGAGTTGGAAAGCTCTGAATCCCAAAGCCATGAAGTAATAGGAGTCATAGATCTATGGATCTACGTGGGCTCATAATGACTGTGAGATCAAAGGTCTAGGAGGCTATCAGTTCAAGATGACGTGGCATCCTGACGTCATTCAGGGTGACATGGACCCACATTACACATTCCACGTGTCACCCAGATATGGACGATTCACATACCCTTTATGCATGTTAAGCATGACATGTGTCACCCCCTATTGAGGACATGTGTCACCCCTGGCACTCGTCGTGTGTCAGCTTATGATTCGACCCCACCTGGCCAACGTGGTTGATGACGTGTTTGGGACTCCGAGAGTTTGGATAACTTCAGGAGTTTGGAAGATGTGGGGTGTGGTACAATATAGGAACGTTTGACATAAAACTTCGAACATCGATCGTTGAAGGGCCAAGGCCACATGGCGAGATTTCGGGAGTTCGGGATTTTTGGACATAGTATGGTAAAGGAAGGTACAACAGCGATCGTCGATCGTTGAAACGCCGAAAATGTAGAACAAAGACTGCCAATTGTCTATTGTCGAACGTCGAAGAAGGAACGTTAAACATAAAATGTGGAACGTCGAAGATCCCCCTTTTAATCATAGGATCTCGACAGAGGACGTGGACCGTTGATTTCCTCCATTGTTCAGCGATCTGGGAATTCAACAATACCATTGGAATTCCTGAAGTCCGAAAGTTCCAAAGTGCCAAAACCTTCACTAAGAAGACTCTTAGCTCTCGGTTTATAGCCTGATGTCACGAGGAGGACCCCTCCAGATGGTTTAAGCGTGTAGTGGGAGATGTAAACTTCGAGGGAGCAAAATAAGAGGGGTTTTCTTAGTAAGGGACCGAAAATGAACCAAAGAAAAGAAAAAATTTGATGCCACATACCTAGAAAGGGTAATTAAAGGGTTGGGTGTGTTACAAATTGGTATCAGAGTCATGTTACAGCACTTGGTCTGCATGGGCTCATGCATGAGTCGCATAAAAATATCATTAGAGAACTTATGGGATAACACCCTACCTTACCCCATTCTATAAGAAACTTGTCTGAACCTATATTGAAGAGAGGAACAACACCTTCTACTATTGATAGATATTTTGGAAGTCTACAATGTAGGTTGCTAATGTTTCCAAATAAAGAATTGACTTCACCTTGCAATGATATGTGTTGTTCATGAATTGGTAAATTAGTAACTAACAGAAAATGTTTTATTAGCACTCAAGCAGGCAGTGAACAACGGGAGAGATACAACGTAAAGGATGGTGACACATCAAGAGTTGGGGGAGAGCTCCCACAATAGAGAGGAAGATTATGATGAAAGGAGGGTAGTGGAAACCCCTCCAAATTTGGTTGAAACTGTAAGAAGCCTCATGGAAGAAATACAGAGTTATAAGGCTGACAATGAAAGGATGATCAAGGAGCAGGTAAATAAGATAGAAATTAATGCATTCCTACTGCAAAGTCTATCAGATATACAAAGGAAACTGGAACATGGTCCAGCTACCAGTCATGTGGACAAGCATCATACTAAGAAAACTCCAATTCCACCTGATATACAGAAGCATGGTTCTGAAAGTGGCCACACCAGGAGGATCACCTCAAAGAAGGCCCAACATGGAGCCAAGAGACATTCAATGGAAGATTCTTCTAGTGAGGACACTAACAACTCCAAGGAATCTTCTAATGGAAAAACTAGTTCCCATTCTCAGACGAGAGGAAAGAAGAGGAAACAATCCCAGATTCATGACCCTGAAGAGTTCAATAAATCCAAACCACCCACCTTCGATGGAGAGATTAAGAAGGGGGAAGAAGTAGAAGTTTGGATACTCAGCTTGAAGAAGTACTTCAGAGTCCATGACTACTCTGAAAACTTAAAGGCTCGGAAAGTCATTTTCAACCTGAATGGGAAAGCTTCCATTTGGTGGGAGGACCTTAGGAATGTGAAAGGAATCCATGAGAAGGACTTTTCATGGAAACAGTTTGAGAAATACTCCAAGAAGAAGTACATGTCAGAAAAGTACGTTAATGGAAAGACCAAGGAGTTCTATGAACTCAAGTTGGGACAACTCACTATAGATGAATATATCAACAAATTCCTTGAGTTAATGAGGTATGTGCCCTATATAAAGGATGAAAAAGTTAAGATGCTATGATTTATTAGTGGATTACCTCAGTTCTACCGACACAGAATTGAGTTTGATGAGCCAAATACTTTAGAAGATACTCTTCGAAAAGCAAGGTATTGCTATGACCAATTCAAGAATAACACAGAACCCCATGAAAATTGGAAGAAGAAAAACAATTTGGGATTCAAGAAGAAGGGGTTTAAATCCTTGAGATTTAAGAACCATGGTAAGAGCTCTAGGATAAGCCTTCCTGCCAGAAGTGTGTATCAGCAAAATTTTCCATCCCAGAGTGGAAATAAACCATTTAGAGCAGCTCCTAGTAAGACTGATAACATGAAGAGAGAACCCTTGAAATGTTGGGGTTGTGGAGAGGAACATCTGCTAAGGCATTGTCTGCATAGGCAACATAACAATGGGAGGGCCAACAACATCCAAGAGGCTACCATATTCAATGATGTGGCTAGGAGCATGCCACAAATGTATGCATCCTTGGATAATAGACAAGTTGACCACCAATCTTCAATGGTGGAGATAGAAGGTACGATTTCCAACCATCATGTTTCCATTTTAATGACCCTGGTCTCTATTTTGAGTTATGTTGCCCCTCAAACTGTTGAGAAATTTAAATTGCAACAAGTTAAACATGTTAAATCATGGTTGGTACAACTAGCCACTGGAAGCAAAAGAAAAGTAACAGAGGTCATACCAACATGCCAAATTGTTGTAAGTGGGTTTCCCACCCAAGTGAACCTAAACATACTCCCCCTAGGATATTATGACTTGTTGATTGGCATGGACTGGTTGGATGCCCACAAAACTAAGTTGAATTGTTACAGTAAAACTTTGGAGTGTGAAAATGAAGAAGGAAGAAGGATAACCCTACAAGGGATTCAAAAGTTTGTCTCGATGAGACAAATATCAGCCCTCCAAGTGAAGAAGTATTGCAGAAAGGGATCTCCCTTGTATGCAATACAAGTAATAAACTCTATTGAGAATGACAAACCCAGCCTAGAGAACCATCCCATATTAAGAGAATATAAAGATGTGTTCCCAGAAGAGGTATCAAGTCTACTTCCGAGAAGGGATATTGACTTTTCAATAGATCTTGTACCAGGAGCGGTGCCAATGTCTAGAACACCTTATAGAATGAGTACACCAAAGCTAGTTGAGCTCAAACTACAGTTAAAGGAGATGTGGGACAAAGGATATATTAGGCCTAGTGTGTCTCCATGGGGAGCACCATCCTTGTTTGTGAAAAATAAAAAAGGCACACTCAGACTGTGCATAGATTATAGACAACTCAATAAGATGATCATCAATAATAAGTATCCCTTACCTAGGATCGATGACTTGTTTGACCAATTAAGGGGTGCTACAATATTCTCCAAGATTGACTTGAGATCAAGATACCATTAAGTCCAAATTAAATATGAAGACATCCACAAGACATCCTTTAGGACAAGATATGGTCACTATGAATTTGTGGTGGTGCCATTTGGGATTACCAATGCACCAGCCACTTTTATGTGCTTAATGAATAACGTATTCATAAAGTTCTTGAATAAATTTGTGTTGGTTTTCATTGATGATATCCTAATCTATTCCAAAAATAGGGAAGAGCATGAAGAACATCTCAAGCTAGTAGTCCAAGTACTAAGAGAACGTCAGCTCTATGTTAAGTTTAGTAAGTGTGACTTTTTCCAGAAACAAGTCCATTACTTAGGCCATGTTATTTCTGAGGAAGGGGTGGCATTCTACCCTGACAAGATTAAAGCCATCATGTATTGGCCTACCCCAAAGGATGTATCTGATATCAAATCCTTTATGGGCCTAGCATGATACTATAGGAGATTCATAAAAGAATTCTCCAAGATCGGTTGACCAATCACCTCCCTTCATAAAAAAGGGGGTTAAATTCATTTGGACATCAGAATGTGATGAAAGATTTCAAGAGATGAAATACCTTCTAACCAATGCGCCTGTGTTGAAGATTGCAGACCCAAACAAGGACTTCCTTGTGTGTACATATTCTTGCATGGAATGGATCGGAGGAGTCCTTATGCAAGGACATGTGATTTTCTACAAATCCATAAAATTGAATGAGAATGAAGTCAATTATGTGACCCGCGATATGGAAGTGGCTGCCATAGTGCATGCTTTAAAAATGTGGAGGCATTACCTCTTGGGTAGAAGATTTGTACTTATGACAGACCATAGTGGTTTGAGGTATTTGTTTGACCAACCAAAACTCAATGTGAGACAATCTAGGTTGATGGATCTCCTTAGTGAGTTTGATTTTGAAATCAAACATATCAAAGGAAAGGAGAATAGGGTGGTTGATGCCCTTAGTAGAAGTATGAAAGTGGTTCACTTGGCAACTGTAAGTGCTAGTGAATCAGACATCAAAGAGAGAGTCAAAAGTGCACAAGAAATAGATACATTTTTCCACACCATGACATCATACCTAAATCAAGAGCCCACAGGGTTGAAGTATGAAGGTTATTAGATCCTTAATGATGGCCTACTGACCTACAAGGGCAGATTGTATATTCCAAATTGTGACGACTTGAAAAGGTTCATAATGGATGAACTACACAAATGACCATATATTTGTTGAAATATTGTAACTGCAAAGAATATTTTGTTTATTATTGAGTCATTATTCATTAGGTCAATCCCCTTTTGTGGATTGATCATGTCAGGCAATGTAATTCACCAAATCCCCTTTTGCGGATTGGTCAAACCCTAATTGTATTATGCAAATTAAGAAGTCGACCCCCAGGCCTAATTAAATGGTTTTAACCACTAAGAAGACAAGTCAACCCAGCCCAGTGAAGAGACACATTTCCAGCATCTGTTGTTGGCACAAGGGCAGACCCATATTTCAACGCTTCAATAGTGCACCAACAAAGCCATAACTATCGGCCCTTTCAACAACACCTGCAAAGTAGATGCAGTCTCACCCGAGGTAGAGGCAGGGGGGTTACATGACTCAAGTTTCTGTAACCAATATGGGATGCAGATCTGTGATTATAACACTTCTTAGAGTACTTAGGAACAACATACATCAACTCATTGTCTTTATTCACATCGCAGATCAAACCCTAAGTATAGATCGACGCATTAACAATGACAAAATATACATTGCACTTAGAATCAGAAGTTAAATCTAACACATTCAATATGGACAAAGGAATAATCATTCATAGATCTATCTATCATTCATAATAATCAATGCACTAAGCAAATCTATAGCATAAATATCACAGCACAAAGAAAACCATCAACACAAGATATACATGGTTCACCCCAATGTGGGGCTACGTCCACCAACGACTTCTTCTTCTTTATTAGTCTTCAATCTCTTACATTCATCTGCTCCTGTGCACTAAGCCACGGAGCCAAGCTTCGCACTGGACAGGTGATCTGCGCGTTACGCACTAGATCCACCTTCACAAAATCAAGTCAAGGCACAGAGCCAACTCCTCTATGGAGCACAGATCTTTACATAAATGTTCTATTGTACAAAGAAACTCAGAACTACTTGCCTCTTGCACTTAGCTAGACTCTACTTACTTAACTTGCACTAAGCACACTTCGCTACTTCTACCTTACAATATTTACTTATTTATACATTTACAAAAAGGCCTAATCATGGGTAAACCCATGGGCCGACATCCCATAACCCATTACATAACCCCATGTTGGGTCCACAAAGCCCATAAAACAAGTGAGATCCCACGATCTCAGCTCCACCTAGGCGCTCCATCTTCGAATAGCCTGTCGATGTCCAAAAAGTGGTCAAACCCAACCAATGTTTCCTTAAAACTAGGTCAAGGGCCAACAGGCCCCCAACACTCAGATCTGGGCAACGTTGCTTCGAAGGTCTCGAGATTAGCTCGATCTGCCTCAACTTGTTGCTTCGCCTGAGCTTCCTACTTAGAAAACTCCTGGATCAATTGCTCTGTAGCAGGCCATTCCAGGCATTGTTCCACTGTCGCAACGACTTGGTCCAGTTGTGAACCTTGTCCTTCGATCTCTTCAAACATCGCGCAGGATTCCTCCTGCACCTGTTGTAGCCTCTGTGTAACTTCCATTACTCTGCCCTAGATGGCAGTAATCTATTGTTGAGTCGTGCGTTTTTCTTGTGATCTCTTCATTCTCTTGACTGCAGTGAGTGACTTCATCTATGCTTGAACTATCAGTGCCTGATGTTGCGCCTCCTGTAGTTGCACTTCCAACTTCCTAAGCTTTGGGTATTCCGTGAGGCGTTCGTAGGTCCGCACACTTCTGTTGCTTAGTTTCTTTCCTTCTGAGCCGAGGACTCTAATCCTTTCCAGTACGCTCTTAGAAGCTTCCTCCCTCTGGTCATGCATTTCCTGCGGAGTGCTAGGTACTTCTTGAAGCTCCAACTTTGTTACCCTTGCTTGAAGTTGTTGGGCGGCCTCAGCGAGCTTCATCACTTAGACCTCAACTGCCTCATGTTCCTCCTGTGCCAAGCCTGGAACAGAGCGAAGTTATTTTCTCACTACTTTCTTGACTACAATCTGCTCTGTGAGTAGTTGGTCCTTTTCCTTTTGTATATGTGCCTTGTCTCCCTCAAGCATCGTTCGAGACTCATCTCTCTCGATTTCATACGCAGTTACACAGTACTGCGCAATTTGCAATTGCTCCACGATCTCCTCTTTCTCTTTCCTCGGGGCTTCTATGGCTTGTTCCTTTTATTATTGGACTCGTTGAAGCTGAGCCTCTATTGCATCTATCAATCTTTGGAGTTGGGTTGGATCATCCCCCAACTCTAAAATCTTCAACGAGGAGGGCACAGTGGATACTGCGTGGATAACCCAAATAGCTCGTTGTATCTCCTTCAGTTCCTTTTCAACTCTTACATACAACTCTTCTTGCTTCGCACCATATCTTTGTAATAGGTCCTTGGACGCATCCTCCATCACTCCATGGACTAGACTAATGTCATCCTCCATGAGCATAGCTTCTATTTTTGGCTTACTTGTGCGGGTCTTCTTTCTTACCGATGGTTTTTGCGGAGAACCCTTCCTCTTCTTCTGTGTTTCTGTTTCGGTAGGGAGGTCCTTCGACGGTGTAGCTTTTCCTTCTCCTTACTTTTCTCCTTCATCCCCTCCTCCTTCTCTGTTTACTTTGTCTCCTCCTCCTCCTACGGGCGAGCTAGGCACACCTTCCTCTAAGGCGCTATCAATCTCTATGTCTTGGACTTTCTCCATCTTATTCTTCTTCTTCGCACTAGTCTGTTCATCGTGCTCGACCCGGGTGACCAAGGGACTTCCTATAAAGTATGTGTCGGAGATTTCTGCATCATCAACTAATACAAGGAATTCTATCGGCCATTCCTTGGTGATCTCCTCCATATCTTCATCGGTCATCTTATAGTAGGATTGTAATTGCTCCTTGCTCTCGTCCTTGTGTGCAATGATATAAATGAAGTGTAGATCTACGTGTAACTTAGCTAATGGTATGTACTGGTGCAATGTTCACGGATTCATGTGTGGGAAAGACTCAATAGAAACCTTCAATTGTTGATAGTAGGCATGGCATACTGTGTTCGACTACCACTGCTTTGACATTTCATTTGTGTACCATAGAGTAGAGAACTTCGTGGCCAATGGCTCCAAAGGTTCAATCTCTGGGAAGGCAACTCCTTCCAGTATTTGGCAAGGGACAAATGCGATCAACAAAACCAACCAGCTGAAATGGAACTCATATCCTTGATCATGCACTTCACGATAGTCTTTCTTGAGATCGTTGACGAGATATCTCACCCAATTCATTTGCATCCCCTCCACGCATTTTCCTGCAAGGTCAACCACAAACTCGGTGACCTGCATGGGGCGGTTCTCTGAAAATATTGTCAGCTATAAGTTGGCAATCAAGGCGCATTGTGCCATCCTGGATGGAGGCTACCTTGTAGCCTCATTTTCTGTTTTCAACTTCGTTGTATGCCTCCTTAATGCATTGTGCCAGGGAGCAATCTGAAGTCTTCCCTGGGTAAAATTGTTGAGGGTCGGGTCCCTGCATGCTCAGTCTTGTGATCGGGTGGATAAACGTCGGATCCACAGTAATGTGACTGTCAAGCCATAGGTATCCTCCATGATAGCACGACAAGAATAGTTTAACGCAAGCGTTAACCTCCTATTGTCGGCCAAAGTGAGGGATCTCCATCATGTTCAGTATCGTGGACTACGCAAGCTCCTTAATCCATGGTTGGGAGACTATGCGAGGCTTCTTCCCAGTCGTCTTCATCAGATATCTATGGGGCGTGAGCATCGCATAGTTCTTTCTGTCACCAAGGTTAAAATCACTTTTCTTCAAGGATGGGATATGTCCCAACTAGCTTCCTTCTACGCATATCCCCTTCAAGATGTACGTGGTGATCAATGTATACTCAAAGTCCCATAGAATGTTGTCGTGATTAACCATGCCAGCCAAAGGCGGGATGTAATCAAGTAAGATCGACAGGATCTACTTCACATTATCCATATTGTTGCAATGCTTACTTTTCTTCTCAGTAGCAGGGTTAGTATGGTTTGAATGTCGTCCAGTCGAGGGGGAGGCATGCAGTCCCCTGGTCGACAATGCCTGTACTCCCTCGAACATAGCTCTGTCAACCATAAACTTCCTAAGAACCTCCACGACAAACTTTTCCATCTCATTGCGTTCGTCCGACGTTATCACTGTTAAATAGACAGGTCGAGGTAGGCAAATAGATAGCGGGGTAAACAACAGATGATGAGGTATGGGTTCTAGAATCACAGCTCGACACACACAATCACTTCTCTGTTAGCAACATTAATCACGGATGGAGAAAAATTTGTCACGGCGCAGCGTCAGATGGGTTAAAAAAGAAAGCATTGTAACAGATTCCTCCAATGGGAAGGAATGCCTCAATCAATATGAATCAATTTGTTATGGCATGGTCTCGACATCCCAAATATGGTCTAGTCTCCCATAAATGTGTTTCCTAGTCATTCAGAGCATCGTTCTAATGGTCAGGGCGCCTCCAACGGTCATATATCTTCACCACAGCGAAGTCCCAATCTGTGTGGTTCAACTGTTCCGACGAGGTTTAGAGCCTGCAAGTCTATCTCTTGCAAAGTCTTCACTGGAACTTCATGTATCTTTCCCAACTTGGATTTCTTCTTACTAAGCTTCCTTGCCTTCTTTCATGGGATCTGGGTCTTTGGATTCCTCTTTCCATTCTTATTCTGATCTTCTATTAGCATAGTAGCTCTGCACTTTTGATGTGCTTTCAAAGGGTTCAAAGGTAATACCTCTTTTCTTATTAACTCCAGGGTGGGTACTCTTCTCTCTTGCATGGATAGGTCCTTCAAACCTTCTTGCATTCTTTCAACCTCGAGAGCTAATTCTCTTGCGTTCTACTGCTTCGACTCAACTTCTTATTCTTCTATCAGTTGATCTATTCTTCTAGCTATGAGATACCTTAGTTCTTGCTTTTCTTCTACCTCTGCTTTCCTTCTAATCTGATCCTCCTTGATCCAAGTCTTTCCTAACAAAAGAGGAAAAGGGGCGTTGTTCTCAACAAACCTAATAACTTCAAATTCCTCATTTTTCGATGTTCCATGGATGATAACAGGTACCTTAGTAAATATTCCACATAGGGTTACCATCTTTCCTTTGAATAGACATATCCTTCCCAATGAATGTACTACAGTAGGCTTCCCCAAAATTTCTCAAGTGCTTTCTATCATAATATTCACTAGTGTCTCTTCATCCAAGACACATTCTATGTTGAAGTCTCGTATTCTCGTACTTATGCGTTGTTTTTCTTTCAAGATCTTTGGTAGACTGGTATATTTGCAATCATTCATTGCTTCTTTTAACTATACTATCATAGTCTGGGCTTTCTCTGATTCTTTCTCTTTATGATTCTCTAATATGATCATATTCTCTTGACTCATATTCATTTGTTCAACTTTAGCAATCATCCTTGGACAATCCTCAACTTCATGACCAACAGTTTTACAACAAAGACAAATAGGACCTATACCAGGGCATTCCTTAGCAAGATGTCTCGGTCTTCTGCAGTTATAACATCATGTCAATTCTCTCTTTCTCTTAAGCGTTCCCCAACTTCTCATGTACTACGCACTAGGATCACAGTGTTGGATCTGCCAAAAATTCTTTCTAGGGTCCTGCATCCACTTATTAGTCCAAAACTTCTTTCTATGCATAGGAATAACATATCTTTCTCTATTTCTATCAAATTTATTCAGATCAAATATTTCTTCTAACTATACCCTAGCTTTCAGACTAGGACAAAATTTATCAAACATACCTAGATTCATACTTTCGAAACAAAAAATTTCACTTATCTTACTCTAACTAAGCACAAATATTTTACCTCTTTCAAGATCTTACCTCTTTTTCTTCAGATCGGGTTTCTTTTCTTAGTCACAGAGCTTCACAAGTCAAGTAGAATACTGCGCACTATAGTAGCAGATCTACGCACAAAGCTTATCTTTTATTTTACTTCATTTCCCAGCAATCACAGTTTCAGGTCCCGACAACGGAACCATTTGTTGGCACAGGGGCAGACCCAAGGTTTAACGCTTCAACAATGCACCAACAAAACCTTAACTATTGGCCCTTTCGGCAACACCTGCGAAGCAGATGCAGTCTCACTCGAGGTAGAGGCAGGGGGGTTACAGGACTCAAGTGTCTGTAACCAAGCTGGGACAAATATATGTGATTATAACACTTCACAAAGTACTTAGGAACAACATACATTAATACATTGGCTTTATTCACATCACAGATCAAACCCTAAGTACATATTAGCATAGTAACAATGACAAAATATACATCGCACTTAGCATCAGAAGTTAAATCTAACGCAATCAACATGGACAAAGGAATAAGCATTCATAGATCTATCTATCATTCATAATAATCAATGCACTAAGCAGATCTATAACATAAATATCACAGCACAAAGAAAACCATCAACACAGGATATACCTGGTTCACCCCAATGTGGGGCTACGTCCACCAACGGCTTATTCTTCTTTATTAGTCTTCAATCTCTTACCTTCATCTACTCCTATGCACTAAGCCACAAAGCCAAGCTTCGCACTGGACATGTGATCTGGGCATTGTGCACCAGATCCACCTTCTCAAAATCAAGTCAAGGCACATAGCCAACTCCTCTATGAAGCACAGAGCTTTACATACATGTTCTGTTGCACAAAGCAACTCAGAACTACTTGCCTCTTGCACTTAGATAAACTCTACTTACTTAACTTGCACTAAGCACACTTCGCTACTTCTAGCTTACAATCTTTACTTATTTATACATTTACAAAAAGGCCTAATCATGGGTAAACCCATGGGTCGACATCCCATAACCTGTTACATAACCCTAATAACCCCATGCTGGGTCCACAAAGTCCACAAAACAAGTGAGATCCTGCAATCTCATCTTTGCCTAGGCACTCTATCTTTGACCAGCATGTTGATGTCCAAAAAGTGGTCAAACCCAACCAATGTTTCCTCAAAACTTGGTCGAGGGACAACACCTACCAGCTAGCATAAATAAAGAAGTCTAGTGCCTCATTATCTCACTCACTCACTCACTTTCTCATCAAGTGCACAAGTTTGGTAGTTGTAGTTGGGAGAAGAAGGACGAGAGAGGCGCATTGCTCAATGTTTGATATTCTCTAGTGTTTTGGTTTATTGTTTTGGCATTGTATTGGCTACCTATATTCAGAAAGTTTTTGTTGGGTTTTCTCCCCCATGAGGGTTTCCCAGAACAAATGTTGTGTATCTTTCAATTATGTTTCTCTCAATCATCCTACCTATGCTAGTGTTATCTAGTAAATTGAAAAGAAACCTAATAATAGTTCAAAACTTAACATGGTATCAGAGCTAAGCTTAAGAGAGCACCTTTCACTAGATAAGCAAAAACGTCACTATTATCGTACAAGAAAATTAGGGTTTTCTACTGAAGATGAATTCCAGCCTAAAACTCATCAAGGAAGTGTGTCCCATCCTAGAGAACTCTTTGGCAGCCTCAGCACATTTTTTCAGTGGACAAAAGTCTGGAAAAGTGAAACCCTATTTTTCACTAGTACTAGAAAACCAGAAAACTAGAACCAGTACCAGTCCATAATTCGTTGGCCCAATTTGAGGGGGAAAAAATTGGATTTTCTGAAATATGACTGCGCTAGGATACTCGCCTTATCCAAGCGCACCTCCTGGTAAGTTCAGATTTAAATTATGAGCATTTTCAATTTTTGGTCATTTTCCCAGCTACATGTCAATATGTCTGCAAGCACTAAGCTTGTTGACAAGCTAGAAGGTGTGGATAACTTTTGTGCCTGGAAGTATAGGATTGCACTCATTCTTGAAGAGAATGAGCTAGCAAGATTTATTAAAGAAGATGTACCAGAACCTACTGATGTTGTAGCTAAAGAAAAACACCAAAAGGACATGGTTAGGGCCAAAAGAATCATTGCAGACTCTATTAAAGATCACTTGATTCCTCAAGTGGCTTAAAAAAAAACTCCAAAATAAATTTTTGATGCCCTAACTATAATGTATGAAGGAAATAACATCAACCGGAAGATGAATCTAAGAACTCAACTCAAAAGTACAATGATGCAGAAAAGAGAAATAGTTCAAGAATATTTCTCTACAGTATCACAATTCAAGGAACATTTAAAAACAATTGGTGATACTCTAGATGAAAATGAACTCATAATGATATCTCTTAATGGTCTCACAAGACCTTGGGATGCATTCATCCAAATTATTTGTGCCAAAAAGGAGAAACTACACTTTGACAGTCTTTGGGAAGAATGTGTTCAAGAAGAAGCAAGAGTAGCTAACCAAGAAGCAGTACTATCAAGAGATGAATATCAATCACTAGATGCTCATACTAAAGGAGAAAGGAAGATGTATCACTTCCAGAAAGAAACTCATCAACATAATAAGTCTCACTCCCCAGACAAATTCATCCATAAAGAATCTCACCCTCCAAGGAGATTCTAGAAATTTCATAAAGGTCAAAGAAGAGAAAAAGATTTATCATCCTACCAATGTCACCATTTTGACAAGATGGGACATATTGCTAATAATTTTCCAGTGAGAAGAGAAGAATAAAAGAAGAGAAATAGAAGGCATCATACCCATATAGTTGAAGATGAAGAGCCATCCACAAAGATGATAAAAAGAACAAATTGAAGATTGTCTTAATCTATGCCCTCTCACGATCAATGTCACATGGTAAGGACACTTGGCTCATAGATAGTGGTGCTTTCAAGTACATGACAGGCCAAAGAGACATTCTCTCTTGCCTTACAGAAAAGAACTTTCCATAGAAAGTTTCACTTGGACATGATTACCAGTACCCTATCAAAGGAGTAGGAGAGTCAAATTACAAATTTGATTCAGGGATCCCAATGAATATGAAGGATGTATTATATGTACTAGGTTTGACAAAGAACTTACTTTCTACCTCAGATTTAGATAAGAAAGGCTTTAGAGTTTCTTTCATAGATGGAGAAGTTCTTATGTGGCCCAAAGGAAAAATCATAGAAGAAGCAATTGCTATTGGAAAAGAAGAAGGTGGCTTGTATAAGCTAAAAGGTCACTCAGAAGCAGCCTTGACTCATTCCATTGAGAATCCATGTGAACTTTTGCATAGAATACTAGCTCACGTCAACTACACGGCATTACCATATGTAAGCAAGGTAGTCACAAGTCTACCAGAATTCAAGGTTGACCATGAAGGTGTGTGAAACTGATGTGCACAAGGAAAGAACATCAAGAACCCTTTCCCAAAGAGAGACAGTAAAGCAGAAGGAGTCCTAGAGCTCATTCACTCAGATGTATGTGGCACAATGCCATCAACCTCCATTAGTGGGTATGAATACTATGTGTCCTTTATCGATGACTATTCTCGCAAAACCTGGGTTTACTTTTTGAAATCAAAAGATGAAGTGTTCAGTAAATTCAAGGAATTCAAAGCCTTGATAGAGAATCTCTCTGAAAGAAAGATCAAGATACTTGGGTCAGATAATGGAGGAGAATACGCCTCAAAATATTTTGTAAACTTTTGTAAATATGTCGGGATCAAGAGGGAGCTCACCACTCCCTCAATCCTCAACAAAATGGTGTAGTGGAAAGAAAGAGCGGAAATATAATGGAAGAAGTGAAGACTATGATCCATGATCAAGATATTCCAATGCACTTATGGGAAGAAGCAGCAAGAACAAATATGTATGTACAAAACAAATTATCCCATAGGTTCAAAAAAACCCAAGATATGTTCTCCAAAAAGAAGCCAAAAGTAATCCATGTCAAAATATTTGGTTGTCTAGTATTTGTACACATTCTGAAAGAGAAGAGAACCAAGTTGAACCCTTCAGGAAAGAAGGGAATATTTGTTGGATACTGTGAGGTATCTAAGGCTTACAGAGTTTATTTACCAGGTTACCATCATATTGAGATCAGCAGAGATGTAACATTTGATGAAGATGAAGCACTCAAGAAATCAAGAAGATGTCAGCCTGAAGAAGTATATGAAGAAGAACCTGTAGCTCCCAAAGTTGCAAAACCATTGAAGGAAGTCATAACTTCCCATGATGAAGAAATTCTAGAAGATCATGACATAATAGAATCTCAAGAACCTCCCCAGATGACGATCTCCCACAAGAGAAAGCCAGCCTGGGCAAGGGAACTTATTCAAGATGGAGAAAAGTATGGTGCCCCCGAAGGAACCATGAGACAAGTCAAGAAACTCAAGCCATTCTCCAGTTATATGGCTTTGATGTGTAATCTCTTAGAGAAGAATCCTACTTTCTTTGAAGAAGCCATTTAGAAGAAAGAATGGACAGATTCCATGATAGAAGAATACCAATCCATTATAAAGAATGATGTATGGGAAATAATTCACAGACTAAAGAGAAAAGATGTGATCTTTCAAATGGCTATACAAGATCAAACATGATGTTGATGGAAGTATTGAGAAATATAAAGCAATATTTGTAGCTTGTGGATTTTCTCAAAAGGAAGGCATTGATTATGAAGAAACATTTGCTCATGTAGTCAGATACACTTCAATCAGAACCACCATAGCCCTTGCATCTAAGATGAAGTGGAAGTTACACCAGATGGACGTGAAAACAGTTTTCTTAAATGGTGTCATTGAAGAAGAAGTGTATATAGAATAACCCCAAGGGTTTGAAGTTGAAGATAGAAAAACACATGTCTACAGATTGAAAAAGGCTCTGTACGAATTCAAACAAGCTCCTAGAGCTTGGTAGGGAAGAATTGACAGTTTCCTCGTGAGCTTGGGCTTTACCAAGAGTAAATTTGATTCTAACATGTACTTCAACGTTATGAATGATGAGCCTATTATATTGTTGTTGTATGTGGACAACTTATTTCTAACTGGAGAAGAAAATCTCATCACTGATTGTAAGAAGAAGCTCACTACAAAATTTGAGATGAAAGACCTTGGCCTAATGTAGTATATTTTAGTTCTTGAGGTCTGGCAGAGCCCAGAGAAGATATTCCTTAACCAAGGGAAGTATGCAGTTGAAATACTAAAGAGATTTGATATGTTGGAGTGTAAATCCATTAACACCCCCCAGGAAACTAAGTTGAAGCTCCTAGTAGATACTTCGTCATAATTGATTGTTGCTACAATGTACAGACAGATCATTAGATCGTTGATGTATGTGAAGAATATCAAGCCATATATATGTTTTGTTGTGAACACCTTGAGTCAATTCATGGTAGAGCCCAGACGTGTTCACCTAGTTGTTGTAAAACATGTGATGAGGTACCTTAAGGGTACGTTAGATTTTGGTCTCAGTTATAATGGAGATCATGACTTCAGACTGGGTGGATATACCGATTCAGATTGGGCTAGAAGTGTCTCTGACAGAAAGATCACCTCGGGATGTTTTTTCAGTCTGGGGTCAGCCATGATCTCATGGTAGAGTAGGAAGCAATCAAGTATTTCTCTCAGCACGGCAGAAGAAGAATATATTGTTGCATGTTCCGCCAGTGGTGAAGCCATATGGATTCGGAATTTGTTGACAGGTCTATTTGATCTGGATATTGAAGCAACCATGATTCTATGTGATAACCAGAGTTGCATAAAAAAGAGAACCATGTGTTCCATGACAAGTCAAAACACATAGAAATCCGGTATCATTACAGTTGTGATATAGTGTAGAGAGGATCCATAAAGCTCCATTATGTTGGCACGGATGAACAAGTTGCAGATGTATTTACCAAGTCTCTAACTCATGTAAAGTTTGAGCACTTTCAAGAGAAGCTTGGTGTAGTCCGAAAGGACCTCTCTTAAAAGGGGGAGTATTGTTGATGCTAGCCTTGTGCTAAAGATTTCCAGCTTCGTGATGATGTTTTTGTGATGTCAACCTTATGTTGAAGATTTTCAGCTTCATGTTGATGTTATTGTGATGGCATCCTTATGCTGAAGATTTCCAGCTTCGCGTTGATGTTGTTGTGATGCCAGCCTTGTGCTGAAGATTTCCAACTTCATGTTGATGTTGTTGTGATGCCATCCTTGTGTTGAAGATTTCCATCTTCGCGCTAATGTTGTTGAGATGCCATATTTGTGCTGAAGATTTCCAGTTTCGTTTTGATATTGTTGAGATGTCAGCTTCACGTTGAAGATCTCCAGCTTAATGTTGATGTTGATGATGCTCCAACCTTTGTGTTTTAATGTTGTTGTTGTTGATGTTGTATCAGCCTCATGTTGTTATTGATGATGATAATGTATTAGTGTTATACTAATCCATGTTGATGCAGATGATGATGATTCCATTCCAGATCCTTGTTGTAGATGATGATATTGATGATGGTAAAAACTTCCGATGATTTATAGACATGCCAGTTAGTGTTCTAGATGTTGTTGATGTTGCTACCCTCTCTCTCTCTCCTGGTAATGTTATAGAATACCCTCCTTGTTAACGGGGAGTGTTGAAATATTGTAACTGCAAAGAGTTCTATTTATTATTGAGTCATTATTCATTAGATCAATCTCCTTTTGTGGACTAATCATGTCAGGCATTGTAATTGACCAAATCCCCTTTTGCGGATTGGTCAAACCCTAATTGTATTATGAAAATTAAGAAGTCAGCCCCTAGGCCTAATTAAAGTGGTTTTAACCACTAAGAAGACAAGTTGGCCCTGCCCAGTGAAGAGACGCCTTTCTAGCGCCTGCCAGCTAGTATAAATAAAGGAGGCTAACCCCTCATTATCTCACTCACTCACTCGCTCTCTCATCAAGTGCGCAAGTTTGGTAGCTGCAGCTGGGAGAAGAAGGAAGAGAGAGGCACATTGTTTAATGTTGGATATTCTCTAGTGTTTTGGTTTATTGTCTTGGCATTGTATTGGCTATCTATATTAAGGAAGTTTTTGTTGGGTTTTCTCCACCATGAGGGTTTCCCAGGATAAATGTTGTGTATCTTGTGATTGTGTTTCTCTTAGTGATCCTACCTATGCTATTGTTATCTAGTAAATTGAAAAGAAACTTAATAATAGCTCAAAACTTAACAATATTGGTCATCTTGGTTATCAGAAAATGATCACGGCCACTAGGAAACTATTTTATTGGCCTAGATTGAAAAAGGACATAGTTGATTACTTAGCTAAGTGTCTAGAATGTCAGCAAGTCAAGGAAGAGCACCGACACCCAGCAGGTTGTTGCAGCCCCTACCAATTCTCGAATGGAAATGGGAAAACATCTCCATGGATTTCATCACAGGATTACCAAGATCAACCAAAAAAAACGATGTCATCATGGTAGTTGTGGAAAAACTGAGCAAGGTTGCTCACTTCATACCCATCAAGTCAACTTGCAAGGCAATAAAAATTGCCAGAATTTTCATGAAAGAAATATTTAGACTGCATGGCATGCCTAAGGAAATTATATCCGACAAAGATACCAAATTTACTTCCAACTTTTGGAAATCTATATTTGTTGGTCTTGAAACAAAATTGTCATTTAGTACAGCCTATCACCCTCAAATTGATGGGCAGGCAGAGAGGGTAAACCAAGTATTAGAATAAATGTTGAGGATGCATGTAATGTTGAGGATGGATGTAATGCATCAACCCAAGAAGTGGGAGGACTACCTACCACTAGTAGAATTTGCCTACAACAATGGCTATCAAGAGTCATTAAAAATGAGCCATTTTGAAGCCCTCTATGGAAGGCAATGCAACATTTCAATCAGTTGGAATAACGCAGTAGATAGAGTTACAATCAGGATAGATATGATAAAGGAAATGGAACAACAAGTGATTCAGATCAAGCAAAATCTAAAGATAGCCCGAGATAGACAAAAGATCTATGCAGACATGAAAAGGACTCCTAGAGAGTTCAAAGCAGGGGATCATGTGTATCTCTGAGTTAGACCTAGGAAAATATCTTTAAGGATGGGAACTTGTGCTAAGTTGGCACCTCGGTATTGTGGACCCTTTGAAGTTTTGGATAGAGTGGGACCAGTAGCCTATCAGCTTGCACTTCCTCCCACAATGAAGGAAAATAATTTTTTCCATGTTTCTTTAATAAAGAAGTATGTACATGATTCTAATCATATTATTCAGTGGTCTGTGATTCAGGTGGAACCCGAGGGAGAATTCCTGTTAGAACCTCAATGCATAATAGACAAGAAGGAAACCCCTCTCAGGAACAGAACCATTGCACAGGTCAAGGTGCGGTGGAAACACTTTGGCCCAGATGAGGATACATGGGAAATGGAGGATGCCATGAAACATGCATATCCATTTTTGTTTACTTATGTACATACAAAGCACATCGACAGATATAACATCGAGGATGATGTTTCTTTAAGGGGGAGGGGATTGTAATACCCATGTTTCCCCCAGCTTGTAAATATAACTATAACTGACCAAGAGACTATGGAGGACTAAAAATGTGTGAATGTTTGATTTGATGAACCTTTGTATGAAAGGGTCAATGTATGAATTTTATGTTATTAATAGAAATTGAATATGTGTTGCATAGCTACTAAAAGGGGGGGAGTTTGCCAAGATAGACCATGGATTCTATGAGAGAGATGGTGAGGGAAAACCAAGAATGGTTGAGATGACCCTCACCAAACCAGTACCTACTGGGTGTAATTGCTCAACAGTCCTCTGACCTAGAAATGAATTACCAGTCAGGATGGTAGTTGAAAGGCCATCCTCAAGAGTTAATGAGGAAATGGGGTAGGGTACCCATCTGTAAGACTTCCAGGCCTAACCACGAATTGGGATTCGTACCCACGCAACCTTGTAGAGAAAACACTCTCCCGAGAAGAGAAGGGGGGCATACTTTGACTCTGGAGTTGAGAGGAAAAGTTGAGCAGTAAGCTCTTTTTGGCTAAAAGAAGCCATGGGAAGGGTTTGGCTACAAGTCGATAAACGAGGCTGATAAGTGACTAAGGAAGTACTCGTGCAAACCTCCTTGCTTGGAGTAAAGAAAATAAGTTTCCAATTTCCTGTGGAAGGAGGAGAGTAACCTTGGTCCCTGAATGGCGTGGAGCAAAGAGAAGGAATATCTCTCAAAGAATCATGGTCTAGCTTGAGGGTGTCCAGTGGTAAATCTGATATGAGTGGATGTTCCTATGGTTGGGAAGAAACTGGTACCCCTTTCAGCAGGTGCTTCACATTTTCCAGTTATGATAAGTATTTTCATACTCTTTGTAATATATTGGATGTGATGATGAAATGTCTGTGTTTATGATTAAGTCTTTCAGTATTTGAACAGTGATTAGAAATGTGCTTTGTTTTCTGTAAATTGTTATATCTATATGATCTTTGATTTATCACAATATAGTTGTTAGAGAGTCATGGAATGTGAGTCTGCAGGAGAGTCGAGGAAGGAGTAACTAAAACGCCTAAGTCTTGTTGATCCTTTGAATTCGCCTTAGCGGGAATGTCAAGTTCATCTATGTGGGAGAAGGGCGTTTTCCCTTTAGACTATCCACCCATATGACCGAGGGCTTATGCCCATGTCCTTAACCACTTTGCTGCAAAAGGGACTTGCACTTAGCCCACAAGATTTTCCAATAGACCCATGTGACCAAGGCCTGGGAACCATGTGCTATTCCAAAAGGGGCTAGCTCTTTCATCTTCAAGACTTCGGAACTTATGATTCCACAACCCTCGAAAATAGTCGAAGGCCAAAGTCGTGAATCGATGAGGGCTGTTGATATGGGGATCCAATGTAGATCCCTCTCGGTCGTTAGATTTGACTTAGGAAGGGAAGCATTAAGTGCTTCGGCGAAGTCCTACTTCGGGAGAATAGGAGTGGTCTACCGTCAAAAACTCCCGAATGTCGGAGTCGCGGAGTAAATCGAGACCATTGAAAATGGAGGGACACATGTCCACAAATCAATGGATATCCAAAAGTATGCGTATTCGGCGATATAGGGACGCGCGAGTTTCCCCGGAGCTCTGCAAACCAGAGTAAATCATGGTCGTAAATGCTAGGTACACGTGGCGATAGATCTGGTGTGGTCCAGAGTTGAAGATGGGAGATACACGTTGAACTCCCGAATGTTGAACTGTTGAAGTGACATGGATCGTCGATCTTCAGATCCCTCTCAGTCGTCGATCTAAGAAACCACCCTTGATTACCCAAATGATCGGGAACGCGTTGTGGAGCGACACGTGGTCCTACTTGTCCATTGTCAGTGGTTGTTCGTTGAACTAGGACCGTTGGATGAGTGGGTATGTGGCAAGTAATCTCGTATTCTGGAGACTTTGTATTCCGGAGGAACCTGGCCAAGAGTCTTCGAAGTGTGAAAACCACTGAAGTCACAAATGTTGAAATCAATATCAACTGTTGGTAAGATGAGGACACTTGGTGCCAGATTACAGAGTCTGAAGATTTATCTCTTCAAGGATTCGCGATGAGAGGAGTTGGAAAGCTCTGAATCCCGGAGCTGAGAAGTAATGGGAGTCGTAGATCTATGAATCTACATGGACTCATACTGACCATGAGATCGAAGGTCTGGGAGGCTATCAGTCCAAGATGACTTGGCATCCTGACATCAGTCAAGGTGACTTGGACTCACATTACACGTGCCACATGTCACCCAGATATGGACGATTCACATACCTCTTATGCATGTTAGAGCATGACATGTGTCACCCCCTATTGAGGAAATGTGTCACCCCTGTACCTCGTCGCATGTCAGCTTCTGGTTTGTTCCCACCTGGCCAACACAGTTGATGACATGTTCATGACTCCAGGATTTTGAATAACTTCAGGAGTTCGGAAGATGTGGGGCATGGTAAAATATAGAAACATCCAACTTAAAATGTTGATCGTCGAAGGGCCAAGGCCACTAGTGAGATTTTGGGAGTTCGAGAGTTTTGGACATAGTATGGTAAAGGAAGGTACAATGGAAATTGTCGATCCCCGAAATGTCAAAAACATAGAACAAAGATCGTTGATTGTTGACTGTTGAACACTGAAGAAGGAACGTTCAACGTAAAATTTCGAACGCCAAATCCCCCCTTTTAACCGTAGGATCTCGATGGAGGACATGGACTGTTGATTTCCTTGAATGTTCAATGATCTAGGAATTCGACAATACCGTTGCAATTCTCGAAGTCCGGGAGTTCCAAAGTGTCGAAACCTTCGCTAAGCAGACTCTTAGCTCCTGGTTTTCATCCTGAGGTCATGAGGAGGACCCCGCTAGCTGGTTTAAGTGCGTAGTGGGAGATGTAAACTTCAGGGGAACAGAATAAGATGGTTTTGATTAGTAAGGGACCGAAAATGAACCAAGGAAAAGCAAAAATTTGATGACCCATCCCTAGAAAGGTTAATTAAGGGGTTGGGTGTGTTACAGTGGGGGTGAAAGTCCTAAAACACTTCATTGACACATATAAACCATTGCACTTATACTTGCCTTACGGATACCCCCCTTGATTTGGAGAAGAGGAAACCTAAAACAAGAGGAAGAGCTACTAAGGTGACAGTGGATAGCCTTCCTGAGTTACACAAACTAACACCTTGTTCTTTGGACTTTACACTTTGGGGTTGCTAAATTTTGATGTAACTAAATCAAAGTGTTATTGATAAGGTATATGATAACTTCATATTTCCTTAAATTGTTTATCCAATCCCTTGGTTGTGGGATGTGTTACCCCCTCACACTAGGGGTAACTAAGGAGATCATGCCTCGAGGCCCACGGGTAGCAAACATGGAGTGAAGAGAGCTATATTGACTACAATTGCCCCGTAGGGTCCCTCCTATTCATTGATGCACCACCATACATCACCAACATCAGAGAAGCATCCATCACACCGACCTGGCCCTAGACGAAAACAGGTTTTTCTCCATGAGGTAAGAAGTATGGTATCATGGTAAGTGTCACCCTAATAATTGAAGCATTTGAATATGTTGCAAAGAATTATTTCTTGACTACAGAACATTTGCTTGGAAATTATACTCTTTGCCTTATTTAACCTTGGTGGTTGTCATTCCATCCTAGTAAGTTGGTCACCCTCAGGAATAGGATGTTATTGGGGGGTTCCTTGAAGAGTCATTGTAACATTCTTGATCATTCTTATCATTTTTCATACTTCTTCCCTTTCGTCTCCTCATATTTTGGGATTTTCAGGTGCACTGACCCCAGAAGGGATTATACCTCATTTCATGGGAAGAAGGGGTTGAAGGCCCAGAGGGAAATGTAGCTGGAAAAAGATAAAATCCAAATCATAACCTTCTAGATGTTCGTCCAAGAGGTCTTGAGAACAATGAAACGTTTATCCTAAAATAATTGAAAAGAAATGCAAAAGAAAACTCACATTATATAGATGTCTCGCTTGTTGAGGTGTGTACAGGTATGTGGTGTCCCTTTCTTTCCATGCATATGGAACTCTGTGTACCTCTAGCTTCAAGTGACGTTGTGGTACTCTTTTTTTTCCATGTCTTATAGTACCCAATTTTTTTTTACTTTAATTATTTAATGGAAATAAATGGGCTTGGTTGCATCTGAAAACGAAGGTGCATCACACCCTCTACAAAGTCACCCATAAATGAAACAATATGAACCATTGTATGTCATGAACCCCATGCCTAGAATATTACCCCACTACACCTCATACTCATACATGGCTTAGATGTATTTTCCTAGGGAAACACCTTTGACTTGGGGATTGATTGACCCAATAGGATGCCTTAACACACCTCCCACACCTAAATTTGACAAATTGATCAAGGTCATTGAGCATTTGTTTAGTTTGAAAAGGGGGGTTTGATGCACATGTTTGGGTGGTTCTATTATTAGATGTGGATTACTTGGCATGATTCTTGTGACTTATGGACCCTTGGAAGGTTTACCTATTGTCTTTGCAGGACCTTTCCCGATGGATAAGTATTCATGAGGGGGTGACTTGTTCGGACCTTCATGGGGCTTTAGAGCCCAGAGATGAATATAGAGACCCCACGTTTAGGGCAGGTTGGTGATTAGCATTTGCACAATGAAGAATGAGGTTGTTTCCTTAAGAGGCACTCTGGCATGATTGATGATGAGATCCCACCAGGACGTTGGCCTTTGGAGGCTTGGACGCCACTCACCTAGCCCTTGACGTCACCATGGAGAAGGCTAACATTGGATGGGGATCAGATCTTGATGGAAGGAGGCATTGGCATGACGTTTTAGCACGTGTGGCATGGTTATTGGCCTTTGGAGGACAAACATTCCACTAAGCATTCTCAACATCACTTTCATGGAGTCTAATGTCACCCTAGAAGGGCATGACGTCACACTTGAGGGATATTTTGATGTAATTTTCTTAAAATTGAATTTTAAAAGCAATTTTGTAAGGTCGGCCATGTTATATTTTTAAGTTGACATTTTTAGGGAAAAATGTGATATAAATACACCTTTGCAAAATTATTTTTATCATAACACTCCTCTCACAAGAGAGATGATCTGAAATTTTTTCCCTAGTGGTAGTTATTGTAACGCCCCCGGCCGGCATCTCACTGGTCGGGCAAACGCTACTGTGCGGAACAACATCATTCTCATACTTAATCAATAACATGCATTTAATTCATATTAAACACATTTAACTCAGAGTAAGCACAAGATTACTGCTAACATAAATAATCCCTGGCATTAACAATAATTCATATGCACAACAGAATACATGATACATATAAGCATCACAGGCATGCAAAACATAATATTAAGCATAAGCTGATACTTATCTTTGAAACCGTGGCAATTCCACGAACCTCCCAGCCTTAGACAACGCTACTCATCATGTTCAGTAGTGGATCACCCTCGAGCTGGCACTAAGCTCCACCCAAGGCAAGGAATCCTAGTCTAGGCTGAGGTTACAGGGAAAACTGCACAGAATAACTGGAAGGATTCTTCACAGGATGCCTTCTTACGCCCACTACTCATGGACTCTCATTCCCCACATGCTTGTTCCGCCTGTGAGTATACACCTTCACAAGCACAGTCCATCAGTGCTTCACCTCCTTCTCTGGGTCTCGGAAACAGGCCGGATCAAGAAGTTTTAGAGCTCCGTAGCTGGTGTTGGACTCTCTCTGGAAGAATACCACTTCCCAGCAAATTCCTTCACCTGGAAATAGCTTCTCACAGGCCTGACAGACTGCCTCTTCAACTAAGGGCCTTAAAACCTGGTTCTTCAACCCCTTCCGACTCAATTCCTGCATGGTGAGGGTAACCACAACAGCAATAGCAATTCGGTTAACTCATGGTGACAACAACAACAGGGATTTGGGTATGGACATCCAAAAACGGTAATAGTCCACACTAAGACACAGCACGGTTCAGACATTTACAGGGTGCTCGGACTTTACAGGAGACACGGCTCGGTTCGTGAGTTTGCCACTAGTTTTAGGGTGCGTGACCAGGAATCAACGCAGATGTCGATCACAGAGCGAAACATAATTCACGAAGGATGGTGAATGGAAAAGCTACTCAGGTGGAGAATGGAAAAATGCAAGAGCAAACAATTTTCCCGTGAGGGTTTCCTTCACGGTGCGTGGGTAAGAAAATGCAGACACAGAGGAAAAACAGGTTTAGATGGGCATCAAGGTGAACTCAGGTGGAGGATGACAGAAAATGATAGAACCCCCCCCTGACAACTGAMTTCTCCAGTTTTTTAACTRCATGTGCCTGGGTCGACACATGTCACCCATGAAGCTGCATGCACTCCATCAACATGCGTTCCTCTCCAAGAACTTAGGACAAAACATATATTTCACATGGCTTTTGGAATAATATTAAAATATTATTCCCAAGGACTTAAGCCCCTAGGCTCAACACTTATCCTCTCTTTCCAACCTTCTAGCCCCCAATCCCTTACCCACTATGTGAAATCTTAGTCCCCCATCACTCATTCATCATGGTCGATCTACACGCACCAGTGTTTATATTTTTATTAAGGTTCTGCATGATTACATATACAAAAGCAGGCTCTCGGCCTTAACACTTAGGCTCTCTGGCCTAATAGCACATAATCCCACCAGCTTATATAAACTTGGCTCACCAACCTATAAAACATAATTACCATTCATAATGCAAGCTCTATACTTCATAGAGATGATTTACAACAGGGCTCGGCCTTGGGGACATTACAATCCCCTCCTCTTATTTTGCACTGTCCTCAGTGCAATTTTACACTGCATCTGCAAGCTTTTCAAAATTTTCAAAAAGATGTGAGTACTTTTCCCGCATAACATCTTCATGCTTCCATGTCGCGTCCTCGGGACCGTACCAGGTCCACTAGACCTTTACAAGCCCTATAGCTTGATTCCGGAGTTGTTTGTTTTCCCTGTCCAATATGCGCACAGGATGCACTTGCAAGACACCTTCTTGTTCCACCTAAATCACATCCCAATCGATAACATGATTAGCATCTGGTATATATTTCTTAAGCAATGAAACATGAAACACATTATGTATAGTCATAGATGCAGGTAATCCAAGCATATATGCAACTTCCTAGCTTCAGGGAACTCCTGTTAGCTTTCACTTTCAGGAAAACATGATCACCCACTTTGAACTCTCTGTGGGTTTTGTTCTTATCAGCATAACTTTTCTGCCTGTCCTTGGTAGCTTTCAAATTCTGCTTAATTTTTATCATTTGGTTTTCCATCTCCTTGAGCAACTCTGGCCCAACTACTGCTCTATCAGCTGGATTATCCCAGCTCACTAGAGTATTGCACTTTCTTCCATAAAGTGCTTCAAATGGGCTCATCTTCAACGATGCATGATACCCATTGTTGTAGGYGAATTCTACCAAGTGYAGGTAGTCTTCCCATCTTGATGGTTTGTCCATCACATACATTCTCAGTATGTCTTCTATTACTCTGTTCACCCTCTCTGTCTGTCCATCAAACTCAGGATGATAAGTTGTACTAAAGTTCAGATTCGTTTCGAATCCTTTGAAAAATCCTTTCCATAAATTCGAGGTGAATTTCAAGTCTCTGTCAGACACAATCATTTTAGGAATTCTGTGCAATCGTGCCACACTTCCTTTATGAAAATATCAGCAACATCTCCTGCCTTGTGAGTAGTTTTCAGTGGAATAAAATGGGCAGATTTTGTAAGCTTGTCCACCACCACCATGATCGAATCATGCAACTTGCTTGTTTTGGGCAATCCTATAATAAAATCCATTGTCACCACTTCCCACTTCCACTCAGGAATGGGTAAAGGTTGCAGCAACCCTGCTGGGTGCCTATGCTCAGCTTTAAATTTCTGGAACTCCATACATCTGGGGATGTATTCAGCGATCTCTCTCTTCATACCTGGCCAAAAGTAATGGCTCTTGACCGCTGCTACTGTTTTCTGATATCCAGGGTGCCCTACATAAGGCACATTATGCATCTCCTGCAAAATCATATGTTTCAAGCACTGGACATTGGGTACAAAAATTATGTTCTTGTACAGCAGTATTCCATCGGTTTCCAATTTATAAATTTCCATCTTTTGTGGCATCTTACCCTGCTATAGCTTGGCTACCAATTCTCTATACTACAGATCTACATTTGCAGCCTCCAGAATTTTGCTTTTAATATCATTCTGATACATGCTAATGGTTGTAGCATGTAATTCATGCACCCTCCTGCTGAGTGCATCAGCCACTTTATTCTCCTTTCCTTTGATATGCTTGATCTCAAAGTCGTACTCACACAGAAATTCTAGCCAACTACTTTGTCTAGCGTTTAAGGTTGGTTGATCAAACAAATATTTCAGACCATTATGGTTTGTTCTGAGTTCAAACCTCCTTCCCATGAGGTACTGCCTCTATTTCCTCATAGCGTGAACGATTTCTGCCAACTCCAAATCGTGAGTGGCGTAATTCTTTTCGTGCTCTTTCAGCTTCTTGGACTCATAACATATTACAAATCCATTCTGACTGAGAACTCCTCCCAACCCTTCTTTACACGCATCTTTGCACACCATGAAATCCACATTTGGATCTGCAATCCTCAATATTGGAGTGTTGGTTAACAGTTGCTTCAATCGCTGGAAAATTTTCTCACACTCTTTAGTCCATTGAAACTTTTCCTCCTTCCTTTGCAAGGAAGTGATAGGGTGAGCTATCTTTGAGAACCCTGCAATAAACCTTCTGTAATAGCCCACTAGACCCATAAGGATCTAACTTCCACCACATTCCTTGGCGCTGAACATTCTCTGATGGTCTCAACCTTCTCAGGATCCATGGAAAACCCTTCTTCTGAAATAATGTGCCCCAAGTAATGGACCTCCCTTTGATAAAATGAGCATTTGCTCAACTTGGCATATAGCTGGTGTTCTCTCAACACTTCCAACACCATCCTCAGGTGTTGTTCATGCTCTTCCTATGACTTGGAATACACCAAAATGTCATACAGGAAGACTATGACAAACTTGTCTAGATAGTCCCTGAATACACGATTCATCAAGCACATAAAAATAGCAGGTGCGTTTGACAGCCCAAACGGTACCACTATGAACTCGTAATGACTATACCTTGTTCTAAAGGCGGTCTTCTTGATGTCTTCATCCTTTATTCTTACCTAGTGATATATTGATCTAAGATCTATCTTTGAAAACATTTTCGCACCTTTCAATTGATCAAAAAGAACGTCGATCCTCGGTAGAGGATACTTGTTCTTGACAGTTACTTTGTTCAACTGTCTAAAATCAATGCACATCCTCAATGTCTCGTCCTTCTTCTTCACGAACAAAACCGGGGCACCCCAAGGTGACATGCTTGGGCGAATGTACCCCTTCTTTAGAAGCTCTTCAAGCTACAATTGCAACACTTTCAGCTCTGGCGTACTCATTCTATAAGGAGCTTTCGACACTGGAGTTGCTCCAGGCATCGAATTTATAGAGAAATTGATATCTCTCTTCGAAGGTAGTCTGGGTACCTCCTGAAATACGTCTTCAAACTCTATTAGTACCGCATGGTCTCCAATATTTGAGACTTCACCTCTGGATGCTTCCTCCACACGGGCTGCAAACAATTGACGGCCTTTCATGTAGCACTTTTTCAACTGTATTGCTGAGATTTCTCTAACAACCAGATCTCTGGGAATTCCTTGGACTATTTTCTGATTCCCCTCCTCATCCAGGCATGTAAATTCCTTGTTACGATAGTCTAGGAGGGCATGGTGTTGGTCCAACCAGTCCATCCCAATTAAATATTCATAAGGTAGAATATTCAATTCAGCCTTCATACTCAATCCCTTCATGTCCACCGGACAGGACTTAACCAACTCAGTGACTTTCCTCTTGGTTCCTGTAGCCAACTGCACTAACCAAGATTTTTCATGTTTGCTTCTTGATAAATGCAAACTTTCCACCATCCTAGGATCTACATAACTATGGCTAGCCCCTAAATCAACTAAAATAATAAATGGTTGGTTGTTAATCATACCTTCCACTTCAATCATGTGCGACTAAAATTCAGATTGCTTGTTGTCCAAGGCTGCATAGAACCTTGGCATTCTACTGCCCATGTCCTCCACTGTTTCATCTTGTTGAACATTATGGACAGCTCTTGCTTTGTCATTTTTATGGGGACAATCTTTGTACTTGTGGTTCTCTTTACAGCCCCAACACTCAATGGGTGTCTGTCTTGGCCTTTGTTCCCCCACTTCAACCATTCTCAGCTCTCTAAACGATGGATGTCCTTGAGGACTATTTCTAAAAAAGGGAGGTTTGTTTCCCTTCTACCTCTGTTCTTTCTTAAACTTCCTCTGGTCATCCCAAGCCTTCTGAAAGGTAGGCTTTTCTCTTTGTTGTTCATATAAGCATTTCTCTCTTCTTATTGTTTCTTCCATAGTCTTAGGATCATCATACTGAATCTTGTCACCAATGGGAGGTGGTAGTCCACTTAGATACCTCTGAATCTTGACAACCTCATCTTTGATGAATGGAACATACTTCAGTAATTCTAAAAACCTTCATTCGTATTCATCAATGGTCATCCTGCCCAGCTTGAGTTCGAAGAACTCCATCTTTCTATCATAGTATCTTTTAGTCAGGTATTTCCTCTCGAAATACCTCTTGAATTCCTTCCATGTGATATCTTTCTATCTAACGTGTTGCACCTGCACAAGTTGATCCCACCACATGGATGTTTTTCCTTTTAGCTGATACATCGCAATTCTTCCTTCTGCATGAGAGGAATAATTATGCAATTGGAAATATTCCTCATGCCAAGAAACCATGTTTCGACATCTTCCTCCTTCTTATGTTCTCCATCAAACATAGGAGGCTTAATCTTGTTCATCTCCCCTTTCAATTCATCCACTCCAGATCTTTGGTGTTTTCTGGTAGGGGATGGGCTTGAACTACTATGTGCTTCCTTATCGGAATGCTTTGGGGAGCGATGACGATCTCTGCTACCACTCCTCGATCTTCTTTTTCTCTCAGGGGTCCTGTGACTCCCTGTTTTGCTTGTGTCACTCTCCTTTTCCAATTTCCTTTCTATTATTTCCAGGTTCTTCAACATCTTTAAGTTGAATTCACCCTGTAGATACCTAACCCTCATGAGATTTCAACTATCAGCTCGGCGAGCCTAGGCATCTTTCTGCAATCTTTCAATGATTTTCATCACATGCCCTTCCTTATCCAATTCTCTTATGTGCCCATAGGAGTTCGCTCCTTCAACTCCCAAGTTGACATCTCTTCCTTCTCTTTCATTCTCTGAATTGGAGGCAATCTGCACCTCTTCCATTTCTATACTCGGCATCGATTCACAGATGTCCTGACACTCGTTGAACTCTGCACACACAACATGCAGTCAACCGAAGTTTGTCAGGCCTTAAACCCTTAATAAAACTACAACATTCATAAACCAACGCGAATAAGAAAACGTTTTGATTCCACAAATTTTATGAGCTTTGTTTGGCTCTGCAATTTCCGACGATAGCCCCTGTTTTCTTAGTCCCCAACACATGCGTCCACAGGCTATGATCAAACGCTAAACTGCTAGGTGCTACAAGTCTCTCCAAACAAAACTTCAGGTTTCGGGATTTCGGGGTTTTGGGTTTCGGGGTTTTGGTCCCGGAGGTTCTCGCACTCACTTCCCTCTCCAACTCCTAACTTCCGAAAATTCAATTTCCTTACCCTCCGGGCCCACAGCACAGTTGTCGCCCACCAAGGTAGTGACAAATGGTGTCCTTAAGAAGGTCCACCTAACTCCCAACAATGTCAGGGGTGCCACTACTTTTACTTTTCATTTTGGAGTTTCGGGCATCAGGAGTTCATGCATCTACACATCTCGAACTTCCGTTTGCCGAAATTCTGAAATTACGGTCTATTCATCTACTTGATCCAATGGCTAAATCCCTCTCCTACGATCTACAGTGTAGATCGTTTTGGAATTTCAGGGTTTCAGGTTTTCGGTAACCGGGAGTTCACGATGCAGCGACTCCAAATCTCTTTTCACTTCAATCCCCGAACTCCGAGACACGAGTTCTTGTACGAGATCCAACGATCCTCGATGATTTGGATCTAATGGTCCAGATCTCTCCTATGCTTACACCTATCAAATCTCTTCAACCCTAACTTCCTCGCTAGTTGGCTGGATCCGATGGCTCACGGGATTTTGGCACTTCTTCCTGGAAGCGCTCCATCGTCCAATTCTACCCTTGTTAATCTCTTTTGCCATTCGGGACTTGGAGTGACCAAGAATTTGGCCTGTGCTCCAAGTTCACGATCCCTGAATTCATGAAATGATCCAATGGTTCAAACCAACCATGATCAACGACCCATGTTTATTCTAGATCTTAGGGTGGCGAGTTTCTCCATCCACTAACCACCTTGCAACTTCTGGCCATCTTATGACCCTCATGATTTCGCGAGTTCTCCACAGAGAATTCTGACCATCCAACTCTGCCTCTCAAGGACTTCTGGCCAATCACTTGGTACCCTCCTTTTGAACCTTCATCTACTTGATCCAACACTTCTGGTGTGGAGTTCTCTCTCCCCCTGTGGCCATATACCACACCGGTTGCAGTTTTATAATACCACTACACCTCCTGAGCTTTGTAACACGGTCAAGTAGCCTGTTGACACTCAGAAACATTCTGAGGTCTGAAATTAGTCCTCCAGACACAATTTCTTCTCAAAACCTCGGTCCAAAGACCACTTATCCGGCCCATCTAGGCTTAGTGTTGAAACTAGGCTCTGATACCATACTGTAACACCCCCGACCGTCATCCCACTGATCGGGCAAACGCTACTGTGCAGAACAACATCATTCTCATACTTAATTAATAACATGCATTTAAGTCATATTAAACACATTTAACTCAGAGTAAGCACAAGATTACTGCTAACATAAATAATCCCTGGCATTAACGATAATTCATATGCACAACAGAATACATGATACATATAAGCATCATAGGCATGCAAAACATAATATTAAGCATAAGCTGATACTTATCTTTGAAACCATGGTAATTCCACCAACCACGTGCAAGCCTTCCACGAACCTCCCAGCCTTAGACCATGCTACTCATGATGTTCAGTAGTGGGTCACCCTCGAGCTGGGACTAAGCTCCACCCAAGGCAAGGAATCCTAGTCTAGGCTGAGGCTACGGAGAAAACTACACAGAATAACTGGAAGGATTCTTCCTAGGATGCCTTCTTATGCCCACTACTCATGAACTCTCATTCCCCACATGCATGTTCTTCCTGGGAGTATACACCTTCACAAGCACAGTCCATCAGTGCTTCACCTCCTTCTCTAGGTCTCGGCAATAGGCCGGATCATGAAGTCTTAGAGCTCTGTAGCTAGTGTTGGACTCTCTTTGGAAGAATACCACTTCCCACCAGACTCCTTCACCTGGAAATAGCTTCTCACAGGCCTGACAGACTGCCTCTTCAACTAAGAGCCTTAAAACCCGGTTCTTTAGCCTCTTCCGACTCAATTCCCACACGGTGAGGATAAATACAACATCAATAGCAATTTGGTTAACTCACGGTGACAGCAGCAATAGGAATTTGGGTATGGACATCCAAAAATGGCAACAATCCACACTAAGACATAGCACGATTCAGACATTTACAGGGTACTCGGACTTCACAAGAGACACGGCTCGGTCTTCGAAATTGCCACTAGTTTCAGGGTGCGTGACCAGGAATCAACACAGAGGTCGATTGTAGAGCTAAACAGAATTCACGAAGGATGGGGAATGGCAAAGAGCCTCAGGTGGAGAATGGAAAAATGCAAGAGCAAACAATTTTCCCGTGACGGTTTCCTACACAGTGCGCGGGTAAGAAAATGCAGACGCAGAGGCAAAACGGGTTCAGACGGGCATCATGATGAACTCAGGCAGAGGATGATCGAATG